>CM064508.1:38770966-38886843 GCA_032716605.1 Paralithodes platypus
GGCGTGGCCAACTTATTGAAGAATTTAAAACACTAAATTAGTTTGACAATGTGGGTTGTAAGAAAATGAATCGAACACGCAACCACGACTGGAAGCTAGATATAAAGAAGTTTAACATTTGTTTTATGTAGAAACCTTATCACATAAACATATAGTTCTACGAGAATCCTACTTGTCTCACACGGTACATACAGTCCTCCAGAAGAGTTTTATAAAGAGAGTAAATAGTTTATCGAACATTTTCATTGAAATTACTGAAATAATGCAGCATCTGTTATTCATTTGGAGTATCTCCCTGCAATGAAATGCCAGAATATTGAGATTATATTCTTAGTGGATAAAAAAAAAAATCTGAGGAAGAGCACTTTATTGACGTTTCGCAGATAGCTTCATCAGGTCACTAACAAATACTGATACATAGGAGGCCTTAAATATTTTAGTAACACACACACACACACTCTTTCTCTTACTCACTCACTCTCTCCCCAACGTTTAACTCCTTGTTCTCCTACTCCTTGTCTCCCTTGACCTTGGACAATCTCACTACCTCCTCCTCCATCCCTCTCTTTTTTTTGTATTCTCTTACTACCCTAATAATACCCTTGTTTAACTCTTGGAAGATTATGACGCAATTTGGCAGTTTAGTATGGCTATTATTAGATGATTTTATACGGCTTAGGAAGGATGTGTGGGAATTAAAACGGTAAAGACGATCCCAATCAACCATCTGACTTCCATAAACCTTTCTTAACCTGAATGAAATTGACTAATAAATGCCAGAAAACAAACAAGCATCTGTGGGAATTAAAAGGGTAAAGACGATCTCAATCAACCCTCTGACTTCCATAAACCTTTCTTAACCTGAATAAAATTGTCTAATAATAGCAAAAAAAAAAAAAAGCAAGAAATTCGTAATCGGATCTTGAAAGGGTTAATCCACTCTTGCTTCGTGTGTCTGTTTGCCTGATACTTTATCTTTTATCTTTACCTACCCCCTGTTTCTGTGTAAGATTACAAGTACATTTGGCATCTTGTCAAAATACAGATAAACCGGTG
The DNA here is from genome assembly GCA_032716605.1 of Paralithodes platypus. Classification (NCBI taxonomy): domain Eukaryota; kingdom Metazoa; phylum Arthropoda; class Malacostraca; order Decapoda; family Lithodidae; genus Paralithodes; species Paralithodes platypus. The sequence goes on from CM064508.1 coordinate 38,772,023, forward strand.
TCCCCTATACAATATAACTGTCCTTAAATCATCATCATCATCATCATCTCTCTCTCTCTCTCTCTCTCCCCAACGTACCTTACTCCTTGTTCTCTCCCTTGACCTTCGACAACGCCACTATACCTCCTTCTCCTCCTCCACCCCCCCCCCCCCCCCTCCCCTCTCTCTCTCTCTCCTTTGGCTAACATAACGATTGGTCTTTTTGTTCAGGCTCCACATCACACTTCTTTTGATATCTGATCCGTGATTTTGTCTTATGTTTCCTTCAACAGGATATATAATATGTTATTTTTGGCAAATAATCGTAATATCAATATACCTTTGGTTGATTTTCTAATTGATCTATGATTATTTTATGCACCAATCACTCGCACTGTGTGTCATATTACCAATGTTACTAAATATACTATATTTAAGGACATATATACCGTTAGGTATCAAGTCCTCTTTGTTGCGTATTAACGTTATAAAATACTTATCCATTATATGTATTCTATATATGTACAGTTATATGCAACAGTAAAATTATTATTATTATTATTATTATTATTATTATTATTATTATTTGTCCATAGTTTCCCGTCACACGTCGTTTAGCGCCTAGTACTGTTTGCAAAATAGTCGTGTCTCCGCTATCATTACATTGTGCTCACTGTGTGCTGTATTAATGTCTGTCAGATGTTGAAAAGGGTGTGTGAAGACAGGAACATGTTTGTATAGCTCACTCGAAACGATTAATTAAAGTTTAGATAGTGCTGATACCAATTTGTGATCGAAATATACTTGTTGCCACGGCATCACTTATTTGGCCGACTGTACGCTTCGATCCGATCGCTTCAGCATCCCTCCGTGTTCCGATCTTAACGATTTTGGCCTTTTTGGTCTGACTCGCATATCGCTTATTTCCATCGTTGCCAGGCAGTTTCATGTACTATTGAGGGTGGGGGGGGGGGGGGGGGGGGGCGGGCTCTTAAAACATCTTTTTCCTCATGTTTAGTCCCATTGGTTTTGAGATTTTTAGACATTTGCCCCATTAGTATGGCGATTTTAAGACGTTTCGGGACATTCAGGTGTCGATGTTTTCCTGTCGAACGATAGCAAGCCGGCAATTTAGGATGAACTGGTCTTTGGCCGGGACATTTGTCCACCAAAAAATTACAAATATATCTGGAAGGGAGTGTCTAGGGGGTATTGTTTGAAGATTAATGGAGAGGGAGGAAAGTATATAATAATACTAATTGATTGATTGATTGTTTATATATACCCCCACATGGGCTAAGACATTACAGTAATAATTGATTGATTGTTTATATATACCCACACATGGGCTAAGTCATTACAGTAATAATTGATTGATTGTTTATATATACCCACACATGGGCTAAGACATTACAGTAATAATTGATTGATTGTTTATATATACCCACACATGGGCTAAGACATTACAGTAATAATTGATTGATTGATTGTTTATATACCCACACATGGGCTAAGTCATTACAGTAATAATTGATTGATTGTTTATATATACCCACACATGGGATAAGACATTACAGTAATAATTGATTGATTGATTGTTTATATATACCCACACATGGGCTAAGTCATTACAGTAATAATTGATTGATTGTTTATATATACCCACACATGGGCTAAGACATTACAGTAATAATTGATTGATTGTTTATATATACCCCCACATGGGCTAAGACATTACAGTAATAATTGATTGATTGATTGTTTATATATACCCACACATGGGCTAAGTCATTACAGTAATAATTGATTGATTGTTTATATATACCCACACATGGGCTAAGACATTACAGTAATAATTGATTGATTGTTTATATATACCCACACATGGGCTAAGACATTACAGTAATAATTGATTGATTGATTGTTTATATATACCCACACATGGGCTAAGACATTACAGTAATAATTCCACACAGCAAAATAATGCTAATATAAGTAATAATAATAATAATAATAATACAAATATTAACAAATACATTTATATACGTTAAAAATACATAAAACTCTCCCCTTAACCCGTCCAATATACAATGACGCAATATTCATTCGAATTTTGGGTACTATAAGATGATCTAATTACATTTGGAATGATCTGTAAATGTAGAGGGATTATTTAAGATCGGAGTTTACCAAATTGATTACTAGAGGTCATTTGTAAGCCGCATAAAAGCATCTAAAGATAGCCAAAATTTAAAAGAAAAAAAATATGCATCATTATCTAAACGGATTAACGTTATCGTAATTAATCGAATACAAGAAATCCGGACACTGAAGGATACACTTTAGGGGGAAGGGTATATTTATTGGTCTATTTATATGATCATGTATTCATTATTGAGTTTCCTCGCTAGACCTCCACCAAGCTTTAAAAAAAAAATAAAAAAAAAAATACAATTTTCAGTAGAAAAATTTCCAATACGAAAGCCGATTCCTTCGATAATTATAGGCTCGCTATCGCTCGCCAGGAAAAACCGACACCTAAACGGCACGAAAGGTCATATTATTGACAAAGAAATGGGGTGAAAGATCTTAAAATCGCCAAACTAAGGGAAGGAACATCATACAATCTGAAACAAACGAATGGGGCTAAACATGAGGGAGAAGAGGTGCCAGAAAAATAAAAGTAGTTACTCGTTGTTTTCTCCTGTCCCCTTGAGTCTTGACCTTCGACTGTCTCGCATCTTTATCTGTGTTCCTGCCCGGATAATTTGTAAGATGGACCGTGTTTTCTTTTTTATTGTTTATAGTTACTTACTATTATTTTAGTTTGCTTAGTTTAGTTTTTCCCCTAGGCTAACAATAATGCCTTCCCATACTTCCTTCAAACTTTAAAAAAAAAAAAAAAAAAAAAAAAAAAAAAAATATATATATATATATATATATATATATATATATATATATATATATATATATATATATATATATATATATATATATGTATGTACTGTATATATATACAAGTATATACCTGTATATATATATATATATATAGTATATATATTTATCTATATATATATATATATGGGTGTAATATATATATATATATATATTATGTATGTACTGTATATATACAGTATATACCTGTATATATATATATATATATATATATATATATATATATAATATATATATATATATATATATATATATAATAATTTTAATAATAATGCCGAACCAGACCCTCCTCAAAGTAAATTTGTACACTTTTCGATCGAAAAACGTCCCGGCAAAGGCCAATATATTTTAAGTTATAGGCTCGGTGTCGCTCGCCCAGAAAAACATCGATATACCTGAATAGGATAAAGCCCCTTAGTGTCGCTTTTTATCTCCCCTTGTCTCTCTTGACCTTCGACTGTCTCTCTTCTTTAGCTGTGCTCCTGTCCTTAAGGGGGAGGTAGGTAGTCGCTTTTTATGGACCCCCTTCTCCCTCATGTTTAGCATATTAGTTTTGAGATTTTAAGACGTTCGTTCCGATAGTTTGGCGATTTTGAGACCTTTCCCCCCACTTTTTTGTCAATATTAACACCTTTTGTGCCATTTAGGTGTAGATTTTTTTCCTGGCGAGCAATAGCGAGCCTGTAATGTTAGAAGGAACAGGCCTTCGGCCAGGAAATGTTTCTACCGAAAAATGTACAAATTTATCTTGATTTTTTTTATTTTATTTTTTTTATTGATTTTTTTTTAAAGCTCCATAGAGGTCTAGCGAGGAAACTCAAAACTAAATCAATACATAAATATATGGACCAAAAAAGAAACACTAGCCCCTCAAGATGGGTGGTTGTGGTACGGGTCTCATATCTCGCCTTTTGATTGATGGACCCTGATTTATCTTGCTTTTCCATCCATTACCCGCTACTATCTTAACGCTTTTATATTTATTGCAGTTTTCCACCGCCATATTATTTTCAACACCTAAGAAAGAGAGACAAGCTACAAGTGCAGATAATATTATATTCAAACAATGCTTAAAGTTTGTTTTTAAATTTATTTATGTATTTATTTATTTATTTGTTTTTTATTATTATTATTATTATTATTATTATTATTTTTTTTTTTGGGGGGGGGGGTACCATTCAACACAATTGTATAGCTACTTGTGTATTCCTTCACATTATCCCTACTTCTGTCAGAATTATTTTGGTACCTTCTTACAGACAGTTCGCTATTACCCACAACTAATGCTACCCGCAATAGGCACCACCTTATTTGGGTAATTTAAAACATCTATCAAATCACATGTTTATTTTGACGCGCCTATAAACCTTCACTACACACCAATATGCCCGAAGTCGTCAATAGAATATTATAACACTTTACTTACTTCTTTAGATTTAATCTGTGTATAATTAAAAAAAACATAACGTGTACAGTTCGGTGATTAACAATCTTCCTCAATTGGCAATTTAATCCCATGTATTTGGATAAAAACAAATAGAAATAAGACTCATAGTATGCAACATGGCGTTAAAATATAGTTGGTAAAAGCCTCCTAAAAGCAGGGAGCTATTTAATGCTCCCGTGAATTATATATACATTAAAGGTGAATTAATTTGTTGACTCTTTATATTATATGTTGCTAGATGCTAAAAATAATAATAATAAATAAATAAATAAAGTATTCATTCACCACATTACCCAAAGCAAACCTTGGTAGTAGTACAATTATATCAGCCTTGCAATAAACACATCATTTGGTTTCCTTCCCCACGATTGCAGTGTGTGTGTGTGGGGGGGGGGGGGGGGGAGTGGATGTGACTGTGTGTGTGTGTGTGGGAGAGGATGTGACTGTGTGTGTGTGAAAGAGTGAGTGGATGTGACTGTGCGTGTGTGAAAGAGTGAGTGGATGTGACTGTGTGTGTGTGTGAAAGAGTGAGTGGATGTGACTGTGTGTGTGTGAAAGAGTGAGTGGATGTGACTGTGTGTGTGTGTGAAAGAGTGATTGGATGTGACTGTGTGTGTGTATTTGTGCTTGAATGAGTGAGTGGATGTGACTGTGAGTGTGTGTGTGTGAGTATGTGTGTGTGTGTGTGTGTTCATCCACAGGTAAAGTCACTCCACCTGGCCATCCATCAGAGCAGGTTTGGTCGGCCCCAGGTTCTTCTTCTTCACTACTTTTTTCCTCCTTGATTTACTACTTCTTAAATCCAATATTTTCTCTCTTGCTGCTATTTCCGTTTGGCCGACCTACTTTTGTTTTCTGTTTTACTCTCTCTCTCTCTCTCTCTCTCTCTCTCTCTCTCTCTCTCTCTCTCTCTCTCTCGCTCTCTCTCTCTCTCTCGTTTGATGTATTTTTCACATTACACTTATATCACTCTACCTTTACTATATACACGTTCATACTTAACTGAATTATTATATTGGATATCGGTCTTTTCCTTCTTGTTATCGCAGACCCTTGTTAACATAAAATTTACACACGCACACATAAACACACACACACACTCACTCACTCACTCTCACTCTCTCTCTCTCTCCATAAACCTCCTTCACGACCACCTTTCCTCCTCCTCCTCCTCCTCCTCCTCCTCCTGTTAATAGCAGTTGTGTTCCCTTGCCTCGGGGTGACTGGGGCCAATGAACCGGTAGTTGTGGTTGTTGTGGTGGTTATGGTTGTGGTAGATGTGATGATTGTGATGTTGATTATTGTGATAGATGTAATAATGATTTTGATGGTAGTTGTGGTGGTTGTTGTTGTGGTATTGGTTGTGTTAGATGTGATGATTGTGATGATGGTTGTTGTGGTAGATGTAATGATTGTAGTGGTTGTTGTAGTAATGGTTGTGGTAGATGTGATGGTTGTTGTTGTGGTAGATGTAATGATTGTAGTGGTTGTTGTGGTAATGGGTGAGGTAGATGTGATGATTGTGGTGGTGGTTGATGTTGTGGTAGATGTAATGATTGTGATGGTTGTTGTTGTGGTAGATGTAACGATTGTGAAGGTAGTTGTCGTGGTTGTTGTGGTAATGGTTGTGGTAGATGTGATGTTTGATGGTAGTGGTAATAATTGTGGTAGATACGATGATTGTGATGGTGGTTGTGGTAGGACTTACGTTACTTGTGCTTGTGGCAGTTTACGTGATGGTTGTGCCGGTAGTTGTGTTAAATGTGATAGTAGTGATAACCGAGTTTATGAGGAGGAAGTGGTTTTGGGAGATGTGGTTGTGGTGATAGTTATTAGTGTAGTTTTGGTAGTAGTTGAATAAGTTTAGCATCGTGCGTTAACCCCAGTAATGGAAGGATGGACAGTAAAATGGTGTGGTAGCTATGGAGATTGTATATATATATTTTTGTTTTAACTTTAGTGGAGTGTTAAATTACTTGTGGAATATATCGTAGTGAGGTTTTCACGCCAATATACAACGAATCAAATCACGACTAGGCAGGGTAATATTTCTACATGTCAACAGGTGTATTTGCGTAATTAAAGCAGGCATGTGGAATATGTCTGAGAATACAAGATATTATGCAGTATACTTGTGCGCGCGCGCATTTGTGTGTCAAGGTGTGCATGTGTGTGTTTGTGTGTCAGGGTGTGCGTGTGTGCTTGTGTTTGTGAGTGTGTGTGCTTGTGTGTTAAAGTGTGCATGTGTACCTGTGTGTGTGTGATTGAATTTGTGTGTCAGTGTGTGTGTATGTGTGTGACAATGTTCTAGAGGGGCTCATGTACACTTTGACAGAGAGTGTGCGTGCGCTGTGAACCATGACGATTGTCCTATTGTGTGTGTGCGTATGTGTCTATGTACGTCTATGTGTACGTGTGCAATATGGTCTGACGTGTGTACTATTATCGTACGTGCGTGTGTAGCATGATTATTTTCCCATGTGCGTGTGTCTTGGGGTATTATTTGTGAGTGTGTGTGTGTCTGTCTGGGTGTGTGTGTGTGTGTGTATATATGTGTGTGTTGGCGACGTAGTATTTTTTGCCAGTCGAGCGTATCTCCTCCCCCCCCCCCCTCTCCCTCTCTCTCTCTCGTTGCAAAATTATACAATATATTAATATAATTGTACACATATCCATGTTTTATATATATTACTTACGTGAACTTATGCATGTATTAGTGTATGTATGTATGTATGTATGTAGTTATACTTGTATGTATATGTACACGCTTTTATTCGTATTAATTCACGTACGTACATACAGAAGCGCTTGCGACAGGATTTGAAGTTATAACATCAGTATATGTGTGTGTGTGTGTGTGTGTGTGTGTGTGTGTGTGTGTGTGTGTGTGTGTGTGTGTGTGTGTGTGTGTGTGTGTGTGCAACAAATACATCAACTAAGATAAGTAATTAGACATATGCAACTTTGTATAAACTTCATCCACAACATACAACAGTTGTTCTTCCAAATCAAAACACCGCGCTCGTAATGTTTGAGTGTGCTTGTGGTGGTGATGTGAGAGTGCGTGTGCTGCTGAGTGTGCATCTGTCCCTGCTTGAGTGTACGTTGAGTGTGCTTGGTTGGGAGTGGATTTGCAAGGCATTGTGTGCGATTGAGTGCGGCACTGCTTGACATTATGCAACATTGAGTATATATAGCCTACTGTATATATATATATATATATATATACCGTATATATATATATATATATATATATATATATATATATATATATATATATATATATATATATAAAGAGAGAGAGAGAGAGAGAGAGAAAGAAAGAAAGAGAGAGAGAGAGAGAGAGAGAGAGAGAGAGAGAAAATGCTTGTGAATGAGGTTATTTTCAATGTGTATGCATGTATGTTTGTAAATGTACTGTATAGGCCTATGTGCAAATATGTATTATGCATTTGGTGAGTGTGCATAATATATGAAAATAAGTTCAATGTCTGCTGTGTGTGTCAGAGCATTTCCAACGCGTGTATGTATGCATATGTATTTACATGTGCGTATGTATGCATGTATACCTGCATGTGTGTGTGTGTGTGTGTGTGTAAGGGTGGAGTTAGTATCAAACCAAGGCCACACCACACTGACTCCCTCCAGCCAATGGACCCGATCCTTACTACAAAACTTGGGGAAAAAAAAAAAAAAAAAAAAAAAAAAAACATAAAAAATAAAAATAAACGGGGAGCTAAAAGTGGACATGAGGAGGAGCAGAGGATACTAACATGGAGGAGGAGGAGGAGGAGGAGGAGGAGGAGGAGGAGGAGGAGAAGGAGGAGATAAATAGGAAAAGAGGATAGGAGAGGAGAGGATAAAATAGGATAGGAGTGGAGAGGAGGCGGAGGAAAGGTGGTGGAGGAGTTGAAAGAGAAATATGAGAGGAGGAGAGAACGTTGTTATTGAACATGGGAGAACAGTGGACAAGAGGAGAATGAAGAGAAAATAGGAAGGGGAAGAGGGAAGAGGGAAGAGGGATAAGAGAAAAGGAAGAGAAGAGTTAGGAATAAGAGAACAAAAATATATAAATCAGATTACAGTAAAGGACGAAGAGAGTAATACCTGTTTTATCTGTCCTGTCTATGTCCTTTTTTGTTTAACTCAGTATCCTATCAAAAGAATAAGACGAAGAAGAAGGAGGAGAAGAAGAAAAAGCAGGGGTGATGGAGGGATAGAATGAGGAAGGAAGACACTTTAATGAAGGACCGGAGGAAAGATACAACGAATATTATACAGAGGAGGAGGAGGGTGATGATGAATAAAGAGGAGGAAGAGTAGGAGGGGTGAAGATGAATACAGAGGAGGAGGAGGGGTTGATGATGAAGGAGGAAGAGAATGAGGGGTGAAGATGAATACAGAGAAGGAGGAGGAGGGGTTGATGATGAAGGAGGAAGAGAATGAGGGGTGAAGATGAATAAAGAAGACGAGGAGGAGTGATGATGAATAAGAACAAGAAGGAGAAGGGGTGATGATAAATAAAGAGAAGGAGGAGGAGGAGGAGGAGAAGGAGGGGTGAAGATGAATAAAGAAGAGGAGGAGGGGTGATGATTAATAAGAACAAGGAGAAGGAGATGGGGTGATGATAAATAAAGAGAAGGAGGAGGAGGAGGAGGAGGAGGGGTGATGATGAAGGAGGAGGAGAAGGAGGGGTGAAGATGAATACAGAAGAGGAGGAGGAGGGGCGATGATGAATACAGACAAAGAGGAGAAGATGGGGTGGTGATGAAGGAGGAGGAGGAGGAATAGATGATAGGGGAGCAGAGCAAAGTGAAGATGTTTGACAGTGGAAGAAGAGAACGAGAGAAAAGGGCTAGGATTGAACAAGCATATTGAAGGGCAATTTCATTTTGGAGCTTAAATATAACAATTACAATTTTATATAAAGTATATATATAATAAAGTCATATATGCTACGACACCAACTTATGCCAATATTGAAAGTCTTGTTGATACTGCTAGCAATTATGGGAATTTAATCAATATTAGCTTACATAATATATTTTTGTCAGACATCGGTGAATATATATACGGTATATATATATATATATATATATATATATATATATATATATATATATATATATATTCATCGATGACTGAAAAAAATATATTATAGAAAAAGGTATTCATTGGGCCTTCTGTAACCTAATATTAATGAAACTCTTGTAAGGACCGACCAGATTTTCAATATAGTCAAAAAAATGTTATATATATATATATGTCTATACATGTCTATACAGTATATATGTAGCTATATTGAGAGAGAGAGAGAGAGAGAGAGAGAGAGAGAGAGAGAGAGAGAGAGAGAGAGAGAGAGAGAGAGAGAGAGCAGTAGACTGAAGGTAATTATGATGATGTCTAATGATAATGTATGATGCTGAGGGGGGATTGTATTATGGCTATGCGTATTATCATTCTAGGTTAGCTATAAGATCATGTAATGAGTTGTAGATAATTCACCTTAGACAAGTTTCTAATGCATAGGTTACGTGGGGTATACTAGCTGCAGGTGATAGGTAATTTTCTAAGAAAGCTATAACATTAGGTAAAGACTTGTTGTTAAATCGTGATAGGCAAGTTTCCAAGTTAGCCATCAAATCAGGAAACACATGGTAACTAACTCGCAATAGACAAAACTTTTCACTATACCCGATGTCATGGGAGAAAATAAATTCCCGTTTGGCAAACGTCTTCCAACCTGTCGAGTTAGTGCATTCATGTAGTGAATAGCTAAATGATATACAACGATGCTAAAAACAACAGACTGGCGGGTGCCCAACCCCGAAAGGGGTTGAAATAGGGGAGCTATCCCCCCGCCAAAGGCGCCTTTCTAGGGCCTTTCCTAGCTGATGCTGAGAGGATTGGGTTCTAGTCATGTGGTGATGGGCTGGTCTATCAGAGTGAGAACTGAGCGATCTCTGCCATACCCATAGCTTACTCTGACTGTTCCTTTTACTTATATATTTTCTAGATCTCAGGTGACGGCGTCTCTTGCGTGGATTGACCTCATAATCTACCAAGATTGGAAGCCAAAGCGTCACATCTTTCCTTTGCCCCTCAACTTTCTCTTCATAATTGCTGAGGGGCACAAGGGCCCTGGGTGGGGCTTTGGTTTCCCGGGCGTTTCCGCGTCCTCCTCAGCTCCCCGCCATGGAGTGGCTTCGGTCACCCAGGCTTTATTGTGGTCGGCAGGGAGGGTTCTGTGGGGGCGCTCGGTTCTGGCCTTGGCCTTGCTCGGGCCTTGGGGCTGTTCGGCCAGGCAGCTTGGGGAAAAACAACAACAACAACAACAGACTTCAGTGTAAAACAGTAAAATAAATTGTATTTACCTTTTTTCTAAACACAAACCTAAATGAAACATAAGTATTGGCAGTCAGCTGATGAAATACATTGTTGTGGCCGAGCGTAAGGAACGAAACAGTGGCGGAGTAAGGAGAGGACAGAGGAGGGTGTTAGATAATATACCATAATATCTCTCATATAAAGCAATGTTGTTATGTTACATGTGCATAGGCTTGCAGTACTAGGCACATTTGAACAATGAGCACCCTGAACGAGGTATAAAGGAACATTATTGCAAAGAAAATACGAAAATAAAGGAAATATATCAAGAAGGCTATATTAAAGACAGAAGAAGTGGAGCAGTGTGAGGGTTGTCGAAGAAGTAGGAGAAGAGAAAAAGAGGAAGAAGAAGAAGAAGGTGGAAGGGAAGGGTACTGGTTGGTGGGACGAGATAGTGATGGTTGGCATAGAAGTGGACCAGTGTGGCTGTTGTGGAAGAAGTAGGAGATGATGAAAAAAGAAGGAACAAGAGGAGGAGGAGGAGCAGGGAAAGAGAAGAAGAATGAGAAGGAGCAAGGGAAGAGAAAGGGGGGGGGGGGGAGGAGGAGCAGAGGAAGAGAAGAAGGAGAAGCAGGGAAGAAAAAGGGAGGAGCAGATGAATGATTAATTTGACGTATTTGTTAAGCATCATAACATTACAAATGCCCAACATAAGCCTATTTTATTACATCATAGACACATAATAAGCCTCTTTTATTACATCATAGACACATAATAAGCCTCTTTTATTACATCATAGACACATAATAAGTCAATATACAGCAAACACATTCGCAGATTACATAGAAGAATTTATACTCACGACTACAGAAATATGTCTTCATGACTTGGTTTACTAAATGAACATGAAATGAAAGTCATGCTAAACATTTAGAAACTATATAAGAAAGAGAGGAAAGAGAGGAAAGAGAGTAAAGAGAGGAAAGAGAGGAAAGAGAGGAGGGGAAACATATCAAGAGGAAATAAACATGGACGTTCCCGGACAGCTCAACCAGTAGAGTAGTAAACCATTTCAACCAGTAGCTCTAAATCAGTGCCAAATCAACCATAGACTGAACAAGCTATACCAACTTAAAGGAAGATGGGCTGTTTTTCTGGTCTCCCTTCTTCCTCATGTTTAGCCCCATTGGCTTTCAGATTATAAGACGTTCAGCCCATTAGTTTGGTGATTTTAACACCTTTCGCCCCATTTTGTTGTCAAAATTAAGACTTTTCATGTCAATTAGGTGTCGATTATTTCCTGGCGAGCGATAGCGAGCCTGTAATTTAAGAGAAACCGGCCTTCGGCCGGGAAATTTTTCTATCGAAAAATGTACAAATATAATTATCTTGAAGGAGGGTCTTGGGCGGGTGATTTTTAAGCTCGATGGAAGTCTAGGGAGGAAACTAATAAAACATAAAAAGATACATAAATGAGCCAATAATAACGACCCATCTTCCCTTAAAGTATTAATCTAACTTAACCTAACCGTATTGATGGGGCTGGCATTGGTTGAGAGCTACTGGTTAAGATGTCCGGTCACCAAACATGGATGCAATACAGATGTGAGCAGTCAAGTGTGCAGTGAATATGTAAACCCATAATGTATAGTTGCCTACATTCACTTGAATCCACTACGTCATTTTATATCAATCTATCTATCTATCTATCTATCTATATAATCAGGCACATACCCCTTATTAATATTTATTTTTTATTTTTTTAGCTGGGGGTGGCCGATTCGAGACAGAGCCCGAATAGGGACAACACAACATAACACAATATATCTGGAATTTAAATTAGTATGATTGACTTAAATGCATAATGTGTCATATATCCACTAATGGAACATGTGTAATAACAATCATTGCATATCCCTAACGAACTACAGTACAGTCGTAATTCTATCATACTATATTTTCTTCCCAACATGCAACCAATAAGAGAGTCCGAGTTTATGTGGGTAGCTGTTCAATATGCGAGGAAGGTTAGCGTTCATGAGGAAGGAAGTGGGAGGAGGAAGTGCAAGGAAGAAGGAGGAGGAAAAAGAAGATTGAGGTGGTGGTGGTGTGAGAAGGAAAACTAAAGAGGAAATCGTAAGTAGAGAAAGTGCAAGAAATGAAGAAGGGGAGGACAGAAAGGAAGAAAACTGAGGTGGTGCTGGTGTGGAAGGAAGAGGAAGAGGAGGAAGAGAAGGTGGACAATAGAGGAAGAAGGAAGAGGAGGAGGGCAGGGAGGAAGAAAACTGAGGTGGTGGTGGTGTGGGAAGGAAGACCAAGAGGAAGTGGGAAGTAGAGGAAGTGCAAAGAAGAAGGGAGAGGACAGGCAGGATGGAAAGAGATTATGGTGGTGGTGATGGTGGTGGGCAGTACAGGAAGTGCAAGGAAGGAGGTGGGCAGGAAGAAAGGAGATTCAGGTGCTGTTGGTGGTGGTGGTGTGGGAAGGGAAGGAGGGGACTGTTTTAATGTTGAGGATAATGACCATTGGCAAGTGGGTGGATATTAATAGCCTGGCAGTGCAGCAAGGTTGGTTAGTGGTTTGGTTGGAGTCATTGTGAAATGGAGAGGCAAACACAGACGCCACCCTTACGTCTATATTCATGTAACTCACACTTATATATTCATGTAACTCACACTTATATATTCATGTAACTCACACTTATATATTAATTGTTAGATTTATTACATACAAATATAACCCCAATGCTTACCAGGAGTAAAAGTTATTTATATCAATTTTGCCCGAGTTGCGTGGCGCCTACTGCATAACTCTTCTGTGTGTGCTCTGATGTATTTGTCTTACGCCTTAGTATGAAATTACATTTGCCCAGGTTGAATTTTGCATCGCCTCTATATATGGAAAATGGTTAAATTGGCTGGATTGGTAGAAGCGTGAGTTGGTAGACTTCTGCTAGACAGTGGGTCGATTTCTGGGCTCAAACATGTATTAATGTAACTTACGTGTAAAAGAGAGAGAGAGAGTGTGTGTGTGTGTGTGTGTGAGAGAGAGAGTGTGAGTATGAGTGAGAGATAGAGTGTGAGTATGAGTATGTGTGTGTGTGTGTTTGTGTGTAGGTTCTCGTCAGTAGTAGTGGTGTGTATGGCCTGGAGCGGGGCGTGTGGAGCGGTGACCTGGGGCACATACACTATACTCCTCAAGGGCACACAGCTGGCATATAAAGATAGAGAGAGAGATACATAGATACACAGGCAAAAATACAGATTGGCAAAGAAATATACTGACAAAATAAATAGTAAATAGGAGAGATTATCGTCGTACAGTAGTAGTAGTAGTAGTAGTAGTAGTAGTAGAAGTAGTAGTAGTAGTAGTAGTAGTAGTAGTAGAAGTAGAAGTAGTAGTAGTAGACAGATTCTGGTGGGCATGGTGTGTGTGTGTGTGTGTGTACGCGTGTGTGTGTGCCCTGGAGGTGGGCGTGTGTAGCTGTAACCTGGGGTATCATACTCCCTCAGGGCAGGACAGGTGGACTAGGGCCCCAGGGTAAGACAACCTCCCTCCCTCCCTCCTAGGCACACACACGCCCTACGGGTGTATCAACTCTTTACAGGGAGAAGCCGATACAGTTTCTTTTTACAGTAGTCGCCAAGTTGTGTACTCCATAACCCTCAACTAGGTGTTCACTCTTGTAAATCTATGTAAAATCAAAACTTATTAATACAGTGTTCTATAACTTTGAAAATGCTCCAGCGTTTGGATTAACAAGTCCACATGTTTGAATGAGCGATTACTTAGTGAATCGTGGATTGCCAGTGTACCTCTACATTTCACTAGAATCACTACATAACATTACTATTAATTACAAAATATACCTTACGTGATCTTAATTAGACCGAAGCTAATACCTTGAAGTTAAATAAAGAGCACGTAATGTAAGGATAAGACATGCACGGATTAGTTTATCATAGCCTAAGTTACCTTGGCACAGTTAGATGAGTTATGCTAGTTTGGGGTTGAATTGACCCTCTAAGCGAGGGTAAAAAAAAATGTAAACTATATATATTGCGTACTTTAAGCTTAGTATCTGTTACGCGTTTATTTCATAGTTATAGTATCTTTGAAAATATACTGCAAAAATGGAAAGTATTGTTACGATCATGATTTAAGTCATATCACTAACAGTTCACCTTTTAAATATCTCTAGCAGACCATCATACTCACCAAATATATTTGTTTCTAATTGTTGATTAGTTTTGTAAATGATGAATAATGGATTTTATAAAGAGAGGATAATATGGAAGTTGTAAAGGTGGGACATTATTTTAGAGGGTAACTATACAGTACTAGGAGGTAGACAGATGGCAACACAAGGTGTACAAATGTCGTCTAGAAAAGAACAAAAAAATAATAATACAAGGAGGAAGAATCGTGCTTATAGATGGATCCGCCCGGGGCTACTTACTCCGGCTGTAGTAAAACGAGGCGGGGGAAGGGGGAGGGGGAGGGGAGGGGAGATTTGTGGTTGTAAGGAGGGGGGGGAAGAAGAGGTACAGTCGCCGTCAAGGGCTTCTCTACACCCAAGCCAGTTATGTGAAGCTCAGAAGTGTTCATCTCCATTACAAATTTCTGCACAATCTCATATTGGTTCGATACAGCTTCAATATTCTGTTCACAATTATTTATCTGCGACTATGTCATATTGGTTAGATACAGGTTCAAAACACTGTTCACGAGTAATTATCTCCCACTATGCTTAAACAATAGATAGCAGGATGATTCCACTCTGCATGACAGATGTCCGTTCCTTATTATTAAAGCTAACCTACTGTAGATACACGACCAAAAGGATTAAACTGATCCCATTGCAAGGCTCTTAAAAAAGGAGGTTGTTGGTTGTAATATGATGAAAGGAGGAATAAAGAGTGTGGGAGGAGCTGTGGTTTAAGGCGGTGATGGGGAACAGAGTAAATGATACAGGGCACAGATACAGAACACTGCACAAGTTGTCAACTTTAGCCCACATATCGGTTCATCTTAATCCATGAAAATAGATCAACGGGTATACCTAGTTCCAAATAGATCAACGGGTATACCTAGTTCCAAATAGATCAACGGGTATACCTAGTTCCAAATAGATCAACGGGTATACCTAGTTCCAAATGGAAAATAATTTAACTACCTTTTAATCCAGTTGTATAATAGCTGTAGTAGTCACAGA
This sequence comes from Paralithodes platypus, assembly GCA_032716605.1. NCBI lineage: Eukaryota > Metazoa > Arthropoda > Malacostraca > Decapoda > Lithodidae > Paralithodes > Paralithodes platypus. The sequence continues at coordinate 38,787,944 of CM064508.1, forward strand.
CATGGAGGCAACAGTGGCCGAGTCGCATCAGGATGCGACTGAATTAATGTTGCATAGTATATATATAGTTTAGGAGTATATTAATATCTAATTTTGTAACAGAGACTGGAAAAATAAAGGAGAAGGATGCTGAGGGCTACAGATGTTTGCGTAATTGGGGCCATTGTAACTTGCATTATGAAAATCACACGATCCTAACTATAATTGCAAATCTAATGGAGGAATATGCTGGTTACATATTCAGTTTATTGGCTATAAGGCTTTTCATAGCACAATGATAGTAGATGATGGCGATCCCTTTATTAGAAAAGAAAGAGTATTAGAAGTAGTCTTTAATATTCCAACTCTCCCTCCAGACATAGGCTTTCTATACCCCGTATTATGACAAGTATTATTCCAAATGACGAGGAGGACAACGAGTTAGACGAGTTTTGCAACCTGGCTTGACGCACTTGGGCTTCTCCAAGTAGCAGCGCATTGGCTGACTCTCCCCTGGACTCTCCATTATAGTATGGTCCAGTTCGACTCCTCAAGGCTGCATAGCCACTGTCTGGCTGTCCCGTCTCGCAATCGGTAAACACATACTGTACGTTCCTGCCAACGGACTGGAGTTCTCGAAAAGGGGCTCCAGTCCTGGCGCTATTCTTGACTTCCAGTGTACTGGCTTAATAATCCAGAAGGGTTGATAGCCTCTGAATTCCTATTTTAATTAACCAAAGCTCCTGCCACGTAATCAGCTTAATTCTTACTCAATAGGCACTGTTTCCATTGCACAATTTGAATATGAGCATATTCATACAATGTAATGGAAAGAACAAGGATGTTCTATGATGTGTTGGCGGGATTTGTGGAAATGTATTGAAAGGAAGTACAGCAAAATTCCCATCCCAAAAATATCTCTCCATTTACATTTCAGGATTTGAGCCCGGACTTTTTAGATTAACTACTAAATAGTTCAATAATAATAGTTGACACTACTTCACTCTTACTTCACACATACAAGCTAATCAATTATAATTTAGACGAAGAATACAACAGTCTTACCCAGTGGTATGCATAGTAATATAGATGAAGGTGGAAATTGCAAAGACTCAGGGTGGAGGAGGAATATGGGCAAACACACACACACACACACACACACACACACACACACACACACACACACACACACACACACACTTTCATCTACAACGTTCCTCAGAGTGTTGGAGCTTGTACTGAAGTGTGATAATAAAGGTACATTATAACAAAAAGGAGGATAGACGTAAGAAAAGGAAGACAGTAGGAACATGAAGAATGACAAAAACATAGATGAATAAAGATAGAAGAATATAAGACTATAATTTAAACATTAACAGGAGCAACAATCGTAATAGAAGCAGCATACGAAAAAAGAGTTAAGACAATAAGGAGAGAGAGAGAGAGAGAGAGAGAGAGAGAGAGAGAGAGAGAGAGAGAGAGAGAGAGAGAGAGAGAGAGAGAGAGAGAGAGAGAGAGAGAGAGAGAGAGAGAGAGAGAGAGAGAGAGAGAGAGAGAGAGAGGGGGGGGGGTGGAGGGGGGGAGACTGGTACCTTATCATTACAAGCCCAACTAGTATACCCCCACCACTACCCTGTTGCCCGCTCTGTTGCTAAGTGGTATTATCTCCACTTATAATAACAGTGTACTCAGACCCCAGACACCGTGTTGTCGCTACTGTAACTGCCGTGTTGCAACCAATGTAAATATCATGTTACTATGCTAACTCCCTCAACGGTACCATATGCGATACACAAACGTTAATTAGGGTTTTCACGACGCCGGGCCATAGCAACTGTTTGGTTGAAGTTCGAAGCTTATGCAGTTGGCAAAATACGCCCTATTACAGTTGTTATTATATCCCGCTCACTATGCACTGTAGTAAAACCTGCCAGATGTTGATAACCGGCATACATCAAGCAAAAACTGATAGTTTCACAATCACAATATTGTGTTGTAATTGCTGGATATAATCACAATATTGTGTTGTAATTGCTGGATATAATCTTTGTTTATAAAGGTAATCGGCTCCCTTCCTCTTCTTTCCTGAGGCTCATCCAGTGCCTATATCACTGGGGTCCCTCTCCTGGGTTTCATCAGATCATTCACTATGGGGTTCCTCATTTAGGGACCATTAACTGGGCCCGTACTGAGGCTCCCCTAGTGGCCGGGGTCATGCTATGGGAGCCTCCTTGGGTCAAACCCCTTACTCAAGAGCCAAGCATACCTCATCCTTCCATGACCCTATTGGGATTTTCCTGTATGGTCATGCTCAGGAGTATCTTTCATTCAATTTCCTCCTTCATCTCACGCACACCTCTACATCCCCTTCCCTTATAAGATACATTCGTGTTCCTAATCCAAAACAAGAAAAAGAATGAGGCTTCTAGAGCTAAGCCTAACTGCTCTTCACTATCAGAGTAACATATCCCTGTGCTATAAGGTTACTGGGTATGTATCGTAAATGGGTAGTGAGTGGAAGGTGTACCAGGGGAAGTGTTTGTCAGGGGGGAGGAGTCTATAAGGGCGAGGCTGTGATAGTACACGAGTGGTGAGACGTCCTATGAGTGTACAGTGTTTATATACCCCGGCCTGTACCAACCTGTTCAAGAGAGAGAGAGAGAGAGAGGAGGGAGTGGTAAGGACAGGCACAGCTAGAGAAGAACTGGGGGGGGGGGGATGAAGAGGGGCGGGGAGGTATAAAGAGAGGCAAGGAAAAGATAGAGAAGGGGTAACTTATAAGAGAGAGAGAGAGAGAGAGAGAGAGAGAGAGAGAGAGAGGAGGGTGCGGTAAGGACATGGTAAGGACAGACACAGATAGAGAAGGGCTGGGGTGGAGGGGGTGGATGAATCAAGAGAGAGGAGGGGTAACTTGTACGAGTGTAAGTAACGATACATATAGAATAATAAAGATAAAAAATACAAGTAGGGACAATTTATGCATTTACAGGTTAAGGATACAAAGTTGGATTAGTAAAATAAACTAATGCAAATATAAAAACATATACCAATAATATGAGGAAACTAGAAAGTATTTACAGAAAAGGAAGTGAAACAAGATAACAAAAAAACAGTTTAAATTAAAGTTGAAAATCATCCGTTAAAAAGAGAGAGAGAGCGTTAAAAAGAGAGAGAGAGAGAGAGAGCAGGAAAAAAGCGTGTGGTGTAGTGACGCATTAAAGTCCTGTGAATGACCGCTAGTCCAGGGAAGAGGGGGAGGGGAGGAAAAGAAGAAGAAAGCCAGAAAAAGACGAACAAGTCAACGGCGAAGAAGAAGAAAAAGAGCGCGCAACACCAAAAGACACAACAGAAAAGAAAAGAAAATAAGAACAAAATGATAACCAAAAAACACAGATAAGAGAAGAGAAAGGAGGAGGAAAACGTAAACAAACAAATGAGGGGAAATGACGGAGTGAGGGGAAGACACATAAGGAGGGGAGAGTACAGGGAGAAGAGGAAGGAAATGAATGAGAGGAAATGATGAACACGAGAGAAGAAAGGAAAATTAATGTAATAGTTTATTCTATAGGAGAGTCGTGCAATGAAGTATTATCAATATTAATGAATATATAAACACAAGGTACAGAGACAGGCAAGGGAGATGACACATGGTAAGCTATATTTAAGGGGGCTCGGCCCCTTTTTTGGTCTATTAATTAATTTCTTCCTTTATTTTGTAGTATCCTCGCTAAACCTCCATCAAGCTTAGATAAACTCCCCCTAGACCTCCCTTCAAGATGAATTTGTACATTTTTCGGTAGAAAAATTTCCCGGCCGAAGGCCGGCTCCTCTTAAAATTTCACTCGCTTTCGTTCGCCAGTAAAAAATCGACACCTAAATGGCACGAAAGGTCTTATAATTGTCAACAAAATGGGGCGAACAGTGTTAAAATCGCCAAACGTCTTATAATCTCAAAACAAATGAGGCTTAACAGGAGGAAGAAAGGGGACCATAAAACCGGCCCATTCCCCCTTAATCCAGTTACCACAATGACACCTTTCTGCATTATATTCTGGTCATCCCTAGACGATTATGTTCAGCTTAGGAAAGAACTCGGGGAATTAAAAGGTGAAAACTATCTCATTCAACCTTCTGACTTTGACAACTCCCTCCTAAATTGAAAACAATCTTATGATAGCCAGCAAATAACAAGAACTGAAAAAGTAAAGACAAAAACAATGTTGAAAGGAAGGAAGGTAAACGGGAGAGGAAGGTAACTGAGAAAGAAAGAAAAACAAAAAGCAGAACAAGCCATAAAAATAAGAAGGAAAAACTGAAGGAAGGTTAAGAAACGAGAAATTGTAGAAAAAAAAAAAAAAACAAAAAAAACACAAAAAAAAAATCCCCCCACGAGGAAAATATAGCTTACAAAATAATATTGCAACAATTGCGTTTTATATTGTATAATAAAACCTTGATTTTGTGTTGACTACAAGAACAGGTTGGGTACAGTCAAGGTCAAAAGTCGTGTGCCACCTTAACAACTTCAACACACGCACACATATATATATATATATATATATATATATATATATATATATATTCTTGAGCCAAACTGAACTAAGTTTATGTATATGGGCATAGATTATGAGAGTTATGTACCGAGAGCACTAACAAGGCCAAGTTCTGAAGCAACTAGCAACTAATAAAGTGTGCAGTAAATAGTACACACAACTGTACCGTTTTCTTTATACTTGTGAGATAGCCAAAAACGAAAATATGGAGATTAAACGCGACTTTTGAGAATGGCTGCATACTAGTGGGTTGTTGGATGACATAAAGTAGATACAACCTAAAACTATTGATCATATTGTACTATGTTGTGTCATGTTGTGTTAAACTAATCAATTAATAGACGATTTAAAAATATATAAATAAATAATTGGGAAAACAAACAATTACGTACCAAACCTATACGAAGAGTAGCAAAAAGCCTGGACAAAGAATGGAGTATAAAGGAGAATAAAAATATACACGATGTAGGTAAAGACAAACGCAAAATGTAATCGATTACGGTTTTCTTGCTAAATTGAAAGACTATTCTGCATTGTGCAGAATAAACTTGGTCGATAAATTATTCTTAAACTGCAATATAAAAACTGTCAGATCAGAATCCCCCTCCCCCCAATAAAATAAAATAAATATAAAACAAAAATAAATAAATAAATATAATAAAATATGTATCTTGTGTGACTTACATAAAATAGAAAATAAGAGGGGTGTAAATATCCGAAGTGACTAGAACTTTTTTTAAAGTAATGGTTGAAAAGTTTTAGTTGTCAAAGAGAGAGAGAGAGAGAGAGAGAGAGAGAGAGAGAGAGAGAGAGAGAGAGAGAGAGGAGTGACAAAAACATCTCCCACTGAGGAGTTTAGTGCATCAGGTGTCCCCCTCTCTCTCTCTCACTTACTCACACACACACACACACACAAACACACACACACAGACACACACACACACACCACTCACTCACTCACTCACTCACTCACTCGCTCTCTTACTATAACAACCACTTACAACACTCTTTGGTTGTGGGTAATATTTGTAAATGTAGTAAAAGATATGACTGTAAATGTTGTGGATGTATGTGTTGGGGTTGTAACAGAAGCTATGGTTTTAGGTATTGTTGTTGTTGTTATTGTTGTTCCCCAAGCTGCCTAGCCGAACAGCCCCATGGCCCCGAGCAAGGCCGAGGCCATCACCGAGCACCCCCACAGAACCCTCCCTGCCGACCACAATAAAGCCTGGGTGACCGACGCCACTCCATGGCGGGGAGCTGAGGAGGATGCGGAAACGCCCAGGAAACCAAAGCCCCACCCAGGGCCCTGTGCCCCTCAGCAATTATGAAGAAAAAGTTGAGGGGCAAAGGAAAAATGTGACGCTTTGGCTTCCAATCTTGGTAGATTGGGAGGTCAATCCACGGAAGAGACGCCGTCACTTGAGATCTAGAAGATATATAAGTAAAAGGAACAGTCAGAGTAAGCTATGGGTATGGCAGAGATCGCTCAGTTCTCACTCTTGATAGACCAGCCCATCACCAGGTATTGTTGTTATCTGTACATAATGTGGTTGCAGACATTTTTGAACGAGGGATTATAACGTGGATAATATTTAGACATGCAATATCAGTTTAAATCTATTATACAGTAAGCTAAATTTCCCAAAAACGAAACACACACTGACACACACATTCAAACGCACATGCATAGCCACACTTAATGTACACATTATTACAAACAACCCACATCAGTATCTAAACTTACAAACTCTTAGGATTACATACATCTACCCAGTCTCACATACACAATACTCTCACACATCAGTAAGGGCTACAATATATACATGACCCTATACTCAGCCTACTCGAGGTCAAAGGTAATATCGGGTGAAATATACTGTACGAACCTGCTACCACAAACTCTGGGTTGTTTCGCATACAGTAACTTCGCCCACTTCCTGAGTCATTCACCCTTGACTCACCCCGTCAACAGCTAACGTAACTTGGCCAAAATTGGTCTTAAGCTAACCTTACTTGATATCTAGCTAAATCAACCAAACTTGAACTTAAACTAACCTATCTCATCTAATGTAACTCAATGACCTAAGCTCACCTAACCTCTTAAGACTTCGGCTAGACTTATATTTGCTAGACCTAAGCTAGACTAATATAACTTGACCTAAGGTATTTTGTTTATAATTATTAAGATACCCTACCCTGACTTTAATTATCCAAACCTAACTAAACATAACTTGACCTAAAATAACTGATCTTGATTTTAGAAATTGAAGCCCTAACCAAACGTACCAAGGAGGTTAGAGACGTAAGTACCCTAAGCAACTTAATCGACTTGATAGTGAATATGAAAAGATTTGTGGGCGAGGAGACCGTTAAACTGCCACCACCGTCTTATTTAACCGCCAGAAATAATCGTGTCTGGAGGCTGTCAGGGCTGCCAACCGAACACATTTGGGCGGGAAAATCTACATCATGTTTTTAAGTTCAAAGTATGCGTTAAACTCGCTATTGTCATATTGATTTCACTTTTGTCTGATCTCTTGTGCATATTTCATTGCTTGGATAAATGGGTACTCGGAAGTTATTGATTTGAGAGTTTATTTACGAAGATTTGGGATTGGCTAGCTTACAGCAACGTCACTGATCATCTCGGAGCTGATTGGCGAATAAGCAATGACGTCATCTAATTACCCTATGCTGATTGGTCGGCTATTCAGTGACGTCGTGGCTAGGCAATTGTGTACCCTTATCACGTACGCTTGGCACACATACATACGTATACACGTACATTCGTACACACACACGTACACACTAAGACCATGTTTGGAGGAGGGAAAAAACTTGAGCCAAACATAAACATTCGGATACAAGTGGAGACGGTCATGATTTACGTACACACATACACACACACACACACACAGCCCGTAGCCTAGTAGGTAGAGCTCTCGTCTCACACACGAGGGGTCGGGGGTTCAATCCCCGGCCGGGCGGAGACAAATTGGGCTTGTCTCCTTTCATGTGTTAGCCTCAGTTCACCTAGCTGTAAATAGGTACCTGGAATAAGTGGACGACGTTGTGACGTCCCATCTGGGGTTGGCAAAAATGGTACAAGGCGAGATGGGTATCATATGGTTCACCTAAGCTGATGGCTACCTAAGCCTTCGTGCGAGACGGTACCGTCTATAGTGAGAATGGCACCATACAGATCCACCCTAAGCCTTCGTTTCCGATGTCGCCAATTGGCTAAAATACAGACTACACACACATCCACAGCCATTCCAACAGTACATAAAACACTTAACATGCATTTCACGCAATACATTCCCAGTTAAGGAGGCGCGATAATAATGAGCTTAGCTCGCATTGCGTGGATTCCCCTTGACGAACAAGTAACTGAGTAACTGAGTAACTGAGTAACACAAACAGCCAGACACAGCTACTGAAAGACAGTAACACACATACACATTTATTAACAGACAAGACACATACATATATATATATACACACACATACACAATTATGCACTCACAAACATACACATACCACACGTAAACACATACATAAAGACACACAAATATACACAAACAGGCGGAAAGAGGCACCTAAACTAAAACACACACAGACACACACTTACTTACTTTTTACTTTACTTTACACACACACACACACACACACACACACACACACACACAAACACAAACACACATGATAAGAAACAAACCCACATAAACAAGTTCTGGCAGTGATACTCGGAAAAAAAAACACACACACAGATGCAACCCCACACAAAAACACACCGACTACTCTTTTATGGTGAGGGATAAACAATGAAGAAAAGAAAATTGAAGATCTAAAAGGAAATAAGTTGGTGTGAATAGATGTGTGAGAGAGAGAGAGAGAGATTTTTTTTTTTTAATGTGTGTGTGTGACTAAGCGATTTTATTCAGCCAAACAATAACCGACTTAATCGAGGGTCTAAATGTGTTAACCATACATATTTGTATTATAATTTTGTCGTTAACAAGAGTATTCACTCCAACTCTTAAAGTCAATGGAATAGGCATCTGCAGGAGAGCTCTGGGTTAGCTATATGAACAAAAAAAGGTATAATAATAAAAATAAAAATACTACTACTACTACTACTACTAATACTACTACTACTAATAATAATACTAATAATAATAATAATACATGATACAGAGCGTCCTTGGTTAGCTTTATTTAAGGATAATGCATATGTTAACCCTTAGAAGGTCCGATGACGCATAGTATTAGACGATTTTATTCAGATTGGGAAGGGTATATGGAAGTCAGAGGGTTAATTGAGATAGTTTTTACCCTTAATATTCCGACATATCCTTCCTAAAATGTATAAAGTCGTCTAATGATAGCCAGAACAAACAGTCACAATGCGTCAGAAACGCAAAAGGTTAAATACCACAACATAATTATATCTTTAGGCCTCAGTGTTTTTTTGTCAGTTGTAAATATATTGACTATACTGCTACGTGTGTAAAAGAAAACATACTAATAACATGTATTAGCTAAAAATAGTTACGCACGTTTATACGCAGTGAGATAAAAAAAATAACCTACTGGAATTAAATCGACTGCGTAGCCTTGAATCATTCTGCTGACATAAAAAGCAAAATATTGAGACACGATATTCAAGATTCTGACATTTTCAAGTTGGGATAAAACCACGCCTCTTTCTTGTAGCCTTTATTATTTAACGGATCTTGGAGTTGCTTCTATTCCCTTCCATGCACGGCATTTGATAGCTTATTAATAATTATCTTCGATGTAACTAAATACCTTTACTCTGTCCTGAAGGTATATCTCCAAATTACTGTCTGCAATCAATGCCTTTTGTTAACTGACATGTGATTTAGCATCACTATTATCACCATCACTATCACAATCATCCTCATGCTCATCATAATCATAATCCTCAATATCAAAACAAACATTATTGTGATCATGACACCCCACCGCCATTTATCAATATACTCGTTACACACAATCGTCTACATTAAGATCAAAATATCACAATAATAAATCCATCACTCTTACATCGACATTATTACCACCAACATTATTATCAGTATCATCATATTATTGACAAAGAAATGGGGCGAAAGGTCTTAAAATCGCCAAACTAATGGCCCCGAACGTCTTAAAATCTGAAAACTAACGGGGCTAAAAATGAGGAAGAAGGGGGACCAGAAAACCAGCCCATCTCCCCTTAATCTATTTCCGTGAACCGGGCCCCACCCCACCCCAGGACCCCGAGCCTACAAATATATGGAGCCCGGAGAAGAAGAAGAACAGTAGCTGGGAAGTTCTGGCCTGACCTTCATTGTGGCCCAGGTGACATTAAGGAGGGGCGGGAAAGACTGATGGTGTGTGTGTGTGGGTGGGTGGGTATGTCGGTGTGTATGTGTGTGTGTGTGTGTATGTGAGAGAGAGAGAGTTGATTTAATAACTTTTAATTACAGCCTCACATAATGGGCGAGGAAGGACATTAGTTTCATACAATCAATTTTAGCCTAAGAGAAATTTGTCTACTTACAAATAAAATGTACATATCCTGTAATTTGCCATAAATATAATTATCCAATTTCAAAATTATACAAAGCACACAGACACATACTAGTATAAAGCACACAAACATGCACACACAAACAAACACAGTAGTCTAAGGCACACATTGCAAACAATAACAAAAGGTTTCGACTTGTTGCAGGCGTCCGGACCCAACCATGCATGACGCCTGTATAAAGTCTTTTCACTTACTGTACTTTATATGATCACAAGAGGTTTTGCATGACCTCTCTTCAGTACAATCCCAAGTGGCTTGCACTAATCTATACATAAAGCCGGTTTACTATAATTAGGAGATAACATAAGAAAATGGGAGTTTGCAGAAAGCCGATTGGCCCACACAGGCAGATTCTTCTCACACCCCACCCATCTCGTCAGAAATCTTAACTCTAGCCTCTTGTAACTCTGGGAGGGCTGGAGCAAACAGGCTGTAATTGTCCACACCTGTTTACCGGTTGACTCTTTCCAAAGGACAGACAAACAGTATTATTACTTAAGTCATACTTGAGATTATGAGAGGTTGGGGTCGGGATTCCTGGGCTTCCTATAAGGAACAGGGTATCGTTAAACTTCTCTAAAATACAGCGCCTCTGCAAAGGTTGAACCCTCGACTCGTCCGTAGTCATTGAAGGTCTCATGTCATCCTATAATTAACCCTTTCAAGATCCGATTACGCATTTAATTTGTTTTTTGGCTATTATTAGACGATTATATTCAGATTATGAAGGGTATATGGAAGTCAGAAGGTTAATTGAGATAGTCTTTACCCTTGTAATTACCACAGATCCTTCCTAAGCTGTATAACATAGTCTAATGATAGCCAGAATAAACTGTCAAAATGCCTCATAATCTACTAAGGGTTAAGGCTTATTAAACATTGTACTGTACCTAAGATAAGGTAATCTATCAGTGTCTAAAATCAGGGATGCAAAACATTGATATGCTGAATAATTATCGGAATAAATAAACATATTTTGTATCACAATTAGACAAGGGTGATTATCCTTTGCAGTTTCATCTGTAAAAAAATACACTCTAGTCTTTGTTATAGAAAAAAAACATGTACCAATTGTTTAATGAGAGAGAGAGAGAGAGAGAGAGAGAGAGAGAGAGAGAGAGAGAGAGAGAGAGAGAGAGAGAGAGAGAGAGAAGGAGGGTAAGGGAAGTCAACAAAAACTAGTCAATCCGCCTCAACAGGTTCAGAGCCTGTGACGTCACTGGCCCAGGGAGACAAACTTATAGACGAGAGAGAGAGAGAGAGAGAGAGAGAGAGAGAGAGAGAGAGAGAGAGAGAGAGAGAGAGAGAGAGAGAGAGAGAGAGAGAGAGAGAGAGAGAGAGAGAGAGAAAACAGGAGCAGCAAGAGGAGATGAAGATGAAAGAACACGTTTTATGAAGACGAACCCATTATTCTAAATGTATATAAGGACAAATAAGAGGAACCAAAGAAACTAGCCCTAAATTAATGATAGTTAGTGTGAAGAATGACTGTAGGCAAAAGAGGGACAACAGTATGACACATGATAACAAACTTACCCCAACAATAACATTCGGACACGGACACCAACTACGGATGGTACGGTAAATACTGATGTTAGATATGCCAGGAAAGGAGGCAGAGCGGAGGGATTAATACTATGAAGGTTGAAAATACGACTAGGAACAAGGAAAGGCAAGCAAAAGATGGAAAATATATATAAGTATAGTTAAAATTACGATCAATGAGAAGTAAGAGGAGAAATTAAATGAGGTACCGTAAAGTAGAATAAAAGACAGTATATAAGTAACACCCCGTTCTTAACATTAATCATCAATTACAAACCCCAATGTACTTGAATAAACTAATGAAAGCATATGGTATAACATTATGTTATTGCAAATTACAAAACCCTGAAGGGCCCTATCGAGTTCAATCCCAAACCCTTATATAATCTCATAGGTAACCCAGAACCCTATTGGATCACCCCAGTCACAAGGAAGAGGAACCAGAGAGAGCCGAGAGAAGAAGGAAGAGTCTTTATTAATATTAGGGTGATGAAAATAAAGGCATAGACTCTGTAGCTGCCGGGCATAGAGGGAGGAGGAGGAGGAGGTGGGGGGGGGGGAAGGGAGGAGGGGAGGAAGAGAGGGAGGAGGGAGGGGGGGGGGGGTGAAAGCGATGGAGAGGATGGTGAAGTAGAAGGAGAAGAAGAAACAGGAGGAGTAGGTTCAGTAAGGGGGTGGGGTTGGGGCGGGGGGGTTAGAGGAGATGGTGTTGAAGGTAGTTAATGATGCGGAAAATAAATAGGGTAAAGTATACACTTAATGCAAGATATATGGATAATAAGGAGGAAGGAAATCACAGTCATCTTCCGATAATTCTATTAACGAAATTATCATCACCATCATCAGCATCCCAAGTTAGGAAGATTATACATGGAGGTGGAAAACTAAACGAAAGGTAATACTGAGCGTTAGAGAATATAGATAAGATGTTAGGAGGAATGCTGAGGACATGACGAATATGAAAGTGGTGATAAGAAGGGAACATAAAATACAATAAACAAACTTATTTTAAGAGAAGGACAGTTGTTAACCCCTTGAGGATTACGACGCATTTTGACGGTGGATTATGGCTGACATTAGACGATTTTATGCAGAGCAGGAAGGGTATAATATGGAAGTCAGAGGGTTAATTGAGTCTTTACATAAGAACATAAGAACATGGGAGTCTGCAGAAAGCCGATTGGCCCAAACAAGGCAGATCCCTCTCACACCTAACCCTAATTATAAGGCCTTATAATAATATAAGATCCATTTCCACTTTCCAATTTCCCTTACAATTTCCACAGCTCCTTTTAAAGCTGTATAAAATCGCCTAATGGTAGCCAGAATAAACTGTGAAAACGCGTCACGATCCTCAAAGGGTTAAGAAGCATGATAATACAAAATCTGAAGAGGGAAAGAGCCAAATTATAAAGGGAGAGAGAAGGAAAAAGTGAGAACACGATAATAATATAAAAGAAGGATTAAGGGGGGTCACCGTTTGTTTTCATCTTTCTCTCCTTTTCTATCTTTCCCTGGCTTGTATCCATTCGGCTCCATTCAGCCAACTGTTTTAAGACGTTTATCCCCATCCAGGTGGCGAGCGATAGCGAGCCAGCATTGTATGGATAAAACCGGCTTCGCCGGAGATATTTTCCTATCGAAAAATTTACACATTTAGCTTGCTGTCAAAACAAAATATATATACAGGTATATGCTGGCTCGCTATCGCTCGCCAGGAAAATGTTGACACCTGGATGGGGGTAAACGTCTTAAAACAGTTGGCTGAATGGGGCCGAATGGATACAAGCCAAAGAGAGAGGGAGATACAGATAAAACAAAAAGCGAGGTGGGCTCCCTTAACACGAACAAGGAGATAAGAACATGGTACTAATGAAGCGACGAAAGGAAGGAAGAGAGAGATACGAGGAAATTGATAAAAAGGAATAGAAAAGGCAGATTAACACGACAAACGAGATCAAAACACGATACTAATGAAGCGACGAAAGGAAGGAAGGGAGAGAGAGATGACACGAGGAAAGTTGATAAAAAGGAAATAACGAGGGGTACCAAGACGGAAGGAAAGCTAATAATAAAAAAGAGGGTAATGGGGAGAAACTATATAAGGGACATAAGGAAGAAAGAAGAAGAAGAAGAAGAAGAAGAAGAACGGAAGGAAGCAGAAACAGAAGAGGAAGAACGGCAACAACAAAAAACAAGACCACGAAGATAAGGAAGAATAAAAATAAGATGATGAAGAAGGAAGCAGAAAAAGAAGAAGAGAAGAAGAAGGAAGGAAACAGAACATAAGAACAAGAACAAGAAAAACAACAAGGCCACGAATCAAAGGAAGACTAAGAATATTATTACGAAGAGGGAGACGAGCAAGGGGATGATGAGGGTGAGGGAGGAGAGGAGGGTGAGGAAGGAGAGATGTAACTGCGAGAAGGATGGGGGAGTGTCGAGAGAGAGAGAGAGAGGGGGGGGGAGGGGGTATAAGGGGTTAATGGCAGTGCAGGTGGCTTGTTGGTTTGTGTGTGTGTGTATATATACAGTATATACGTCCGTGTGCGTGTGCGTATGCCTCTTTATATGTGTGCGTTGAAGTTTGTATTTTTGTTTGTACTGATGTGTGTGTGTGTGTGTGTGTGTGTGTGTGTGTTTGTGTGCATTAATATATGTCTGTATTGGTTTGTATGTGTCTAATCCATGTATGTGTAATTTGTGTATTGATGTGTATTTGTGTCTGTGAGTGTACTAAGAGTTTGTAACTGAGCCCTGGTGTCAATTAAGTGTAAGTACATGTGTGCGTGTGTATTGTGGAGTGTATGTTAATATAATGCTGTGGCGTGTGTGTGTGTGTGTGTGTGTGTGTGTGTGTGTGTGTGTGTGTGTGTGTGTGTGCGTGTGTGTGTGTGTGTGTGTGAATTGTGAAGTGCATGTTTGTATTGCGTCGCGGTGTGTGTACGTTTTATGTGTGAGCTTTAGTGTATCTGTGGTAATTAGTGTGCGTATGAGCGTTACTGTTCGTGCTCCCGGTGTGTATGCGTGTGCGTGTGCGTGTGCGTGTGCGTGTGCGTGCGCGCAGTACAGGACGAACCAAAATAAACCCAACCAGTATAGCCATACTCACGAAAACATCACAACAACCACCGAACAATCAGTCAGTAAATCTTGAAGTGAGAGGCAAGTATAGTAAACAGCTCAGGAAATATATATATATATATATATATATATATATATATATATATATATATATATATATATATATACTCAGAGAAACAAAACTACTGTATATTACAGGATCAATTTTAAGCACACATATCACAGGACAGTAATAATAATCAATATACATTATTATTTCTACAACACACATTATATCATAAACAACAATCACTACTATACCGTTCATAATGCTAAGAAAAACAACAACAATGAGTACCACCACCAACAACAACAACAACAAAAAGACATCGACTACCACCAACTACAATACCACCAACACCTACACCAATAGCACAATCACCACCGCCAGGAAAAGTAAATTCGCACCACTACTAATAACAAAAACACAACTTCACCATCACCAACATAAATAATAACAAGGCTGATGACAAAAATAATCATCTTCTCCGCCACAACCACCACCACAAACAACAATAATAACAAACAACAATAATAACAAACAAATACAACTTCACCATCACCAACATAAATATTAACAATAGATGACAAATTCACCCTCTTCGTCACTACCGCCATCACAAACAACAATAACAACAACAAAACCTAACTTTAGCTACCAACCAAAACAAGCGGACAAGACCTCAAAACAAAATAAAACGACGGGCAACCACAAGCACAACAATACAAACAACAACAACAAGAGAGGAGAGGTCAAGAGCAGGAGGGAACAAGTTGGGAGTGTAATATTATTGATGATTATAGGACCGCTTGAAGAAGAAGAAAACGACGACGACAATAAAGGATATACTCAAGAACAGGAGAAGAGTCAAAGATAAATTATAAAGCCAAAAGAAAATAAGCAAACGAAGAACAAACAAAGAAAAACAACAACACCAACACCAAAGGAGAGGTAAAGAGCAGGAAGGACCAAGTGTGTCTGTAATAATATTGATGGGTATAGGAAGAAGATGAAGACAAACAAGACAACGACGATGGAGGAGACATGCAGAGGAAAAACTATAAGGAGACGACGACAATGAACAGGGAGAAGAAAAGAAAAAGCAGAACAAGATGAAAAACAGGATGAAGAAAAGGGAAGATGACACAGGAAACAACCACAACAACAACAACAGTAACATAAAACAACTACATAAACAACAACAGTAACATAACAAAAACAGAACATTAACAACAGCAACAAAAACAAAATCAACAAAAACAACAGCAACAAAAACAACAGTAACTACAACAGTAACAGCAGCAACAAAAGTAACATCAACAATAATAAAAACAACAAGTTACATGAACAATAACAACAACAAGAAGAACAGAGTAACAACAACAAGTAACATGAACAATAACAACAACAAGAAGAACAGAGTAACAACAACAAGTTACATGAACAATAACAACAACAAGAACAGAGTAACAACAACAAGTAACATGAACAATAACAACAACAAGAAGAACAGAGTAACAACAACAAGTTACATGAACAATAACAACAAGAAGAAGAACAGAGTAACAACAACAAGTAACATGAACAATAACAACAAGAAGAAGAACAGAGTAACAAGAACAAGTTACATGAACAATAACAACAACAAGAAGGAGAACAGAATAGAGGTCAAGAACAGTAAGGTACAAGTTGTGTGTGTAATAATAATGGTGGTTATAGGACCCTTGGAGGAACACTACTTGAGGGAGGAGGAGGAGGAGGAGGGGATGATGATGATGATGATGATGAGGATGATGATTAGGAGGAGGAGGAGAAGAATAGAGAAGTGGCAGGATGAACGAGAAGGTGGAGAAAAACAGGGAAGGTGGGATTAAGGGGAGATTAATATTTATTTGTTCATTTATTTATTTTATTTATCAACTATTTTTAGTTTCCACCCAAGACCTCCATCAAGTTTTTTAAAAAGTACCCTCAAGACCCCCCTTAGAGATATATTTGTACATTTTTCGGTAGAAAAATTTCCCAGCCGAAGGCCTGTTCCTCCTAAATTACAGGTTCGCTATCGCTCGCCAGGAAATAAATCGACACCTAAATGGCACAAACAGTCTTAAATTCGCCAAACTAATGGGGTTAAACTTAAGGGCAAAGGGTGACCATAAAAAACAAATATCCCTTTAAAAAAAAAGGTAGGAGGTACAATAGCCAAAGGGAGAGAGAGAGAGAGAGAGAGAGAGAGAGAGAGAGAGAGGCGAGTAGTAGTAGTAGTAGTGACGGGAGGGACCATTTTTTGCTCAGGGAGGGAGGGAGGGTGGAGTAACCTGTCTTTCCCGGGGCAATACACCTGACCAACTCACCTACCTCCCTCTCCCTCTCTCCCTCCCTCCCTCCCTCCCTCTCTCCCTCCCCCATCCCTCTCTCTGGGCAAATCTCAGTTCGTCTCCTGAATCTTCCTTGTTGACTTCTTCCTTAAGGGGAGGTTTTTAGTGTGTTTTCTAGATATCCTTCAAGCTTAAGATTACACCCCCTTGAGCCCCTTTCAAGATAAATTTTTACATTTTTCGGTAGAAAAATGTCCCGGCTGAAAGCCGGTTCCTCTTAAATTACAGGCTCGCTATCGCTCGCCAGGATAAAATCGACACCAAAATGGCACGAAAGGTTTTAAAATGAACAGAAATGGGTTGAAAGTTCATAAAATAGTCAAAATAATGGGGCAAACGTCTTAAAATTAGAAAAACAATGGGGCTAAACATGAGGGAGAAAGGAGTCAAGAAAAAAATCCCTCAAAGTGGACATCTCCCCTTAAGGCACTCTCCTCCTCTCTCACTGTAACCCTGTGACTACAAGAAGATTTATCTACAGTATAATCATAGGAGTTGGTGTAAATGCCGTATATTTCCATGATGAGAGAGAGAGAGAGAGAGAGAGAGAGAGAGAGAGAGAGAGAGAGAGAGAGAGAGAGAGAGAGAGATCTTGAGGAGGTCGAGACACTGTTTTGGTTGTTTGGCGTTGCCATGATACAGGAGTTGGTGTGGTTAAGTTATTTTTGGTGGACCTCCTTCTCCCTCGTGTTTAGTTCCATTAGTTTTGACATTTCAAGACGTTTGGCCCATTACCTTGGCGATTTTAGGACGATTCACCTCACTTCTTTGTCAATATATAGATCTTTCGTGCCATCTAGGTGTCCATATTTTCATGGTGAGCGATAGTGAGCCTGCAATTTAGGGGGAACCGGCTTTCAGTTGGGACATTTTTCTACCAAAAAATGTACAAATTTACCTCAAAAGGTGGTCTCGAAGGATTTTTAAAGAAAGATTTGTGGGAATTAAAAGGGTAATTACTCTCTCAATTGACCCTCTGACTCTCATAGACCAAATCTGAATAAAATCGTATAGAATAGCCAGACACCCTAACTTAAATGCGTAATCGTATAGAATAGCCAGACACACTAAATTAAATGCGTAATCGTATAGAATAGCCAGACACCCTAACTTAAATGCGTAATCGTATAGAATAGCCAGACACCCTAACTTAAATGCGTAATCGTATAGAATAGCCAGACACCCTAACTTAAATGCGTAATCGTATAGAATAGCCAGACACCCTAACTTAAATGCGTAATCGTATAGAATAGCCAGACACCCTAACTTAAATGCGTAATCGTATCTTGAAACAGTTAAATGTAAAATATGGTTTATCCTCTGTAGTATAGAGTGCCCCTTCCCCCAGTGAGAGAGCTAAATCAAATTTTTTGTGTTTAGTCTGAATAAATATACATACTGTATATAATATGTCATTGCACTGAAAGCGTTTCTTGATATACCTATTTAGCTTCTGACAATTAAAAGCCTTGATTAAACTGAATTGTATTGGAAGGTGGAATATATTGCATAAATCGTCATCAGATTGAAGAGGTTAGAATACAATGCATAATCACTGATAACAGATCAGGAGAGTATCAGTAGCACTTGAGGCTTCAGCAGATAGATATTTCTCTCTTATGACACACACACACACACACAAACACACACACACACACACACACACAACTTCACTTACTTACACATCGTATTATATTGCACAGTTCTGTCTTATCAACACGGTTTTGAAAAACAGAACCTATATGCATGATTTTAAACTATAATAATTGAATTAAATACAAGTGTAAAACACTAAATCAGGGAGACTATGTGACAAAGGATACATATTTTAACCCTTTCAATCACATGATGACATTTCTTATTGATTCTAGCTACCTTCAGACGATGTTATTCAACTTAGGAAGGACCTATCACAGAGTGTTGAATGAAAACGTCCTGTGTCCCAGATGACTCTACACTGTCAAGAAAACCATTGTCAGGCACATGGTAGTTGTTGTTGTTGTTGTTGTTCCCCAGGCTGTCTGGCCGAACAGCCCCAAGGTCTCGAGCAAGGCCAAGGCCATAAACGAGCGCCCCCACAAAATCCTCCCTGCTTACCACTAACAAAGCCCGGGTGACCGAAGCCACTCCAAGGCAGGGAGCTGAGGAGGGTGCGGAAACGCCCGGGAAACCAAAGCCCCACCCAAGGCCCTGTGCCCCTCAGCAATTATGAAGGGAAAGTAAAGGGTAAGGGAAAAATGTGACACTTTGGCTCCCAATCTGCCAACTTCTAGGTTGGCAGTAGGGAGGTCAATCCACGGAAAAGACGCCACCACTTGAGATCTAGAAGATATATAAGTAAAAGGAACAGTCAGAGTAAGCTATGGGTATGGCAGAGATCGCTCAGTTCTCACTCGGATAGACCAGCCCATCACCACATGACTAGAACCCAATCCTCTCAGCATCAGCTAGGAAAGGCCCTAGAAAGCCGCCTTTGGCGGGGGGATAGCTCCCCTATTTCAACTCCATTCGGGGTTGGGCACCCGCCCGCACATGGTAGTTATAAAGACTAGCTACATGATTTTATTTCGTTCAGAACACAAGATACGGTGTGATCATGTACATAAACCATGCAGGATTAGATACAATGCTTTGTTTAACCTCTTTAGTAAGGTGGAGCCTTATTCTTTACATCTAAGGAAATCAAGCAACAACAGGTCTAGTGACCCTTCTAGGCTGCTTGTCCTCCAAAACACTGAGGATCAAGTGTCCAAACAGTGGTTTAGAGTGGGTAAGGGAACATTGGAAAGGGAACTACTGCCCTAGAACTAATGTCCGTGGCAGGATTAGGAAGTTAGTAGGGGACAGATGGGTTAGTAACTGAGGGGGGGGGGATAAAATAAAGTTATTCATTTACAAACGCAGTCCAGTCGCGGGTTTGATGCGAGATATTTGTCTAAGCGGAGTTTAAATGAATCAACGGTGCTGCAGTCTATAACGTCTCGGGGAAGCCCATTCCACAAGTTGACAACTCGATTGAAGAAGAAATTCTTAGATTCGTGTGAGTTAAAAGATTTACCAATAATTTTGCAACCGTTTCCCCGCGTGTAATTAGATTGGTCGATAGTGAAGTACTTACTACAGTTCATATTGTCGATGCCTTTGATGATTTTTAAACACCTGAATTAAGTCACCTCTTAATCTGCGCTGGGTTAAAGGAAATAGATTTAATTCTCTAAGACGCTCTTTCGTATGGTTTGTTCTTTAGGCTAGGTATCATTTTGGTAACTCTACGTTGAACTCGTTCTAGCTTGTTTATATCTTTTTGGTAATAAGGGCACCAGGATTGAACGCAGTATTCCAGAAGAGGGCGGACTAAGGAATTGTAAAGGGTTAGGATAACTTCTTTGGATTTATGCTCAAATGACCTGCCTATAAAGCCAATTATTTTGTTTGCCTTCTTAACAACTTCTGAACATTGTTAACTCGGTTTTAGGTTACTCGATATTGTTAATCCCAGATCGGTTTCTTTGTTTACATTCTTAAGCTGAGTGCCATTCATCGAATAGTTTGCTTTCTCATTTAGGTATCCGATATGTAGTACTTTACATTTATCCGCATTGAAACTCATTTGCCAAATTTGGGCCCAACATGACAATTTATCTAGATTGTGTTGCATATCGTCAACTTGTTCTTTTGAGAGTACGCTATTTGCAATTTTTGTATCGGTCAGCAAATTTTGAGATTGTACAGGTGAGACCCTCATCTATGTCGTTGATGTAAATTAGAAAGAGAATTGGTCCTAGTACCGATCCCTGGGGACCCCGCTACTTACATTGGTCCATTTAGATGCCTTACCGTTTATGCCTACTCTTTGCTTTCTGTCGCTGAGCCAATTTTCTATCCATTTCAACACACCGTCTTGTATTCCATGCGCTTTTAGTTTTAGCAGTAAACGTTTGTGGGGAACTTTGTCAGAGGCCTTTTGAAAATCAAGGTATATAATATCTCAAGCTTTACTCTCATCGTAGAGGTTGAGGATATCGTGGAAGAAGTCTAAGAGGTTTGTTAAACAGGAACGTTTTTTACGAAAGCCGTGTTGAGTATCTTTAAGTAAGTTATTTGCCTCTAAGTGATTTACGAGTCTGTCTCTTATGACCGTTTCTAGCATTTTACATAAAATTGAGGTTAAGCTAATTGGACGATAGTTACTGGGTAGGGATTTGCTGCCTTTTTTTAATATCGGTGTTACGTTGGCTAGCTTCCACTGATCAGGCATAGTCCCAGACTGCAAGGATTCATTGAATAGCAATGTCAGTGGTTTGGAGAGCTCATTCTTAGCTTCCTTTAGAACTCTAGGCGAGATTGTATCAGGTCCAGGCGTTTTATCTAGGATACTACTGGACGATTATAACCAGGTTAGCAGACCTGAGGAAATGAAAAGTATATATTTCCCTCTTTGATTTACAGAACTTCATGCCAGGAGCAAGAAAATCTATTGATTGCAGTAACAAAATGAAATAACGACAACGTACTAAAAGAATAACTCCTGATTTAGCATTCAATTCCTTTCCATACGCGTAATGACATTTCAACATTACATGCCTAATCAGAACCTTTCCAAAGCAAATAAAGTTCCTACAGCCAGGACACTGATATCAAAATTCGTTTGGCTTTGAAAGAAACGTATGAAGTCAACCGGTCTTAAATACAATAGGTATTGCTCAGTCATTATATAATATTTAATTAATAAAATGTTATAACACGTATGTACTGGTTTACAGGTGAACCCAACGCAACGTATTGATGAGTCCATGAGGTTAGTGTACGGTACTCAAACTGGTTACTCTCTCACTCTCTCACACTCTCACTCTCTCTCTACACGCGCACACACCCATGTACGCACACACGCATAAACATTGTATGTTTTAGCTAGTCACCTTCATGTTAAGACATCATATAATATACCTTGAAAAAACGTTTTTATTTTCATTTCAGTGCTAAAAGTGAATATTTTGTAATTCAATGAATAAGAATATAATAAAACATATACAAATACAAAAATATACAATTATATTTTACATGAACACATTAAATGTAAATATATAATTATATAAAATCCAGCTCAGGAGTATACCATGAATTCATGATTCACAAACACACACGCACACGCACACACACACTCTCTCTCTCTCTCGTTATCTCTTCCTTCCCATCATCCTCAAAGTCCATCTTTATTGACATTTCATTTGCCTCCTATTTACCTCCTCCCTCCATTTTTCTCTCCCCCCCCCCCTCCTCCCCCTCCTCTCTTGTTTACTCCTTATTTCCTCTTCCCACTTTTATCGTTGTTCCTCTTCATGCTCCGTTTTTCGCTTCTCTTTATCACTGGTTATACCCTTTTTTTTCTTGCTCGCTCTCGCTCAACCCCCCCCCCCCCCCCCCCCCCTCTCTCTCTCTGTATGTGTGTGTGTGTGAGAGAGTATGTGTGTGTGTGTGTGTGTGTGTGCGCACACGGGCGCTTAGACAGATATGTACACAAATAGACAGACAGGCAGACGTTCAGCTAAATACATGTATAATTATATATTCAGATTAACACATTTAATTGCTAGCATTTTAGCAACACTTTTCCTCCTCCACCGCTCGCTCTCGCTCTCTCTCTCTCTCTCTCTCTCTCTCTCTCTCTCTCACAAACACACACACTCCTATTCAGGTGTAGTTTTAATCCTGTCTTGTTCAGGCTGTTGTAATTACCTGTTTTCCTTTTCATTAAATTTTTGGTGTCTCCTTTCTGACGTTTATTTTTGTTTTCATAATCGTGGTTTCTTTATTATCTGATTTTTTGAACTCCTCCTTTCTTGGCTTTTGGTTTTGTCCTTGGTTTGTTTATTTGTATTTTTTGCTTGTGTATTTCCTTCGTCCTGTTTATTCTTACCGACTTTCTTCCCTCATTAGACGACGTATTTTAGTTGTCGTTTATATTATAAACGTTCTCTCTCTCGCCTTCTTTCATGTAACATTATGATACAAGTGATGCTAGTAAAAGTGAACAAAATAAAAGTATACACTATCATTATCTAAAGACCAACTTATGCTTAGTTTCCATTAGATATAATTTACTTCAAATTCACCTACATTGATATGATATATATTTTCTTTTCTTTTTTTAAATGTATGTACATTGCAAACTTTCGATATATAGACAGTGCATGATAAACTATTCCGTATGCAAGAGTATTGATATGTGAAAGAACATTGAAAGTGGGTGGTTCGCAATTGGGGCACGATGACGGCTCCTCCCCTGGATGTATGAGCTGCCCAAGTGTTGTAGGCAGGAGTATGTTGTGGAAGGCATAGTTGTGTCAGGTGCTTTATCTCCTTCACATTAACCTTGTAGAACACTGTCAAGCCTCCAACATTTCTCCTGACCTTTAAAGTGTCCAAAGAAATGCCTTGCTGTTGATTTGCCCCTACTCAAGCTGCCAACGTCATAGCTCTCTTGAATCGTGTCCAGTACTACCAGGTGTGTTTGTGCTGCTCCTGCCTAAGATAGAGTGGCATACTCCATACAGGACCGTATTAAATACTTGTCTAGAAATAAAATACTGTCAGCAGTAATGAGACTTATAAGTTCTTTTGAGGTAGCACAGTTTAAAGCTTGCCACTCTTATTGTGTGTTTTATATAGTTATCGAATCTGAGGGATCTGTCAATGGTTATCCTTAGAATTGAGATAATAAAAGGTCAACTTCTTTAATAACATCACCCATTTTTAGAATAGTTATTTTCTAGATCCCTCATTCTGGATATTGTTAAGGACTGACTTTAATCTGCTGCAAACTTTACCTGCCGTAGTTGTCCCCAATTAGAGATAAAGCTGATGTCACTTTGGAGGTGTAGTGTGGCCTCCTCTAGTCCCTCCCATGTGTAGCTTTGGAGGTGTAGTGTGGCCTCCTCTAGTCCCTCCCATGTGTAGGTTTGGAGGTGTAGTGTGGCCTCCTCTAGTCCCTCCCATGTGTAGCTTTGGAGGTGTAGTGTGGCCTCCTCTAGTCTCTCCCATGTGTAGCTTTGGAGGTGTAGTGTGGCCTCCTCTAGTCCCTCCCATGTGTAGCTTTGGAGGTGTAGTGTGGCCTCCTCTAGTCCCTCCCATGTGTAGCTTTGGAGGTGTAGTGTGGCCTCCTCTAGTCCCTCCCATGTGTAGCTTTGGAGGTGTAGTGTGGCCTCCTCTAGTCCTTCCCATGTGTAGCTTTGGAGGTGTAGTGTGGCCTCCTCTAGTCCCTCCCATGTGTAGCTTTGGAGGTGTAGTGTGGCCTCCTCTAGTCCCTCCCATGTGTAGCTTTGGAGGTGTAGTGTGGCCTCCTCTAGTCCCTCCCATGTGTAGCTTTTGCTGATGGTTAGATTGTTACCTACAACCGGGGGTGCTAGCTGTACAACTTTATCATATTTGTTTTCTCATCAGTATAAGTCCTAAGAGGCTTCCTTGGAGGACTCTGGCAGTACTAAAGTAAGGTGCAGACTCCTCCCCTTGCATTACAAATGGCATACTGTACTTCAAGGTAACTACCTAGAATAGCCAGTAGATTGCCATCAATTCCCAGCGATTTGATCCGGGCAATCAGCTCTTCATGCCCCACTGAATCAAAGGCTCCAGCTATGTCAAAAGCAACCACTCATGTCTCTTGTTCTATGTCCAGCTTCTGAATCCATTCCCTTGACATTAAAAAAAGGGGCATCTGAGGCAGACAAAAAGGGGGGATCTGAGGCAGACTTTCCTTTCAAAAAGACAAACTGTCTTAATTTTATTAATGTGAAAAAGTGTCATAAAATACTGAGATGTATAATAGCTCATTTATAATATAAAACGCTTACTTTCGTCTCTTTGTACCCGCATTTAATCAAATAATAACTTTCGTATTATCTTCTTGTTCAGTGCTAAACAAATATTATCCCTTATGATCAACATACAGATGCAATTAGTTCTATTTCAGTCCTGAGAAACTAAAAAAACAAAAAAACAAAAAACGATTCTCTCTCTCTCTCTCTCTCTCTCTCTCTTTCTGTCAAAACATTAATAGGAAAGCCAGAAACATGAAACCACATTCATTAAACTCTTGATATGGGAAATTCGAGAATTATAAGAACAAGCCGAAAATAAAAATCCCAATTATAAATAATATTATACCATAATATGATTGAAGCTTTAATTATATCAACCGCAAGAGAGAGAGAGAGAGAGAGAGAGAGAGAGAGAGAGAGAGAGAGAGAGAGAGAGAGAGATATTAATATTCAATATATGTGTATTGTAACATTTGGAATTAAATAATGTAATGTAATGGTTTAGGTGCTTATGTTCTGGGTGTGGTGTCCCGAGTTCGAATCCCGGGAGGACCATATGCTTGCATTAGTTTATTCAAGTATATTGGGGTTTGTAATTGATGATTAATGTTAAGAACGGGGTGTTACTTATAACAATAATGTAACATGCAGGTATAAAATGAACAAACAGTATGTACTGTACAACACACATACAGTATACTGTATATATATATATATATATGTTGAGAATATATCACAAATACACGTGAGCCACTAAATGTTTCTAATCTCTCAGTGGGGATCGAACCGTCGACCATCAGGACGATAGCCGACGCTGATTGGTGTAATTGATTAAAGCGTCGGCTATCGTCCTGATGGTCGACGGTTAGATCCCCACTGAGAGATTAGAAATATATTATATATATATATATATAGATATATATATATATATGTATATATATATATATATATATAATATATATATATATATACGGTATATATATATATATAATATATATATATATAATATATATATATATATATATATATATATATATATATATATAGATATATATATATATACCGGTATATATATATATATATATATATATATATATATATATATATATATATATTAGTAAAGCCAGGTAATAAATTTTCTTTAATACATACGAGGTTAAAAGAAATGGCAATTTCTGCGTTGGAAATTTTATTATTCAAAGTTTCCAGGTCTCTGATGAGTTTTCGCTGGGTGGCAGGAAGTAGATGAAGGAGATGAGCAAAATTCATGGTGGTACAGGGTTACATAAATGTACATGATGATACAGGATATACGACGCGTTTCACTGGACAACCAGCATTATCAAGTAAGGAAGGAATGAAATAAAAGGTAAACAGGAAGGGTATATATAGAGGGTGGAGGATCAGAGGAGGAGGAAAACAGGGGGCAAAAGTCTGCTATTGGTGGAAGCGTAAACTAGGAGAGAGAAGGGGTTAACCTCTCCACGCATGCGCACTGGATGCGGGATGGTGGTCAGTAGGTGGGGTCGAAGCTGATTGGCTGCGTGTCGAGGGGCGTGGCCTAAGTTGTGTGGCGCCTGCAGAAGACGAAGCTGAAGGAGGTAGCGCGGGGGGCTGCGTCAAGGGCACCGGGGGGCGAGGAGGGGTGTTAGGCTCTGTAGGGTAGTGCCTTTTGGCAGAAGGAAGGATCTGAAGGTCCAGAGTTTGGTTGTTGATGTTGGGATGTAAGGCTTGGATATATAAAGCTTCGAGTATAGGTAATCTCCTTGGGTCACTTTCTTTATCGAGTATGGTGGTGTGTTTCTCTAACTCGTTGCGTGTAAGGTGAGGGTGGTTAGGGGTGAGATAGTGGTCTTTGATGGCTCCAGCCTGAAGGTGAAGAGTTAACCGACGTGAAAGACGAGTCTCGTCTTTCACGTCGGTTAACTCTTCACCTTCAGGCTGGAGCCATCAAAGACCACTATCTCACCCCTAACCACCCTCACCTTACACGCAACGAGTTAGAGAAACACACCACCATACTCGATAAAGAAAGTGACCCAAGGAGATTACCTATACTCGAAGCTTTATATATCCAAGCCTTACATCCCAACATCAACAACCAAACTCTGGACCTTCAGATCCTTCCTTCTGCCAAAAGGCACTACCCTACAGGACCTAACACCCCTCCTCGCCCCCCGGTGCCCTTGACGCAGCCCCACGCGCTACCTCCTTCAGCTTCGTCTTCTGCAGGCGCCACACAACTTAGGCCACGCCCCTCGACACGCAGCCAATCAGCTTCGACCCCACCTACTGACCACCATCCCGCATCCAGTGCGCATGCGTGGAGCGGTTAACCCCTTCTCTCTCCTAGTTTACGCTTCCACCAATAGCAGACTTTTGCCCCCTGTTTTCCTCCTCCTCTGATCCTCCACCCTCTATATATACCCTTCCTGTTTACCTTTTATTTCATTCCTTCCTTACTTGATAATGCTGGTTGTCCAGTGAAACGCGTCGTATATCCTGTATCATCATGTACATTTATGTAACCCTGTACCACCATGAATTTTGCTCATCTCCTTCATCTACTTCCTGCCACCCAGCGAAAACTCATCAGAGACCTGGAAACTTTGAATAATAAAATTTCCAACGCAGAAATTGCCATTTCTTTTAACCTCGTATGTATTAAAGAAAATATATATATATATATATATATATATATATATATATATATATACCGTATATATATATTATATATACTGTATATATATACAGTATATATTATAATATATTACCTAACAATACCATTTACCATCAACAGCTTTAAAACAACAGACTTAAACAAAAATAAAAAAAATAAAAAATAAAAATGAGGCTTCAACCGATCACCATTCGCCTCCTGAGCATATGCAAATGAGGGGACCCAGGCCTTAATGATCCCTGATACCTGGGGCCTCCTGGGGTCTTATTCGTTAACCCTCTGGTCATGAAAGGTTTGATCAAGTGTTAGACCTTTTTTTTCTCGATTATCTAGACAATTGTTTTCGGCAACATTGATTTGGCAACTTCTGAGGATAAATCTTATAAACTTGCAGCCAATAAAATAATCCTTCAGGCTAATAATCAATAATAATGCAAAATAGACCGAAAACAATTGCTGTCATAAATTAACAGCAAATCGACAGTAATCTGAAGAATTGCTGCAGTGAAACCGTCCAGATATTCATCCTACCATTTGCATTATTCTTTCTTTGAAGCTAAGATACCAGCAGCCGATATATTTATTCATAATTTTAATTATTAGTTGATATATCTAGTAATCAACGTAATAAACGTATCATAAATTATAAAAAAATCACGATTTTAAAAGGAATATATGATTGTTTAATTCAACTTAAAGATAAGTCATGTAGTACAAAATTAATCTTGCAGAACTGTATACATTTTAAGTTATATAATCGTAGATATCATCAGAGGAGCATATTACCATTAGGTCGTTGAGTCTGAAGGTTTAATAGTGTGTGTGTGTGAGTGTGTGTGTGTCATTGTGTATGTGTTCTGACTGTGCAAAAAAAGTCAAGTGGATAATGAAGCTTATACCCGCAAACAGAGAGTTGAGAGATACAGGTGAGATAGCAATGTAACTGACACAGAGAGAGAGAGAGAGAGAGAGAGAGAGAGAGAGAGAGAGAGAGAGAGAGAGAGAGAGAGAGAGAGAGAGAGAGAGAGAGAGAGAGAGAGAGAGAGAGAGAGAGACTACAATCAGTATGTCCTATAAAGCGACAAACTTGTTTTCAGAATGACTTAAAAGATGGGTACAAGCAAAAACACTTAAACTGGATTTTAATTATATAATTTCGTCGGAAAACTCATTGAAGTAACTGCAGAGTAATTGCAGCTGTAAGGGAAAATGCTGGAGTTAAATATACTATGATTGCAAGAAGATTACTATTAGCTAATTATTACAGGCAATTGACCACTTGCGAGTTTCAGGCTATAAGGAAGTTGGAGCTGTAGACATCGATAATCAACATAATTATCACTTAAATTGCGGTTATAGTGCTTATATAAATACAGTAAATAAAACCCAATTCAACATACTGTATTTTGTATTTATTAGAAACCTACATTATTATTGTAGTTCTGTTTAATATCGATGTTTATGGCTCCAACTGCCTTATAGCCTGAAACTCGCAAGTGGTCAATTAATTCCTATTTGGAACAAAAAGCCATGCCGTTAAATTAAACTACAAATCGCAATTACAATACAGAACGATTATGCAGATAAAAAAGGTAGTAACGGTTTTGATTATTAACAGCAATATGTCTTCAATGTTAAGGGGAGGTTTTTAGTGTGTTTCCTAAACTTCCATCAAGCTTGAAATATCGCTCGCCAGGATAAAATAGTGCTCCCCAGACCTCCATCAAGCTACAAGAAACACCCCAAGACCCCCCCCCCCTCCCCCCTTCTAGAACAATTTGTAAATTTTTCAGTAGAAAAAGTTTCGGCCGAAGGCCAGTTCCTTCTAAAATGATACAGCTAATGGAGTGGAAAGCTAACAAAACAAATAACGGTCCAAAACAAGAAAATGCTACTTGGTTTGAAATGTTATGTGTGTAACTATAGCACACCATCAGTTATGTGTGTAACTATAGCACACCATCAGTTATGTGTGTAACTATAGCACACCATCAGTTATGTGTGTAACTATAGCACACCATCAGTTATGTGTGTAACTATAGCACACCATCAGTTATGTGTGTAACTATAGCACACCATCAGTTATGTGTGTAACTATAGCACACCATCAGTTATGTGTGTAACTATAGCACACCATCAGTTAGACAAAGTATCGACCACAGTAGGAGTATGGCAGTGACAGTAGCACTCTAACCCCCGGGGGCAGAGGGTGCAGCAGCAGCAGCAGTAGTAAGTTTGGTCCGGCGTAGTAAACCCCAGGGGCATGGTGGTGGTGGTGGTGGTGGTGGTGGGGGGTTATAAAAAAAAAACAGTGGTGGTGGTGGACAGTGTGAATGAACCCAACCCTGCCTCACCCTCTTAATGTACTGGAGGGAGGGGGGGATGTGGGAGAAGGGGAGAGGTGAGAGGGAGAGGGAGGGAGGTGAGGGAGAAAGAGAGGGGGGAGGTGACGTAGAGGAGAAATACAAAAAAAATGGGAGAGATGAGGGGGAAACGATAAGATAAAGGAGGTGGGAAGGAAACTAAACAGAGGGAAGAAGGAACATAGATAAAGGAAGAGAGAGGGGGAAGAAGTGAGAACAAGTGGAGCAATGATGAACGAGAATGGAAGGTAGGGAGAGGCAGGGTGGGAGGAACACTAGATATGAGTAGAGAGAATATGAAACGAAAGGAGGAAAAATATGAAAATGAGGAGGAGACAGAGAAGACAGGAGAAAGAAGAAGCAATGACAAGGACGGAAAAGAGACTGATAAGAGAGGAAGAGTCACGAGGGAAAAGGAAATAGATCATTTATGGCATCAACGAAAAACATTACAATGGAATACGACAAACCCAGAAACTCGTCTTCATAATTACATATACAAGATTTATTGCCAACTTACAGAAAATAGGCTTACAATTAAATGGGCAGTAGCAATAATCAGGTATACACAATTGTCTGCGAAATATATAAGGTGTGAGCGTCCTGGGTTCGAATCCACGGACTGCCACATGTGTTTGTAATAATTCATTAATCGATTTCAGGAGTAAGGTTGGTTGTTGGATAGAACATAATAAAAGATAGCATGATAAAAAGGAAGGGAGAAACAAGGCAATATTATTAATCTTAGTAAGGGGGGATGGGCCGGTTTTCTGGATCACTTTCTCCCTCATGTTTATCCCCATTAGTTAGTCGATTATAAGACCTTTCGCCCCATTTCTTCGTCAATATTTATACCTTTCGTGCTATTTAGGTGTCGATTTTTTCCCTGGCGAACGATAGTGAGCCTGTAATGTTGGAAGAAGCGGCCTTCGGCCGGGAAATTTTTCTACCGAAAAATATACAAATTTATCTTGAAGGGGGGTCTAGGGGGTGTTTTTCTAAGCTTGATGGAGGTCTAGGGAGGAAACTAAAAAAATATATGAATAAATGAATTAATAGACCAAACAAACGGTCTGCCTCCCCTTAACAATTAATAGACCAAACAAACGGTCTGCCTCCCCTTAAATTAACAAACGGTCTGCCTCCCCTTAAATAGACCTAACAAACGGTCTGCCTCCCCTTAACATATTAATAGACCAAACAAACGGTCTGCCTCCCCTTAACATATAATAGACCAAACAAACGGTCTGCCTCCCCTTAATAGACCAACAAACGGTCTGCCTCCCCTTAACATATTATCCATTGAAGGGCACTGCTCATCCATTATTGTAACTCTTGAAGTCAAGTTATTAATGAAGGACTTTTACCGCTTCATTACACAAGGTAAAATAAATAAAGAATCGTCAGACAATAGCACAAAATAAACAAATGTTATCCTGATGAAAAGGAATTAATGCAGAACCTTTTTATATCTAATCATTATTGCTATTTATAAATATATATATATATATATTTATTATAGAGGCAGTTAAACTAACACAACACGGGTTCATTCAGCATAGAAGAAAAAAACCTTGGACACATAGGCTTAAACACTTGCAATAAAGAACTACAGTTAAATATTAATACATAGTGCCATTAAATACAAACGAACACAGGACAGGAACTATAGTCTATTCGCTGTAAGTAGGCGATAAATCATGACCTCTATTCTCTCTAACTCAAAGGAAAACAAAAATAGATATGGGTGTGTGTAAGAGAGAGAGAGAGAGAGAGAGAGAGAGAGAGAGAGAGAGAGAGAGAGAGAGAGAGAGAGAGAGAGAGAGAGAGAGAGAATAAGAATAAGGCAAAGAAGAATAAGACAAAGAAGAAGAATCGAGAACCAACACACAAACACGAGCACTAGAATTCCTAATCGGTCTATCAGCCGACTGGATTCCGTGCCCAGCAGACAATTAGCAGAGCATCATCGTTTAGCAGGTGATTACAGCAGACACGACAGATTATAAGCAGACAGAGACGGTCCGGGGTTGTTTTAAGCAGACGATAAGCAGAGGCCATTAGCGTCGGGAAGGAGGGAGGATAGGAGGGAAAGGAGGAAGGAGGAGGGAATGAGTGTAAAATGGAAGGATAGCAAGAAGGAAAAGAAGTAATGGTGAGGGAAGGAGTGGATGACGGAAGGATAGGAAGAAGGAAAAGAAGAAGGAAGAATGAGGGAAGGAGTGAATGATGGAAGGATAGAAAGAACTAGGAAAATAGTAAGGGTGAGGGAAGGAGTGAGTGATGGAAGGATAGCAAGACAGAAACGAAGAAGGAAGGATGAGGGAAGGAGTGAATGATGGAAGGATAGGAAGAACTAGGAAAAGAGTAAGCATGAGGGAAGGAGTGAATGATAAGAAGAAGGAAAAGAAAAAGGATGGATGAGGGAAGGAGTGAATGATGGAAGGATAAGGAAAAGGGAATGATGAGGGACTGAAGGAATAAAGGTGGCAAGCTATGAGAGATGATACGAAGGAAAGGAAAGGAGGAGGGAAAGATGGTAGGACAGAATTAGGGAGGAGGAAGAAGGACAATTAGCAGGGGATCGTTTAGCAGGCGTTTACAGCAGACAGGGAGGGCCGGGGTTGTAAGCAGACGATAAGCAGGTGCCATTAGTGTCAGGAAAGAGAGGGAGATGGGAAGAGGGAAAAGAGGGAGGAAGAAAGGATGAATTGAAAGAAGGATAAACGGGGTTGAAGTGAGTGAAGGAAGAAGAACGTTATATTCAATTGTTTTAAGCTTCCAAGACAGTGACTTATTCCCATCTTAATTACTCAGCTATCACAAAGTAGTTATAGCCAAATGTGGTGTTAATTGTGAAAATGTGTCTATAATATGATTGATATGATACAGCCATATCGCAGTTTCATATTTGTCCATAAGGTATCGAAATATCCACTGCTAGGAGACTAAACTTTCCGCCGGGGTAAACACTATAGTATAGGTAGGAAATAAGGATGGGGTTAAACGAGGAAAGGACGGTAGGATGGAAGGATGAGACGGAGTGAGGAAAGGATAGAGGGAAAGAATGAGGGAAGTGGAAGTAGAAGATAAAATAAATATGGATAGGCCATGGTAAGAAGGAAAAAAACATGGATTATGTACCCGAGGATAAAACAAACAAGACATTTATAAGCAACAAAGGATGGCCCGAGTTGTAAGCAGAAGATAAGCAGGCTCCATTAGTGTCAGAGGGAGAAGAAAGCAGGGGAGGGAGGGATAGGATGAGAAATACGAAGGAGGGAGGGAAGAAAAGAGGGAGGGTTGATAGGAAGAGAGAAAAGAGGAAGGGGGGGGGGGGGAGGGGGGGGGTAGGGAGAAAAGAGGGAGGGTTAATGGGAAGGACAGATGAATGGAGGCTGAGAAGATGGAAGGAGGATGGAAGGATGAGATGGAACGAGCAAAAGGAAGGGAGGAAGGATGGAACGCAGGGAAGAGAGGAAGACAAAAGGGAGAAAAGAATAGTTGGAGAGATATGAGGGAGGGAAGGAAGAAGGGAGGAGAGAGAAATAATAGGAGAGATGAGAGGGAAGGAAGGGAAAAGGGTATGGATGATAGGAAGTAGGAAGTAGAATAGAGAGGACAATTATCAGAGGATCTTTTAGCAGGTGATCACAACAGACTACTAATTGCGGGCAGACGGATATGGCTGGTGTTGTTGTAAGGGGAGGTTTTTAGTTTGCTCCTTAGACCTCCATCAAGCTTAGAGAAGTACCCCCAAAAATAAAAATATCCGGGCCGAAGGCCGATTCCTCTTACAATAAAGGCACGCTATCGCTCGCCAGGAAAAAATCGACACCTAAATGGCAAGAAAGGTCTTAAAATTTACAGAAATGGGGCGAAAGGTCTTAAAATCACCATGCTAATGGGGCGAACGTCGTACAATCTCAATACTAATGGGGCTGAACGTGAGGAAGATGGGGATCCAGAAAAAAACCCTGTAAGTTAAAATCTCTCCTTTAGCCGACGATAAGCAGGTTCTATTAGTGTCAGAGGATATTAAAGCAGGAGAGAGAGTTTACATTTTGGAGAGAGATGGAGAGAGAGGGATAGAGAGAACAGGAGAGAGGGATGTCGAGGGGAGAGGGGAAATGCATGGAATGAAGGAAAGAGGAAGAGTGGAGCAGGGGGAAGAGATAACTGGTTGTATTTAGTGGATAGGAAGAATGGAGAGAGAGGGATAGAGAGAATAGAAAAGTGGGATGTCGAGGGGAGAGAGGAAATGTATGGAAGGAAGGAAACAAGGATACTGAAACAGAAGAGAGAGAGATAACTGGTTGTACTTAATGGATAGGAAGGACGGAGAGTTAAGTAGAGAAAATAGGAGATAAGGACTTTGAGGGGAGAGGAGAAATGCATGGAAGGAAGGCAAGAGGAACAGTGGAGCAGGGGAGAGAGATAACTGGTTGTACTTAATGGATAGGAAAGATGGAATTAGGATGAGTGGCGAGACAAACAATAATGATAAACTGAAAGCGAAAGGTGGGGAGGAAGGAGGATGTGATGGAGAGAAGAAAGAAGGTTTCGGGAGGGAGGAATAAAAAGGAAGTAATGAAAGAAGAAGAAAAAACTGACGCTTAATATATATATAAATTTTAAACCCAAACACCGAGTTGCATTATATATGTATTGCACATAGCCTCTTATACTGATATTCATCTGCAAGGCTGCTTCATTTAAGATAATAAGATACAATGGTGACGTTGTGACTTCACCGAAACTGTAATAGAATCAGAACAATAGCAGTCTTGAACAAAAAAGTATCCGTTTTTATCTACGTCACTAACGCGGACCAACGGACGGTATGAATAGTGAGGGGGGAGGATAGTGAGGGGGATGGATAGTGAGTGGGATGGATAGTGAGGGGGAAGGATAGGGGGGGGGAAGGATAGTGAGGGGAATGGATAGTGAGGGGGATGGATAGTGAGGGGGAAGGATAGTGAGGGGGAGAAAGGATAGTGAGGGGGAAGAGATAGTGAGGGGAATGGATAGTGAGGGGGATGGATAGTGAGGGAGATGGATAGTGAGGAGGATGGATAGTGAGGGGGGAGGATAGTGAGGGGGATGGATAGTGAGGGGGAAGGATAGTGAGGGGGATGGATAGTGAGGGGGATGGATAGTGAGGGAGATGGATAGTGGGGAGGATGGATAGTGAGGGGGAGGATAGTGAGGGGGATGGATAGTGAGGGCGATGGATAGTGAGGGGGATAGATAGTGTGGGAGTTAGATAGATAGTGAGGGAGTTAGATAGTGTGGGGGATAGATAGTGTGGGAGCTAGATAGTGTGGGGGATAGATAGTGAGGGGGATGGATAGTGAGGGGAATGGATAGTGAGGGGGATGGATAGTGAGGGGGAGGATAGTGAGGGGAATGAATAGTGAGGGGGGGAGGATAGTGAGGGGAATGGATAGTGAGGGGGAAGGATAGTGAGGAGGGAGGATAGTGAGGGGGAAGGATAGTGAGGAGGGAGGATAGTGAGGGGGGATGATAGTGAGGGGGAGGATAGTGAGGGGGAGGGGATGGATAGTGAGGGGGGATGGATAGTGAGGGGGATGGGTAGTGAGGGGGATGGATAGTGAGGGGGATGGATAGTGAGGGGGAAGGATAGTGAGGGGGAAGGATAGTGAGGGGGAGGATAGTGAGGGGGGAGGATAGTGAGGGGGAAGGATAGTGAGGGGGGAGGATAGTGAGGGGGATGGATAGTGAGGGGGAGGATAGTGAGGGGATGGATAGTGAGGGGGAAGGATAGTGAGGGGGAAGGATAGTGAGGGGGAGGATAGTGAGGGGATGGATAGTGAGGGGGAAGGATAGTGAGGGGAATGGATAGTGAGGGGGAGGATAGTGAGGGGGATGGATAGTGAGGGGGAGGATAGTGAGGGGAAGGATAGTGAGGGGGATGGATAGTGAGGGGGAGGATAGTGAGGGGGAAGGATAGTGAGGGGGAGGTGAGGGGGAGGATAGTGAGGGGGAAGAATGGTGAGGGGGAAGGATAGTGAGGGGGAAGGATAGTGAGGGGGATGGATAGTGAGGGGGAAGGATAGTGAGGGGGGAGGATAGTGAGGGGGATAATGGATAGTGAGGGGGAAGGATAGTGAGGGGGAAGGATAGTGAGGGGGAAGGATAGTGAGGGGGAGGATAGTGAGGGGAGGATAGTGAGGGGGAAGAATGGTGAGGGGAAGGATAGTGAGGGGGAAGAATGGTGATGGGGAAGGATAGTGAGGGGGAGGATAGTGAGGGGGGAGGATAGTGAGGGGGAAGGATAGTGAGGGGGAGGATAGTGAGGGGGGAGGATAGTGAGGGGGAAGGATAGTGAGGGGGGGGGGGGGATGACCTGTGTAACCTTGCTGGGGACGGCTGCGTAGTGCTCTCTCTCTCTCACACACACACACACACACACACACACACACACACACACACACACACACACACACACACACACACACACACACACACACACACACACACACTCCTCCATCCCTTAGCACTTGTATATAACTGTGATACCGGTAACTTTAATCAAGAGCAAATTCAACACACCCATAAGACAAGAGAGAAACTTTCACAGAACAGGGACATATTATATTTTACACTTCTACAGCACTTTTATAATTTATTCAGTAAGTTAATTCAATAGCATAAATATATCTAGTTGAATATTGATTGAGGATGAATAATAAAAGTACAGCCTGACATGTATATGATCTTATACCCTCTATCCTAAATTTGACTATGATATTGTTATTAAGCCATTATCTCGCTATATTAATCTCTTCAGCTAGCTATCATGTTTAATCTCTCTATCAATATCATCCTTTGCTTCATATGCTTTTCATAATATTACTTCTCTCTCCTCATGTTCTCAAACCCCTCCTCCCTCTCCCTCTCCCTCTCTCTCTCTCTCTCTCCTCAGCTGTACTGGTATCATGAACACCAAACTATTGTCTAGCTAATTTTATCACATGTGTCAGCGAAAAATTGGCGGGCATGAAATTTGGCGTAGGAGTGCCAACTATCTAATATTCGCGATTTAAAACCTCCACGGCGTTAAGGTTACAGTATGTGTATTAACTGGCACATTATTAAGGTATTTTAATCTGACACAAGTAAATTGGTTGATGGTAATTGAAGTAGGATTTAGTTTCATCTTATATATTAAGGGGAGGCAGACCGTTTTTCTGGACCCACTTCTCCCTAATGTTTAGCCCCACTAGTTTTGAGATTATAAGACGTTCGGCCCATTAGTTTGGCGATTTTATCACCTTTCGCCCCGTTTCGTTGTCAATTTTTAGACCTCTCGTGCCATTTAGGTGTCGATTTTTTCCTGGCGAGCGAAAGCGAGCCCGCAATTTTAAGAGGAATCGGCCTTCGGCCGGGAAATTTTTCTACCGAAAAATGTACAAATTTATTTTGAAGGCGTGTCTAGGGGGTGCTTTTCTAAGCTTGATTTAGGTCAAGTAAGGAAACTAAAAAAATATATGAATACATGAATTAATACATCATACAAACGGCCAGTCTCCCCTTAAATGTGATTGACTGTAATTTTCACCCTGTATTTATCATCCTATTCCACTGCCAGTTCCTCGTTTTGTTTCTTCTTCTGTTCTCTCATTCTCCCTTCCGTTCTCTCTCTACCATCTTTCTTCCTTATTGTCATTCTCCCTCCTTATGATGTCTTCATTTATCGCCGATTTCTTTTTTTCCAACTCTCCTTCATTATTTTCTACTTTCATTTATCTATTGTTTACATATTTCCTACCTTCTTTCCTTCCTCTCTTCCTCTCCTTCCTTCCTTCCTTCCTTCCCTCCCTCCCTCCCTCTCATCCTTCCTTCCTTCCTTCCTTCCTTCCTTCCTTCCCTCCCTCCCTCCCTTCCTTTCTTCCTTCCTTCCTCCCTCCCTTCCTCTCCTCCTCTCTTCCTCTCCTCCTTCCCTCCTTCCTTCCTTCCTTTCTTCCCTCCTTCCTTCCCTTTTTCCTCCCTTCCTTCCTTCTTTCCTCCCTTCCTTCCTTCCTTCTTTCTTTCTTTCCTTCCTTCCTTCCTCCCTCCCTTCCTTCCTTCCCCTCTTCTTTCCTTCCTTGCTTCCTTCCTTCTTTCCTCCCTCCCTCCCTCCTTCCCTCCCTTCCGGTCTTCCTCTCCTGCTTCCTTCCTTTCGTTCGTGGCTATATAATCATCTTTGTCTATATAGTTTTTTGTTCGTCTGACAATCTATTATCTTTGGTGCTTCCCTGTGTAACCTTCAAACGTATATATTTGTCTATTTTTAACTCCCTACCAGTTTCTTGCACTTTTTGCCAACTGATTCTTCTATAGATGTTATTTTATCGCCTATATTATACCGGTTATCTACAAAGTGTCTACTCTACTCTAGTGTTTGTGTGCATGTATGTATATATATATATATATATATATATATATATATATATATATATATATATCAGTATACACTCTCCCTCCCCCACCTATCTCTCTCTCTCTCTCTCTCTCTCTCATCGCGTGCTAGTACACCAAACCTCGTCTCATCTTCAATTTACAGCCTCACTATTCTTCTTCTTCCACCCTGCTTGTCCTTTATAACAGCTCCCCTATAAGTCCTTTGAACCTTTTCAGTGTCCAGAATTTATTTTGTATTGCATGTTGGTTATCTTAAGGTGATTGTATTACGTTTAACTCTTTCATCAGATGCCGCTAATATAAGTTGTTATTTCTGGCTACTTCCAGACGACCTTCTTAAACTTAGGAAAAGCCTATTACATTAGACAATTTATAAACATATTCCTCGGAAAAATTGAGAAAAATCGTCAGTCTGTGGCATTGAAACAATGCATTATTTGTTGAAGGGATTAGGCAGCAAATTAGAAGGACCTGTGAAAGTCAGAGGGTAATTCATATATTCGTTACTCTTTCGATTCCTTGAGTTCCTTCCGTAGCTGTAGAAATGTATGCCA
Source organism: Paralithodes platypus (assembly GCA_032716605.1). Classification (NCBI taxonomy): domain Eukaryota; kingdom Metazoa; phylum Arthropoda; class Malacostraca; order Decapoda; family Lithodidae; genus Paralithodes; species Paralithodes platypus. Next base: position 38,826,966 of record CM064508.1, read on the forward strand.
GGATAAAATTAAAAATATGGCATCGTTACGTAAGGGCTAAGCCAGAGTCACACAAGCAAATATGTTCGTCGGTTTTCGATTAATTTAGATGTCTTGATTAATTTAGATGTCTTGATTAATTTAGATGTATTGATTAATTTAGGTGTCTTGATTATATATTGGTTTAGAGGGATTTGTGCAAAATACCGATTCTTATATTTGACAATTCAATGTTAATGTTATGAAAATCATGACTCATAACTCATCGGATTCAATTATGAGAGAGTGATAATGAGTGTAAGAATGAGTGCGAGTGTGTGTGTGTGTGTGTATAATAATAATAATAATAATAATAAACGGTTTATTAAAGAATGGCAGCCTCATGAGCTGAAAATACACATTTTACAATTTAGTGGATGAACATGAGATGTACAGATATGAAGATGGTAAGCTCAGTTTACAAAAAAAATAAATAAATACAATAATGATGCAGGTGCAGAATACAAATGATCGTGTGTGTGTGTGTGTGTGTGTGTGTGTGTGTGTGTGTGTGTGTGTGTGTGTGTGTGTGTGTGTGTGTGTGTGTGTGTGTGTGTGTGTGTGTGTGTGTGCGTGTTAATAAATCACTCTTATCACCTACTTACAAGCAATACTATCCCACAACAACCCAACCACATCCCGCGATGTTATGCCCAAACCTCTCGCCATTATGCATATCACTGATCAATTAAGGGAGCCCACCTCGTTTTTGTCTCTGTCTCTCCCTTTCTCTTTAGCTTGTATCCATTCGGCCCCATTAAGCCTACTGTTTTAAGACGTTTACCCCCATACAGGTGTTAATATTTTCCTGGCGAGCGGTAGCAAGCCAGCATATATATATATATATATTTTTTTTTTTTAACAGCAAGCTAATTTTGTACATTTTTCGATAGAAAAATTTCTCCGGCGAAGCCGAATTTCTCCATACAATGCTGGCACGCTTATCGCTTGCCAGAAGGAAATCGACACCTGGATGGGGATAAACGTCTTAAAACAGTTGGCTGAATGGGGCCGACAAACCAGAGAAAGAGAAAAAATTAGAGAAAGATAAAAACAAATCCGGTGACCCCCCTTAAGCCCAGAGACCGCCGGCTATCGTGAACATCCTAATGACTCGGAGTTAATTGACACCTTCCGTTAATGGCTTGAGGACACGCCTTAAGATTAATTAGCCAGAGTCGTGTCAATGTTGCAGTGTGTCCTCAGTTTGTCTACTGGTTGTGAAGATTGATACGTAAGAGTTTGAGGGTGAGAGAGATATGTATAAATATGTATAAATATATATTGTTTAATACATATACAGTACAATAATATATATATATATATATATATATATATATATATATATATATATATATATATATATATATATTTTACTGTATATACAGTAGAGAGAGAGAGAGAGAGAGAGAGAGTGTGTGTGTGTGTGGGGGGGGGGGGGGGGGGTTGTAGAGGGCCATCCTACACACATACAACAAGGTGTAGGTATCAATGTTAAGCCTTCCAGTATCAAGGGTGCTTCATGAGTTACACCCGAGTGATTATAAACAACACACTACACCCCATTAGACACACAGGACTGGAAGGTTCACAGTTGCCTTCACAAGTCCACCCTACCTACAGAATTTCAAGTAGGTTACCTCTCTATTTAAAACGAAGAAGACGGAGAAGAGGGAAGATGGGAGAGAAGGTTAAAAGGAAGGGGAAGATGAGGGACTGATACAAAACAGAACACTCCAGACAAACAAGGGGATACAAAATGGCGAATATACACGGTGGTAAACGATCCAAGGTGAACAACATGGCGGCTGGTCTTGGGAGAGAGTTGTGTGATACCCCCAACATCTAACGACCAGGCTAAATAATTGTGGCAAAAAAATACAAGTTGCATGTCATCCCTCACACCTCACCACTACCACCGCAACAGGGACATACTGTATATGGCTGATGCAGAGAGAGAGAGAGAGAGAGAGAGAGAGAGAGACAGAGACAGAGAGAGAGAGAGAGAGAGAGAGAGAGAGAGAGAGAGAGAGAGAGAGAGAGAGAGAGAGAGAGAGAGAGAGAGAGAGAGAGAGAGAGAGACCCCTGAAATGATTAATCTTAACTATAAATCACTTTGTTCTGCTTTGTTCATACTGTGCATCATTGAATGTTGTGAGTATTGTATGTAATTCTGACTCGAATAGAGTTGTGTAAATTCAAATATTGTAATATAAATCCATTATACTGAATATTGTTTCATTATTTCTGTATGGGTGTATAATGTAGGTGTTGGTATATATTGTAGGAACGCATATATTGTAGGAACGCATATATTGTAGGAACGCATATCATATGAATGTGCTTTGAATTGTAGATGCATGTGTGTATGTATGTACGGTGTGTGTGTGTATGTGTAAGTGCATTTGCTTCTGTAAGAGTGTGTGTGTATGTGAGTGAATGGTGCATGTATGTTTATGCATGTGTATGTGTGTGCAAGGTGGTGTATGTGTGTGCAAGGTGGTGTATGTGTGTGCAAGGTGGTGTAAGTGTGTATGTGCGTGCAAGGTGCTGTAAGTGTGTACGTGCGTGTGATCGCTTGGGGGCATCGTGGCCGTCTGGCTCACTCACACACTCACGTAATGTGTGTGTGTGTGTGTGTGTGTGTGTGTGTGTGTGTGTGTGTGTGTGTGTGTGTGTGTGTGTGTGTACAACATTGCATAATAACACTGACACTCACAAAAATACAGTGTAAGTAAATTTAGAATGCTAACTAGAATACTTAATATGCAAAACAAAATATCAGCACTTAAAAACGTACGAAAACCTTACACAGTTCAGAAGCAACAGGTATTTAACAGACTCTTATAACCCGGTGGTATAGTAACAGTCTCTCCATCTTATGTTTAGTTAAAGGTTTCAGAGTCTCCCTTTTCCAGGTTCTTATGCATCTCTGTCTATCATGCTGGGATTCACTCACTCACTCCCCCCCCCCCCCCAGCCTACCTCTCTCTCTCTCTCTCTCTCTCTCTCTCTCTCTCTCTCTCTCTCTCTCTCTCTCTCAGCAGTCAACCCTCCCTCCCTCCATAATGCGTTACCCGCTTTGCACATCCTCCTCCTCCCTCAGACATTTTATTGCTTGCATCTTTTTTTCTTTAAAAGCTAATTATTTTTCATTTTTGTTTTGCTTCTCTAAAGAAATGTTCATATATTTTCATTTCAGGTATATGCATAATTTGATTTGGAGTATATTTGTTGTAATCAATAAAGAATAAAGTCAGAGAAAGAGCGTTATGCTTCATGATTACATGGCCTAAGGGCTGCAAGGGTCCTAATACGTTATTAACTCTTTGAGGATATGATAACGCGTTTCTTAATTATATGTTGGCTATTTTTAAACACTTTTTTTCGGTTGCATATGTTGACTATTTTTAAACACTTTTTTTCGGTTGCGGAAGGATACGTAGATTCCCACAAGTTCTCCTAAGACTTCATAAAATTGTTTAATCATAGCCAGAATAAAGTGAGAATGCAGTAGTTACAAGGAAAGGTAGTACTTAGTAAAAGGGTCAATGGATTTGTAACTTTATAAAAGCAGGTTGAACGTCCATCATCATAGGTGAGGTCACTGACTTCCAACCCAGACACACTATGACAAGGTGACCTCCAACGACGAGCTTCTATATCTGTGTATCCTACCAAACCAGAACTTCTTAACATCATATAGAGGAAATTATACCAAAGACAAACTGAGTGTAGTGTTTACATATCTATCTATCTATCTATCTATTTACTCATGCCCAATCCCCACTTTTCCTATTTTTTTATTTTTTATTTTATTTTTTCCATATACTGGCAAATATACCAAAATCCTGGAAACCCAAACACCTGAGTCATGGCTTCTTATTAGGTGGTGATTTTTATCCACTAAAATATATTTTTAGGAGGGCTGTGTCCTAGTCAGCTAGAGAGATATAATAACACTTTTGTTAAAATACGAGTGGTTAAATTCCATTAAGTTGCTGGTAATTTTCATACAGATTTTATTATCGGGCAAATGTAGCCTCGTTTCGACCCACTTCCAATTAAATGCCTTTGTATATTTAGGATTGGATAGGTGACTTTAGGAAGTTTAGGTTAAGTTAATTCAAGTTCAATTTACGTGGGTTAGGTTGATTTAAGATGGCTAATATTATTTATAGTTAGGTTAGGATAGGTTTAGCTTGGGTGAGTTATGATAAGTTATGGATATTAATATTTTTATCTAGGTTATTCTAGGTAAGTCAATTTAGGCTATGAAAAAAAGTAGGATTGCATTGAGTATGGAATGAGTTAATATGAACATTATGTTTTCTCACCATTTATTCAGTGGAATAGGCAAGTCTGATCACGGTTCTGTCTGACATTTAATCTTTACATTTCGGACTGTCACAACTATTTATCAAGAGGACTCAAATGATCATCTGTAGGTCAAAACTGTAATTACATTAGCTTGGCCTAAATCTGACAAAATATTGTATAATTAGAGTGAATAAAGATGGTCCACTATCAACTTTTTTCTTCCTAACATTTATTTTACGGATATTTTTTGCAGTGTAAACATCTAACTAATTCATTTGACAGCATCTCGGTCGATAGAGAGACCTTCGAGTACAACTAGTCGATAATATTTCACCAGGACTCCATTTTGGGGAAATCAAAAGTACCTTTTCAAAAGCCATATAAATGCTGACAAAATGAAAAACTCCTTCAGTTCATCTTAGTACTTACTCCCCAAGTTTATTATTGCATATTATGTATTATAACATTAAATTTTACTGTTCCGCTAAAAAATAAAAATAAAAAAAATTACCGTGGGGATGATAACAATTTGTATACCTCCCCACGGTGGCTCATTTTGCTTGGCAAGATAGTGTGTAAACTGGGGAGATCTGGTGAAAATAATGACATTATTCAATATTATTAGCTGTGGTTGGGAAAGTAGTTTGCAATTGACTTTATCAATAAGTGAACAACAGAAGTTCATAATTTATACACTTACAAATAATGGCTTTTGCCTATAACAACACAAGCACATAATATTGGTTCCTGTCAGGGGAGATTGCCACTTAAGGGTTGTATTTGTTAACCCCCTTCTCCCTCATGGTTAGCCCCATTAGTTATTTAATTCTAAGACGTTCGCCCCATTAGTTTCGTATTTTAAGACCTTTCACCCCATTACTGTCAATTTTAAGACCTTTCGTGACAATTAAGTGTCGTTTTTTTTTCCTGGCGAACAATAGCAAGCCTTTAATTTAAGAGGAATCAGCCTTCGGCCGGATCATTTTTCTTCAGAAAAATATATACATTTAACTTGAAGGGAAATATTGGGGGCATTTGTATAAGATTGTTGGAGGTATAAGGAGCAAACTAAACACTTCCCCTTAAGAAAAGGCTCGAAAACCAACCAACTATATTCTTTATGCCGAGCGCGTAGTATTTTGTTTTTCTTGTTGTTGTTGAGGGTATGGTTCTCTGTGAAATTAGCATCAATTTAACCCTCATCTGCGGGCTCTACATCTTTTTCTTCCTGGTGTACATGCTCTCTCTCTCTCTCTCTCTCTCTCTCTCTCTCTCTCTCTCTCTCTCTCTCTCTCTCTCTCTCTCTCTCGTGCATGTGTGTGTATATGTTTTTTGTTCCCGGATCCTGCCCCATCTCCCTTGCTCTCTTTCTCTCTCCCCTTCCTAATCGGTGTTTTTTTGTTGCTCCCCCTGTATGCCAGCTCTCTACTTACATCCTTATTATTACAGTACCTGCTTCTGCTCTCACTCACTCTCACTCTAACGCTCTCTCTCTCTCTTTCTTACTAAGCTATCTACTTATATTACCTATCTACCATGTTTACACCCCCCCCCCCCCCCGACACACACACACACATACACACATACACACACACACCCAGATAAACAAATATATATATATATATATATATATATATATATATATATATATATATATATATATATATATATATATATATATATATACTGTATATAGTATAATTACCGATCAATCAATATATTTCGTAGTACCTTTCTTTCTGCTCGATTGTAAACATTCTAAATTCATCCTCTCTATAACTCATATCCATTCAACTCATACTCTCTCTCTCTCTCTCTCTCTCTCTCTCTCTCTCTCTCTCTCTCTCTCTCTCTCTCTCTCTCTCTCTTCCCCCGAGCTATTGTTCCTCTGAGTACGAAACTGTTTTGTTCTGGCTTAGAAAACATTGAATATTACCCGGTGGAGAGATTTGGCGCAACTCAATCTCTATCTCTCTCACTCTCTCACACACACACACACACTATCACACTATCACACTATCTCTCTCTCTCTCTCTCTCTCTCTCTCTCTCTCTCTCTCTCTCTCATTATATATATTGTAAAGTCTTACACGGTCCGTTTAACACGTAAGGGAGCGTTACAAATGTAGGTTATCTATTGATCTTTGCTAGGAAACATAATAGCAAATTCTATCGAACATTCAGGACACATTCTACCATTATATCCTGGCTATTATCAAACGTTATTAATTAGATCAGCATGGACTTGAGGGAGCCAGAAGGTATATTGGAATAGCATTAACCTTCATCATTCTAACTGTGCAGTTCTAATATGAATAAAATCGTCTAATAATAACAATAATATAATGGAAGTATGCATCATAATACTGATAGGGAGGTCAGGGGTCCAATAAAGAGGGCTGAGTTGGCCAATAATACGTTGCGTTGAATAGCTTTGAATGCGCTCAACAAATTATATTTAATTTTGAGTATAAGTTACAGAATTAACAGCAGGTAGAGTATGTAGGGTTGCCTTAAGGGGAGGTATTGAGTTTGTTCCCTACTTTTTCATCAAGCTTAAAATTACACCCCCTAGACCCCCTTTCAAGATAAATTTGTAATTTTTTCGGCAGAAAAATTTCCCGGCCGGAGGCCGGTTGCTCTTAAATTACAGGCTCGCTATCGCTCGCCAGGAAAAAATCGACACCTTAACGGCACGAAAGGTCTTAAAATTGACAGAAATGGGGCAAAATGTCTTAACATATCCAAACTACTAGGGCGAAGGTCTTAAAATCTCAAAAGCAATGGGGCTAAACATGAGGGAGAAAGGGATCCAGAAAATAATCCCTCAAGTGGAAATCTCCCCTTAAAAGCCCCATCTGGTCACATTTAATCTTTACCATTATTTTGCTATGTGTGTAAATGTTTTATGTAACCAATATATAACAGTGAATAGAGTAAGAACCGAGTAAAAAGTAATCATGGCTATGTCTTGGAAGTGTCTTTAGGAGGATATGTGGGTTCAATATATATCAGCACATGTTAATAGTTTGTATTCGGGTACAGTATCTAATGAAAGTCCTGACGAAGTTTCAGCTTAACCCGTCAATTATTTTTGAGAAATCCTACTAATAAGCAAACAGAAAAACAAACAATGGAGTATCAGTCTTTGTAAATACTAACTCTTCCTTGTAACTCACTCTCTCACTCTCTCTCTCTCTCCTCACACAATTTTCCTCCCCACATGTTATATTTTTCTTAATCCATCGCTCTATTTGCATGCTGAGCGAAACGTTGGCGAGAGAAAAAAACGTTTTATTATGCTCGCCCGCGGTCAAAAGTGTCTTCGAATTACATGGTTGAAAGTGACAGGGAAGAGATGGTGTGAAGATAGTGAGAGAGAGAGAGAGAGAGAGAGAGAGAGAGAGAGAGAGAGAGAGAGAGAGAGAGAGATAGATAGATAGATAGATAGATAGATAGATAGATAGATAGATAGATAGATAGAGAGAGAGAGAGAGGTAGAGAGAGAGATAATTGACGTGTCTACAGTAGTTTTTGTGGTTACAGCTGAATTAAGTCAACCCACCCACTTAATTGAAAAAAAAACAGGTATTATTATTATGTCGTCTCTCTTTCGCTCTCGCTCTATTCTGTTCCAGCCTTGTCTTCCGCTTTCCTTTATTTGGGGTTATGCCTATCTCTGCCAGAATTTAGGCCTGATCACAACGTTTGGCTCGTTAGGTCTGTGAGGTTAGTGTATCTATGTAAATCTATGAAAATCTCTATTTCACACTTCTGGTCTATTCTTGTCTTACACACTCCTATATTTGGGGTTCTTCAGTCTCTACTAAAATTAAGTCCTGACCATCTCGTCTGTATCATTAGGTCTGTGTGGTCAGTGTATTTACGTAAACCTCCCAGCCCCCTCTCTCTCTCTACCTATCTCTATCAATATTGCTATCGCTATCTCTTTCTCTCTATATATATCCCCCCCCCCCATCTCTCTCTCTCTCTCTCTCTCTCTCTCTCTCTCTCTCTCTCTCTCTCTCCTTCATCACATACAATAAACCCTTGGGAGGCAAGAAGCTGCGCATCACGAAGACGTAACCTTCCTCAAAAAGAAAAACAATCTAAAAAAAAAGAAAAGAAAAAAAAAAATAGGTCAAATAAAAACCTGCTACCGTGCTTGTAACCCGGACTACAAAAAACCTTGGACAATGGTTATATTGAGAGTCAGGCAGTCAGTAGCCAATCCCGTTTCTGTGATTACTATAATGGAGGAGAGGGAGAACCAAGGGGCCCTAAGAACAGGTGGCTAGGCTGGTTAACCCTTTCAGTGAGCTGAGGCCAATTTATATATATTTGTTTTCTCTCTCCCGATCTTCATGATAAACACTGTAACACATACTGGTTATCTAAGTATGGCACACATAAAATTAGTGATGAATAAATAACCCCCACGCGTGTTAAGATAACTTCGACTCCTTAAATACGTCCGAAAATACGGAAAGGGTTAACAACACGCATCTTCTATTTATATCAACCATACCATTGTCTACTCTTTCATCTATTGTATTTTCTCCCTGTACAATCGGGGTAAAGAATTCTGGACAATTTTCGGAGGGCAATAATTATTATGATGTTTCTAGTCTCTCAGTGGGGATCGAACCATCGACCATCAGGATGATAGCCGACGCTTTTAATCAATTAAAGCGTCGGCTATCATCCTGATGGTCGATGGTTCGATCCCCACTGAGAGACTAGAAACAGTTAGTGGCTCACGTGTATTTGTGATATATTCTCAATTATTATGATATGTAGAGGCAGGTCCCTTAACCCTGTGTAGAGGGGTAGTGTACGCCCCTGTATTGAGTACTGTTCACATGTGTAGGAAAGTTTCTACCAATACCGCACTTCTCGAAAGGGTAGTCTCGTCAACTCAACTCCTCTTACTAATTCTCTACAATCTCTCTCTCTCTCTCTCTCTCTCTCTCTCTCTCTCTCTCTATTTCATCTTTTCTGCTAATATAATAATAAATAGTCTTCACTTGTTCAAGGTATACCTCCTCAATCACGGAAAGTAGGTGACATCCGCCTTTCAACACATTCTCAACCCTTTTCTGTCCAATTCTTTAACCAAAGAGTGAACTGATTTCCTGTCTTTCTTCCACTCAACAAGTAAACTCTGGAACTCTTTCCCTTGATATATCTACCCCTCATCCTACGACTTAAACTGCTTCAATCTATTTATGTCCAGACATCTTGACTCGAACGTACCTTGAATTTGGTTCTCTGACACTTATTTATATATTTATGTATTGTTATTTTGTTTCGGAAGAGGGGGGATATAGAGGTAGGCACTCGTCACAGGTAGTTTTTCCTTTGTCTCCTTCTTACACACAAAAACAAAAAAATATTGGCGCATGATTTTGCAAAACTACTCGAGCCACAAAGAGCTTATTACTGGGGCTTATTAGTTAACGCTCACTGTGTTGTTTTTATCATTAGGAAGCATTCAAGTATTCATGACCACTAATGTACAACCCAACCTGCATCACCCAAGAAAGGCTGCACACATAATATAACACAAAGAACAAATAATAAGAATACAAAACTTATGTATTTCTTACAAAATCAATACACAAATTACAGAATGCATAACATATAATACCATATTGGGCTATTGAAGAGAATAAAAGTGTTCCAGCTCATTTATTGTATTTTTAATTTACCCATGCATACATCACCGTTCGTTTCACTCTAATCAAACCAGGGAGAGAGAAAGGAAAACAAGATAGATAGATATGTAAATAGATAATAATATATGTATATTTACAGTATGAGTGTGTGTATGGTGTATATGCGAGTGTGTGTATGTGTGCAGTGTATCTGATATTGTGTGTATCTGTGAGTGTGTGTATGTGTGAAGTGTATCTGGTATTGTGTGTATCTGTAAGTGTGTGTATGTGTGTAGTGTATCTGATAGTGTGTGTATCTGTGAGTGTGTGTATGTGTGCAGTGTATCTGATATTGTGTGTATCTGTGAGTGTGTGAATATGTGCGGTGTATCTGTAAGTGTATGTGTGGTGTATCAATGAGTGTTTGTAAATGTATGTGGTGTGTCTGTGAGTGTGTGTGTGTGTGTGTGGTGTAACTGTATGTGGGTGGGTGGTGTATCAATGAGTGTAAATGTGTGTGGCGTGTCTGTGGCGTGTCTGTGAGTGTGTGTGTGTGTGTGTGTGTGTGTGTGGTGTAACTGTATGTGGGTGGGTGGTGTATCAATGAGTGTGTGTATGTGTGTGGTGAATCTGTGAGTGTGTGAATGTGTGTGGAGTATCAGTGAGCGTGTTTGAGTATATGTATCTGTCAGTGTGTGAAAGTGTGTGTGATGTATATGTCAGTGTGTGTGTGTGTGTGTGTGTGTGTGTGTGTGTGTGTGTGTGTGTGTGTGTGTGTGTGTGTGTGTGTATGCGTGTCGTGTGTATATGTGTGTGTGTGTGAGAGTGTGTGTAAGACAGTAGCCAGCAGAACCATTGGCTATAGTCAAGTCACTGGGTCCAGCCACTTCATGATGCCTACAGCTATCTCAACCCCCCTTCTCTCTCTCTCTCTCTCTCTCTCTCTCTCTCTCTCTCTCTCTCTCTCTCTCTCTCTCTCTCAACACCATAACAAAAGTTTCCTACTTTAAGCCAGTGACCAATGTACAGCTATAAATCCTTGCGTATTATTAATAGGCCCTTCACAATACACAGCTGCAAGGATTGTGCCACTGTTGGTTATAATACAATATAAACATCTGAACGGTATATTATGATAAACAAAAACACACATCCAAGAACAAATAATGCTAATCCCAAGTTGACTAAAGTGATAACAAACAGTAATATTAACACTTAGATAACGAGAGAGCTTTTCAGATTTTGATACAAATAGTTTCCTGTCACCCAATATATTGACTAATTTACTCGAGGTCTTTCTGCACCCGTTGGCTGTGGGACGTCTTTTGTAATCTGAATAAAATCGCCTAATGTTAGAATATGAGAGAAATTATGAGAATCCTTTCAGCATATCATGACGTGTTTCTTCTTTATATTCTGAGTATCCTTAGACGATTTTATTTATTTTAGGGAGATATTATGGGAGTTTGAATATAAATTGAGATAGGTTTTATCTTTTGGTTCCTAAGTATCCTTCCTCTACTGTATTAGATCGTATAATGTTAGCAAAACAAAATCAATAAATAAGAATAAATAAAATCAGCGTCTTCATATAAGGGGTATATATACAGTAGTCATGTTCAGCGTATCAATATGGTATGGTGAACATTTTCAATGGAGGAAAATACCGACCGAAGGCCAATATATTTTAAGTTACAGGCTTGGTATCGCTCGTCCAGAAAAAAATCGACACCTGAATGAGGTGATGTATCACATTATCGTCAAACTAATGGAGCGACCACCCTCAGATCAAATAGGGTAGCCAGCATATATATATTTTTGTTTTGACAGCAAGCTAAATTTGTACCTTTTTCTATATAAAAATGTCTCCGGCGAAGCCGGATTTCTCCATACAATGCTGGCTCGCTATCGCTCGACAGGAAAATATTGACACCTGGATGGGGGTAAAAGTCTTAAAAGTTGGCTGAATGGGGCCGAATGGATACAAGCCAGGGAAAGAGAGAAAAAGAGAGACTCATAAAATAAAAGCCTGTGACCCCCTTAACAAATGTTTAATGTCTACTTACTCCGGTCTTTTGCCAACCAACGCCTATATTAACTACGAATTACCAACTTAATATGTTTAGCCTACTCTTTTCTGAGTCTTGGTAAGCTTTATATCCTATTTGCGTATATATTTAATCTTATTATTCTATTTAATATTTTTGTTTATGGTTAACACTTTCATTTTAATAGCTCATCATTCTCCGAATATATATATACAGTGTGTGTGTGTGTGTGTGTGTGTGTGTGTGTGTGTGTGTGTGTGTGTGTGTGTGTGTGACTCTCCAACCCAAGGAAGAACCGATTTTCATTTTGTCTTCCCTTCAACAAGTAAGTTCTGGAACTTTTTACCTCAATATATCTTTTCCTCATCCTGCGAGTTAAATTCGAGTTTAAAATTGACACCTAAATGGCAAGAAAGGTATTAAAAATGACAAATAAATAGGGCGAAAGGTCTTAACTATATAACAAATAATGGGGCTAAACATGAGGGAGAAGGTGGTCCAGACGTAACATATATTCAGTTCAATAAATACAAAAAAAAAAAAATACGTGTAAATCGAAGTCGTGCAGGTAAAAAACGATTATTGACACCGAATATAAATAAGCAACTTGGAAAGAAAAACGTAAGGTAAAACTACGATGACATGACTGTATAAGAGATAATACACACACACACACACACACACACACACACACACACCGTCAAAAATACTTACATACGTACAAGGACATAACAAAACTAAAACAAGCGTACTAAAACATACAGACACACGCACACACACGTCCTCATGTAAATTTAGAAAAACAAGTCTTGTCTCAGCGCTGTATACGATCATTGACCTGCCGAGAGAGAGAGAGAGAGAGAGAGAGAGAGAGAGAGAGAGAGAGAGAGAGAGAGAGAGAGAGAGAGAGAGAGAGAGAATACAAAGACGTCTCATACTGAATCCAGTCTCCTATATTCCTTTTTGTATCTGAATATTATATTGCGGAAGTTTGTTAATTAATTTCCTGAGTTCAACATAATTTAGAGTATGTGACCAGAATTGTACAAATATATATAAGTGGTTGGGTGTGTGTGTGTGTGTGTGTGTGTGTGTGTGTGTGTGTGTGTGTGTGTGTGTGTGTGTGTGTGTGAACGACACGTAGTTCAGAATTGTTCACTCACACAACATCTAAGACACTCACAACTTCGAAACCATGGAAAATCTATTCTCAAAGCAGTTTATGCCTGATGTTATATGTAAAGTGGTTCACGATATGTTTCTGTTATCTTAATATTTGGTAATGTGTATGTAATAATATGAAAGTGTTTACCTTTAATGATTGTATATGTTATAAATAAATAACGATATTAATCTTATGTTGGACTACAGTTGTAGTTTAAAATTCAAAAGTTCTATATTCTATATTCGAACTTTATAAAGTGTTTGTATTAGATACTAATGTGAAAATGTAAGCTGTGGTCAATAAACTATCTATCTATCTATCTATCTATCTATCTATGTGCTTGTGTACGTTATGTATATGTGCGTGTGTAAATGTAATGGCGTGTGAGTGCACCGGCTTCTGTTCGCGTGACTTATCATGTGCGTGTCATTGCTCTGTTTGTGTGTGTGTGTGTGTGTGTGTGTGTGTGTGTGTGTGTGTGTGTACTTACTCTAGTTGTATTGCGGGAGTGAGCATCCTCGTTATTTCCCGCCTCCTATATGTGTAGGTGTTATATGTATCGTTGGAATGGCTGTGGATGTGTGTGTAGTCTGTATGTTTAGCCAATTGGCGACATCGGAAACGAAGGCTTAGGGTGGATCTGTATGGTATCATTCTCACTATAGACGGTGCCGTCTCGCCCGAAGGCTTAGGTAGCCATCAGCTTAGGTGAACCATATGATACCCATCTCGCCTTGTACCATTTTTGCCAACCCCAGATGGGACGTCACAACGTCGTCCACTTATTCCAGGTACCTATTTACAGCTAGGTGAACTGAGGCTAACACATGAAAGGAGACAAGCCCAATTTGTCTCCGCCCGGGGATTGAACCCCCGACCCCTCGTGTGTGAGACGAGAGCTCTACCTACTAGGCTACGGGCTGTGTGTGTGTGTGTGTGTGTGTGTGTGTTTGTGTGTGTGTGTGTGTGTGTGGTGTGTGTGTGTGAGTGTGAATGTGTGTGTGTGCTTATTTGACTGAGTGTGTGTGTGTATGCGTGTTTGTTTCTTAGGGTTTATCTTTAGCCCCACATTTCCCTATTATGGGTCCCTGTTTACAAGCCTCATGTAGTGCCGCAGTAATGTGACTGAGGTTGTGAGACGTGGTACACATGTTATGGAACATTTTTGATAAGCTTATGAACCATTTTGAAACGTTCCCTTTAACACAAACCCGAGTCAGTGTTTTCCATAATTCAGTGTTCACAGTGTCAAATTTATCATATTTCTGGTGTTCCAGATACTTATGCTGGCGATTGTACCTGAATAATGTGAATGAGGATGTGACTATGTATGTATGTATGTTTGTAGGGGGGTGTCTGCCTGTGTATCTGTATGAATGTGTGTATGTGTGCGCGTTTATGTGTGTGCGTATGTATGTGTGTGCGTGTGGGGTGATGCCCTTCGATTGACCTCCTGCTTGCGGCCAGTGAGAGAGAGAGAGAGAGAGAGAGAGAGAGAGAGAGAACAGCAAAGCAGGAGTAAGAAGCAGAAGATAAATTATATAAATAAGAAATAACATTAAGAAATGCAAGTACAATGAAGACGAAGCAGAGGAAGAAGAGGGAAGACAAAATCAAGGAAAATCAAATAATAAGAAGGAAAGACAAGACAAAAACAGAAGCAGATGAAGAGAGACAAAGAAAACTGAAAATGGAAATACAAGTAAAACAGACAAAAAGTGTAAACATTTTTTGAACTTGCGCTGTTTCGAATGTAGTCGGCATTAAGTAAAGAATAGAAGCCGAAGTGTGGATACAAATTAATAAAACAATATAAAGAGTTCAGAAATATATTACTTTTAATAACTATAAGGTTAATAAAGAAAAAAAAAGGAAATATGGTACAATTGCAGAGGGAGATAAAAATATGAATACAAAATTACAATAATATAAAGAGCAAGAAAGACACAAGACGCCAGAGAAGAAGCAATTAGGAGAGTATTAAATGTTAAGGGACTGGGAAATTTGCATATTCATTAGTAGGGAATAATGTGTGGTATATTTCCAGGTAGCAACACTTAAAATAATAAGGACAAGTGTGTGTGTGTGTGTGTGTGTGTGTGTGTGTGTGTGTGTGTGTGTGTGTGTGTGTGTGTGTACTTACTCTAGTTGTACTTACTCTAGTTGTATTGCGGGAGTGAGCATGCTCGTTATTTCCCGCCTCCTATATGTGTAGGTGTTATATGTATCGTTGGAATGGCTGTGGATGTGTGTGTAGTCTGTATTTTTAGCCAATTGGCGACATCGGGAACGAAGGCTTAGGGTGGATCTGTATGGTACCATTCTCACTATAGACGGTACCGTCTCGCCCGAAGGCTTAGGTAGCCATCAGCTTAGGTGAACCATATGATACCCATCTCGCCTTGTACCATTTTTGCCAACCCCAGATGGGACGTCACAACGTCGTCCACTTATTCCAGGTACCTATTTACAGCTAGGTGAACTGAGGCTAACACATGAAAGGAGACAAGCCCAATTTGTCTCCGCCCGGCCGGGGATTGAACCCCCGACCCCTCGTGTGTGAGACGAGAGCTCTATACCTACTAGGCTACGGGCTCTGTGTGTGTGTGTGTGTGTGTGTGTGTGTGTGTGTGTGTGTGTGTGTGTGTGTGTGTGTGTGTGTGTGTGAGAGAGAGAGAGTGTAAGTATATGTATATTTTAGGTGTGTATGCCTGAGTGTGTGTGTGTGTGTGTGTGTGTGAGTGTGTGTGTGTGTGTGTGTGTGTGAGAGAGAGAGAGAGTGTAAGTATATGTATATTTTAGGTGTGTATGCGTGAGTGTGTGTTTGTGTTTGTTTGTGTGTGTGTGTGTGTGTGTGTGTGTGTGTGTGTGTGTGTGTGTGTGTGTGTGTGTGTGTGTGTACGTGTCTGTGTGTGGAGGAGAGGGAGAGGCAGAGTGTGAGTGTGCACGTATGTAGGTGTGTACGCGTGTGAGTACGCGTGTGCGTGTGCCCGAGGGTAGAGGCAGTAAGCAGACAACCCTCGGGGCATCTGTGATTATCTGCCCACCTGCTACTCCACACCTGTTGGTCTATACCTGTTGGTCTATACCTGTTGTTCTATACCTGTTGTTCTATATATGTTGTTCTATACCTGTTGTTCTATACCTGTTGTTCTATATATGTTGTTCTATACCTGTTGTTCTATACCTGTTGTTCTATACCTGTTGTTCTATATATGTTGTTCTATACCTGTTGTTCTATATATGTTGTTCTATATATGTTGTTCTATACCTGTTGTTCTATATATGTTGTTCTATACCTGTTGTTCTATATATGTTGTTCTATATATGTTGATCTATACCTGTTGTTCTATATATGTTGTTCTATACCTGTTGTTCTATACCTGTTGTTCTATATATGTTGTTCTATATATGTTGTTCTATACCTGTTGTTCTATATATGTTGTTCTATACCTGTTGTTCTATATATGTTGTTCTATACCTGTTGTTCTATATATGTTGTTCTATACCTGTTGTTCTATATATGTTGTTCTATATATGTTGTTCTATACCTGTTGTTCTATATATGTTGTTCTATATATATTGTTATATACCTGTTGTTCTATATATGT
The DNA here is from genome assembly GCA_032716605.1 of Paralithodes platypus. Classification (NCBI taxonomy): domain Eukaryota; kingdom Metazoa; phylum Arthropoda; class Malacostraca; order Decapoda; family Lithodidae; genus Paralithodes; species Paralithodes platypus. Next base: position 38,843,784 of record CM064508.1, read on the forward strand.
TGTTCTATACCTGTTGTTCTATACCTGTTGTTCTATATATGTTGTTCTATACCTGTTGTTCTATACCTGTTGGTCTATATATGTTGTTCTATACCTGTTGTTCTATACCTGTTGTTCTATATATGTTGTTCTATACCTGTTGTTCTATATATGTTGTTCTATATATGTTGTTCTATACCTGTTGTTCTATATATGTTGTTCTATATATATTGTTATATACCTGTTGTTCTATATATGTTGTTCTATATATGTTGTTCTATATATGTTGTTATATACCTGTTGTTATATACCTGTTGTTCTATACCTGTTGGTCTATACCTGTTGTTATATACCTGTTGTTCTATACCTGTTGTTCTATACTTGTTGTTATATACCTGTTTATACCTGTTGTTCTATACTTGTTGTTCTATACCTGTTGTTCTATACCTGTTGGTCTATACCTGTTGTTATATACCTGTTGTTCTATACCTGTTGTTCTATACTTGTTGTTCTATACCTGTTGTGATATACCTGTTGGTCTATACCTGTTGTTCTATACCTGTTGTTCTGTATCTGTTGTTCTATACCTGTTGTTCTATACCTGTTGGTCTGTATCTGTTATTCTATACCTGTTGTTCTATACCTGTTGTGCTATACCTGTTGTGCTATACCTGTTGTTCTGTATATGTTGTTCTATACCTGTTGTGCTATACCTGTTGTTCTATACCTGTTGTTCTATACCTGTTGGTCTGTATCTGTTATTCTATACCTGCTGTTCTATACCTGTTGTTCTATATCTGTTGTTCTATACCTGTTATGCTATACCTGTTGTTCTATACCTGTTGTTCTATACCTGTTGTTCTGTATCTGTTGTTCTATACCTGTTGTTCTATATCTGTTGTTCTATACCTGTTGTTCTATACCTGTTGTTCTATACCTGTTGTGCTATACCTGTTGTGCTATATCAGTTATGCTATACCTGCTGTTATATGCCTGCTGTTCTAAACCTGTTGGTATATACCTGTTCTACTGTACAGTATATGGTGTTCAATACTTGTTACTCTACAGCATATCTGTTGTTCTATATCTGCTGTCCCCTACCTTTTGTTATATATATATTGTTCTGTATACGTTGTTCTATGTCTTTGCTATATATTTATTGTTCTATATGTTACCCCACTCCTGCTGTTCTATCTACATTGTCATATACTTATTATTTTCTATAAATTATTTTATATCTATTGTGTTGTATTTGAAGCTCTAAAATGTTCAGTACTTTGTGGAATACATGAGAAAAGTGTAATGTAATCAAATACATATTGGTTTAATACAAAGACATTCATAAATATATATGGTTGTTTTTGTTCCCTAGTATATAAAGTTGTAAAGGATAAACACACACACACACACACACACACACACACACACACACACACACACACACACACACACACTAATTATCTTAAGTGTTGCTACCTGGATATGTACCGCAATTAATTTCCTCGTAATGAATATTCAATTCTTTCAAGTCGCATTACAATTAAGATTATTCAAATTACTTGTTTTAAAATACGTTGTGCTTTTCAATTAGCTTATAATATTGTCACTTTTAAAAGAATTATTTTCACGCGTGCATGAACTCTAGTACAACATTTATCTTGGAAATATAAAGTCATAGTTTCCTTGTAAATTATTGCAGGAATAATACGAGTAATAGTCAAGCATAAAACGTCACATCTTATTTCGGATATTTATTAGGAAAACATAGTTTACTTCGCAAAAGGAAAGTGCTTCAACTTTAGCTATGATTTTATAAGGAAGAAAGATAGTTGAGATGACTAAATGGTACATTGATTTCGAAACCTCTAGTAATAAAAATAATACCGGTACTACTACTACTACTACTACTACTACTAAAATAATTAATAATAATAACAATAATAATAATAATAATAATAATAATAATACCGGTAATAATAATAATAATAATAATAATAAAATAATAACAACAATAGCAACAGCAATAGCAACAACAACAACAACAACAACAATAAACTGCAATAAGGTGCATTTTTCCCAGTGATCGATAGCAAGCCAAATAATAATCTTCCCCCTTTAATAACCCAATGCATAGCTTATTACGACTCCTGCAACCTCTCAAGGGATTATTAGGAACTTGGGATGATATATATGCACGTCAAGGAGGGAGTATTTTTCTTGTGTAAATATTGTGAAAGCTTGGAGAGGAGATAACTGGGGGAAGGAAAGGGAGAAGAAGGAAGGAGGAGAGGTGAGGGATGAGAAGAGACAGTGCCATCAGTAGAGAAGGAAGACATGGAAAGAAAAAATAAGAGAATGTTAAATAAAAGAAAATTTTATGTTTTTTACACCAACCAACTTCACATCTAAACTCAATTAATTAAATCAACAAATACATGTGGCACTCCAAGGACTCGAACCCAGGATACTTACATCGAAATTCAGCGCACTATGCATTACGCTATCAAGAGATAATACAATAAATGGAGAAGAAAAAGAAAGGGAAGGTGAAAGAGAAGAGAGAAAATAATTAAAACATGAGAAAACGAGATAAGTCAACACTGAGAAGGATTATTGGAAACTGGAATATGATATAATTTATGCAGAGGGAAGATATTTGTTATTAGTATACAGAGTTAAAGAAAAGATGAGAACACAATAATAGGTAGGAAAGAAGATAAGCAAGAGGAGAGATGATAGAAGATGAGGAAAGGAAAGAAGTAATGCCACAAAAATAAAGGACATAAAAAGAGAGGATAGGCGAAAATTGAGAAAATAGAGAAAGTATGTTAGGAGATAAGTGAAGTCAAGATTAGAAAGGATTACTGGGAACTGGAGAGATGATCAAATATTATGCAGCTCAAGAAATAGGTTTGTAGTTTTTGTAAACATTGGAAGACGAGAAGAATAAGTGAAAACAGACAACAGGGGGAATATAGAAGAGAACAAATGCCAGTGAAAACAAAATGCGAAATGGAAGGGAATGGAAGAGATTAAAATAATAAAAAAAAGGAGATACAAAATAGGAAGAAGAAAGACGACTAGAACAGAAGATGAGACAACACAAGAGAACCCAACGTAAGACAAATAAACACATTAAGTACAGGAAAAATTGTGAATATACTGTATGATCGATGCAGTTCATTGAGGAAGATTGTTTAGTATTTGTCAACAGGTTGGAGAGTAGGAGGAGAGAACAAACTAAAAACAAGGAATGGAGGAATAGAAGGCAGAGGAAGGATGATGAGACGAATAAAAGGATAGCAATGAATAATATATGAAAACATAACTAAGATAAAATAGACAAGAAGAGAGGAAATCAGATTATAGAAAATATCAATACAAAACAATATTAAGAATGGGAATACATATAGCTCCATTCCTATTTGTACATCCCTAAATAAAGGAAAGAAGAAAGTGATACGTAGAAGATAATTAGATATAAAGTAACAAAGGATAATGGAAAATATTACTATATATATATATTATAACACACAATAATGTTTGAGAATCAGAAGAAAACAATGAGTATATTTTTTTTTTAGAGGGGGAGGGGGAGCAAACAGGGAAGCCAGGAAACAAGTAAAAAGGAAGAACAGAACAGCAGAAGACATGGGAGGAGAGGTGAGAAAACAGAGAAAAGAACATTGGAAGAGAAGCAACATAGAGAGGAACAGAGAGGCAGAACAAAATAAACAGAAATAGATAAAAAAAAAGAGGAAGCGGAACAATAATATACAGGAGACATTAAAAGATAACAGAAAAAGGAGAGTAGAGGAGATAAAATGAGAGGAAACGAGTCTAGCTGTTACTTTATATTAGAGAAACTGTTATAATATTATGAAGTTTGAGGATGATGACGATAGTGATAATTATAAATATCATACTCATTGTCATTAGTAGTAGTAGTAGTAGTAGTGGTGAGTAAACACAGAGTAATAAGAGAGAAGAAAGACAATCATAATATAAGATACATATATGCACTTCAAGTTTCCCTCTTTTTATATAGTAGAAAATCTGATATATGCTCTTCCAAGAATGTGGTCAAGGTAACTAAATCGGGAAGAGGGAAACGAAGGAGGGGAACGAACGAGTAAGGAAAATGAAGATAGGAGAATGGAGAGAAGAGTAAAGAGGAGAAAGGAAATGAGTGATAAGTGAAGGTAACTGATAGATGATTAGAGAGGAAACGGAGTGATGAAAATACGAAGAAAGAGCAAAGGAGAGGAAGAAAAGGAGAGGAAGAAAAGGAGAGGAAGAAAAGGAGAGGAAGAAAAGGAGAGGAAGAAAAGGAGACACAAATCGAAATCCAAATATAATAAATGAAGAGAAGAGGGCAGGAAAAAGCTGAAAAGCTGAAAAGAGAAAAGGGAGAAGAGAATAAACATAATTTGAGAGCAGAGAAGAGACAAAGAAATAATACTATGCACTTCAAGGCTTAGGTATATATTTCTCATAGTAGAAAAGCTGATACAAGTCCTTCTAGGAATAGTTTTCTGGTGGGTAAACGGAGGGGGAGGAAGAAAGGACGGAAGGAAGGAATAAGAAACAAGTAAAGAAGGATAATGGGGGAGGGTGATATGAAAAAAAGGGAAGACATGAAAAAAGGAAGAAGAATGAAAAGAAAAGGCGAGGGAAGGCGAAACAAAAAAGAAAAGTAACAGTAAATGAGAGGAATAGGGAGAAAATAAAAGAAATGAGAAAAGAGCGATAAGAGAAAATTAGTAAAAGGTAAAGAAGAAACTAAAAGGGTGAAGGGAAGAGAGAAGACAATAATATACACTTCCAGAATATTGTTTAATTTACTTTTTATATAAATATTTGTTTAGATAAGCTGATACCAAATACCAAGGGATATTTTTTCCTCGTGAGTAAACATAAAAGTAGGGAAGATGTGAGCAAGTCAAATAGTATCATGTAATATAATACAAGGTTAAAGAGAGGAGATGAGAGAGGAAAGAGAAGAATGGTAGAGCAAAGAGAAGATGAGAAATGAAGGAAAGGAAGTGAATGAGTAACGATGACGGTAAAAACACAAGGACAAAAAATGGAGAGAGAGAGAGAGAGAGAGAGAGACTCACACTATTAGCTCATTCGAACGCTAAACTAACCACGCAGAATATTAATCAAAACAATTATGAAAATAGTTGGTCGTATTGCAATATAAATAAGACCAGTCATACGTAGACAATATAATAACCCGCGGTCTCTTTATAAATATATACAAAGAAACAGAATATAAATGTCAACCAGAAAATATAATAAACACGGTTGAAAGTGAACCATATTATCAACAACCGCAAAAAGGTAAATAACAATATAATTATATAAAGATATAATAATAATAATAATAATAAATATTAAACAATAATACAAATAATAATAATAGGCTAATAATAACATTGTAATAATAATAATAATAATAATAATAATAATAATAATAATAATAATAAAGTAGAAATATGAGAAACAGCCTAATAACAATAAATACAAAACTTGACCTACAAAGCCACAAAGACCCATTTTTATGTTGAAATGTTACAGCCTGGATAGCAAAAAATCTACCTTATTATATACTCTTTAATTTATTTTTTCACCCACGGAAAATTACAAGCCAAAAAAACAATGTCCATATTTTTCGGCGACCGCTCCAGGCAGAATATTTTATTATGAATATTTTCCAAGTTCCAAGGGCATACATATCCCAAATTAAACAGGGGGTCGGGCCGAGCTCTCCCCCCGGATTGGCTACACTCTTTTAAGAGGATAGGGTTTATATTTTTGGTTGGTTTATTGATTTGGTTATTGTTTTTTTAAGTTTCCTCGCTCGACCTCCATCAAGCTTTAAAAACGCCCCCTAGACTCCCCTTCAAGATAAATTTGTACAATGTCTGGATTCCTCCTAAAATTACAGGCTCGCTATCGCTCGCCTGGAAAAAAGTCGACACCTAAATGGCACGAAAGGTCCTAATATTGACAAAGAAATGGGGCGAAAGGTTTTAGAATCACCAAACTAATAGGGCTGACGTTTTATGATCTCAAAACAAATGGGGCTAAGCATGAGGGAGAAGGGGGACCAGCAAAAACGACCCCATCTCCCTTTAACTGCAACAGATCATGAAGAAGATGAATAAATCGATTAGTGTTGACAAAACCATACAGTAGAATTATACCCTGTTCACTTTAGGTAGGCCAGACATCGTGAACCCTAACATCTGTAACTCAAAAAGGGTTGGAGTAAATAGGCTGTAAATATCCACACCTGTTTCCTGGCTGACTCTTCCCAAAAGGTTGAAATGTTAGCTCGATTGTTCTAGTCGGTTTTGAGTTATAGAGGTTAGTGGTTGAGCGTTTTGGCTTATTTATATTGGATAGACTATAGTATTTTGTATAGTCTATTTAGTATGAAGAGTCTAGACATTTCCACCAACAACCTCTCATAAATCTAACAGGTCTCGGGCGATAAAAGCGAGACTTCTACCATTTTGGGAACATTCAACCAGTAAATACGTGTATAAATTACAGCCTGTTTGCTCCAACCCTCCCTAAGTTACAAGGGGCTAGCGATTATTATATCTAGGATATCCGGAATTAGTAAAACACTGCAGATAATGTAGATAATATACCGGAAGCTTTATCAAATATACCGGAAGCTTTATAAAATATACCGGAAGCTTTATAAAATATACCGGAAGCTTTATCAAATACATATCAGTAATAACTTCCGATTTGCCTTTTTCACCCCCGTCTGGGCCAAGATCTGGGCAGGGTGAAGCCGGTATCACACGAGCGCTTTTCCCCTCAACATTTATTCTCAACACTGGTCTGGCAGCTTGTGAGGTCAATATTTCGGTTACCAAAATTCATCTACCAACAGTCTAGTTTCCGATACCAGTGCAAAATAGTCCAGAAATGTTGCCAGAAAAATGTTGATCATCGAATGTTGACTATAAAAGCTCTCGTGTGATACCGGCTTAACTCAGACTGGGGGGTGTTCCAAGCACGGCCGGGGAGAGAGAGATATCCCCAGAGAATGAGACATTGAAATATGAACTGCGTAATTCGGGAGAGCATAATTTTTCTGGAACTAGGGAGCATGAAATTGGAAGAGACTGTTAATACGGTAACGAGCGATATATGTATTTTTCTCGCCGTACCCATGGAAAATTACGATTGTATGTCACGCTGTATTTTTGTGGGGCTATAATTACATTTCTTTCTTTGTGTGTGTGGGTGTTTTTTTTTTCAAATAATATTTTTATCTCTGAATAGTGGAAGGTATGCTCTTTATAGTGATTTATCGAGCAATTGATATATATGTAAATAGACAAACTAACCGTATACAGATGTTACGATCCCAGCGATGTGGCCATAACTTAATTATAGTAGAGATACCAAAACTAAAAATGAGAGAGAGAGAGAGAGAGAGAGAGAGAGAGAGAGAGAGAGAGAGAGAGAGAGAGAGAGAGAGAGAGAGAGAGAGAGAGAGAGAGAGAGAGAGAGTAAAACTTTAGGGAATAGTTCTGCTAATGAACTCTTAGGTCGGGAAAAAGTTGGAAAGTGTGAGAGTTCGATTGGTGTGTGTGTGTGTGGGAGGGGGGGGGGGGTGAGAAATGTTAACAATAAGTGAGCTAGACACATTAATTCACGTCTTGACTATAAGATATATCGATTAAATTACAGGTACAATCACCAAATATTGCAAATCATACTATATATATATTACCACGATGCAATGTTGGTTGCGAGTTGTATTTCCTAACTAAGGTTGGAGAAATTGGTGCAAGCAAACCGACACCAAGTTAATTATATAGCTGAATAAATTAAGCAAATTTAAAGTTATGTTCATATACAATACAGTACGGTACGGTACGGTACGTGCTACTTCTCATTCTACTTTTGAAACGAGCATCTTCTTCAGGACCATTCGGATTGTTGTTGTTTGTAATCCTTTATATACTGTATATATATATATATATACTATAGTCTGTTCGCTGTAAGTAGGCGATAAATCATGACCTACATCCCTTGACTGACTCTTCCCAAATGGAAGAAATAATTATTAGCTCGATTACTCTAGTCGTTTTTTAGGTTACAAAGGTTAGAGGTCATGATTTTTCGCCTACTTACAACGAATAGACTATAGCTATAGTTTAACACATGCGTTCGTAGTACATAAGTTAGTATCTAGCTATGCACACTTGTCCGTCAGTGAGTGGTATATTTGTGTGGTGTTGGTGGTACGTGGTACAGGTGTGTTGGGTGAGTCCGTCAGGTGTTGTGACGGGTTGTTTGTGTCAGGTTCACCCTCCACCATTGTGTCAACCTGGGTCTTAGCTGGTGACCTGTCAGGGAGGGGGGTCACCTTCACGATTCATCAATGTTATGTAGGCCTAGTCCAGCAGAGATTGGTGGGGTTACTAAAGGTTTCCTCATATCCAACACTTTGTATAATTATGTTGGTCAAAATGGCCCGTTTACTGTATCTTTGGGGAGAGGGGGGGGGGGGGGATAATAACAGTAAGAGAAGGGTAATTAAAGTGTCCATACTAATTTATCCTTTAGAGGAATTTAAACGAATTTATTAGAGGTAGGCTATACTGTATACAATTCAAAGGTAAATCAACATCGCAAAACGAGATGGATAGATAGGTAGATAGAATATATGTATATATATATATATATATATATATATATATATATAGATAAATAGATAGATAAAGAGAGAGAGAGAGAGAGAGAGAGAGAGAGAGAGAGAGAGAGAGAGAGAGAGAGAGAGAGAGAGAGAGAGAGAGAGAGAGAGAGAGATTTAGCTAGTTAGCAAAATGTAAACAGAGACAAACAACAGGTGGAGGCAACACTTCACATATCATGGTAAATTAATTAGTTAACAGATTATCTCATTATTCTAGATATGCATAAATAATACACGAGTTAATGGCAGAAATAATCCGTTTGTCAGTATAAGCTACTAATTACACAAGATTGTTTATTATATCAGGACAAATTATGACGACAAATATTATTTTGTCATCATTCATGATAATATTATGATCATTAACTCAATGTGTATGATGTATGGCTGAGAGTCTTTGATGGTGTTTATGGAAGTTGATCCATTTGTGGTTTATGGACAAGGCTTGCAGATCTTTCACCAAAATTCGAAATAGATTAATCTCATAATTATTACCTCACCTATTCTAAATTAACCTACCTAACCTAATCAAATGTACTGTTTTCCCATCCCAATCTCTCCTGACCTACCTGTTATTACCTTATCATATTATTACCTTATCATATTATTACCTTATCATATTATTACCTTATCATATTATTACCTTATCATATTATTACCTTATCATATTATTACCTTATCATATTATTACCTTATCATATTATTACCTTATCATATTATTACCTTATCATATTATTACCTTATCATATTATTACCTTATCATATTATTACCTTATATTATTACCTTATCATATTATTACCTTATCATATTATTACCTTATCATATTATTACCTTATCATATTATTACCTTATCATATTATTACCTTATCATATTATTACCTTATCATATTATTACCTTATCATATTATTACCTTATCATATTATTACCTTATCATATTATTACCTATCATATTATTACCTTATATTATTACCTTATCATATTATTACCTTATCATATTATTACCTTATCATATTATTACCTTATCATATTATTACCTTATCATATTATTACCTTATCATATTATTACCTTATATTATTACCTTATCATATTATTACCTTATCATATTATTACCTTATATTATTACCTTATCATATTATTACCTTATCATATTATTACCTTATCATATTATTACCTTATCATATTATTACCTTATCATATTATTACCTTATCATATTGTATTCCATCCAACAAAAACTTACCCTACCGTATATTAACTTATAGTAATCATTGCCTAGTTTACTTTAATCTTACCTTACCGATGTCATAGTATTTTCATTTAACTGTTCATTCGCCCTAACTCATCTAACCCAACACATTCTAACTCAGCCTCATCAACCGTGTCCGAACCAAATACATCCTAACCCAACCTATCCTAACCTAAACTCTCCTATCCCAACCTACCTTAATATAACCTAGCGTAAACTAGCCTAAATTACTTTATAATGTGGATGAAAAGTTTCGAAGACATACAAAGAAATCTATAGGCTACAGGATTTGAGAGAGAAATGACCGTCAGTCTGCGAGGATCTCCCCAGTGTGCCAAGCCAAGGTCAATCTGGGTCTACGAAGGTGGCGACACACGAGCAAGTCTATCGCTGAATTGCATCAGCGTCAGGAAGCGGTTACTATTTATCTTACTATATTGAGGGTTTTGTAGTATTAATTCGTGTACTATATGTGCCTATTCAAGATTATGGGGAGCAACATATATATATATATATATATATATATATATATATATATATATATATATATATATATATATATTTATATATATATATATATATATATATCTATATATATATATATAGATATATATATATATATATATATATATATATATATATATATATATATATATATATATATATATATATATATATATATATATATATATATATATATATATATATATTTAATCAAGGTGACATGGGGCAGACACTGAACTTCGCAAAGAGGAATAAAACAATAATAATCTGCTTTCTTATTTCTCGAAAGCGCCAGTTTGTCCCGAGCAATTCACTATCACTCGGATCATAATACAAGCCTGCAATTATAACGAAAACGGAATAACAACATTTATCTATACACGAGCTTTAAAAAAAAAAAAAAAAAACACACAAAAACAAACAAACACACACACGTACCAAACAACACACACACACACACGTACCAAACAACACACCCACACCCACACACACACACACACAAACACACACACACACAGTACACACCCATACCCAAACACAACCCCACACACACTCACTCTCTCCCACACACCCACACCACCTGTCACCTCCAAACAGGCACTACAAAGGCAAGGTGAGAGATACCCCCTTCCCTCCCTTGTTTGTTTCTCCTCTTATGGGGGGCAGATGAGGGATAGACACCACAGGGGGGAGAGAGTTACAAGGAATTACAAGCAACAGCTAGTATATCGACGACCTTGCGGTACATTCCAGGGAGATACTCATTGAGGAGTGTACAAATAATATATACTCTCTTTTTGAACTACTCTACTGAAGAACTATTTATAACTTGTGAGGGAAGTTTATTCCAGGTAGCACGGATATTATAATATGTACAAACGTTTCCACACATACTAGTGCTGAACTTTATAAATTCCAAATTCCATCCATGGTTGCGTATTGTATTCATATCAACGCTAAACATTATGCAATAATCCACATCATCAAACCCATTAAGTAATTTAATGCTTCAATGAGTTAACCTCGTAATTTGCGCGTTTCCAACAAACAGATATCAAGAGCTCTCAATCGGTCCTCAAAGCTCAGTTTTCTATCTCTAGATTGGAATCTTTTCAGTCACACCATATCTTTCCTGAGTGCTGGTGACCAGAACTTAACAGCATATTCTGGTATCAGAGTATTTTAGTGTGAGGACTATCTCCATATATCCATTATGCCACTTAATATACCCTATAATTTCCGAGTTGTCTTCTTTACTTCAAAACACTGCTTGGCACATTTTACGTCACTGTTGTAAAGAGAGCAATGGTTTAATACAATAGGAGAGAGAGCGAGAGAGAGAGGAGAGAGAGAGAGAGAGAGAGAGAGAGAGAGAGAGAGAGAGAGAGAGAGAGAGAGAGAGAGAGAGAGAGAGAGAGAGAGAGAGAGAGACGGTTTAATACAATAGGAGAGAGAGAGAGAGAGACGGTTTAATACAATAGGAGAGAGAGACAGAGAGAGAGAGTGTATGTGTGTTGTGCCTGACAGGATCATACTTGAATAATGTTCAAATACTAAATACAATTAAAATACCATAAAAATACAATACAAAAATACGACAATACAAGACACAATTTTTGGGGGTTTCAGCATGCACCTTTCACACACATCTCTCTCTCTCTCTCTCTCTCTCTCTCTCTCTCTCTCTCTCTCTCTCTCTCTCTCTCTACTATCTCACTCCCTCTCTCCCCTGCCTGGATAATCACCAGTAAATCACACTGTCCCAATGACATGGACTCTGTTTACCTCTTTACCTTAAGCCCCCCTCCCCCTCCCACCTGTTATCTCTCTCTCTCTCTCTCTCTCTCTCTCTCTCTCTCTCTCTCTCTCTCTCTCTCTCTCTCTCTATCTATCTATCTATCTATCTATATATCTATCTCTCACACACACACGTACGCATACATTTTACAATTACCCATACCCCTCTGTTTAATTTATCTGCCTATTTCACAACTATCTCATTAATATACATAATTATTTCCTTCTCTAACCCATTTTCTCATATTTTTCTCAGTTAAATTATCTCTATAATGTCTACATCTATTGCATTTTATTCACACTCTCTATTACATCCCTTATTCATCCATAATTTCCGTGTTCCAATTATTCTTTGACATTATGCTTGTTCACTTATCATATCTATCCATAATTCTATAATTTATTATTCTTTCGTTCCTTTTTATTTATTAACCTATTCTGTCTTTTCCTATTCGATTTCTTCCGTTTTTCCATTCAAAATTATCTCTTTTCGTATACCGTACTCTTTTTTCCATCATTTATTTAATGACTTGCACTTTTGTTATCTCTCTTTTTCCCTTTAGCTTACACCATATTGTAACCTATTTTCTTTCTCCCCCTCCTCTCGTTCTCTTTCTACCTCTGCCACGGAAAAGGAGCATTGTCGGTTGCTTTACCCTTGTTTTTATCGTTATTAGTGATAGTGGTCTGGACTAAGTGACAAAGAGAGCTAGCATTGGGTATGTTAGGTGGAGGTGGAGGTGGTGGTGGAGGTGGTGGTGGTGGGGGGGGGGGGGGGGAGCCACATATCACCCATCCACCACACCTGACCCACTTAATTTGACCCACCTTGCCCCAATCTCATCTGGCTTGTCTTGGGAGCACACATAAAGGGAGGAAAAGCAACTGTCTAATTTTGCCTGGGTAGTTAAGGCAAGTGACATTTGTACTCATTACATGCAACACTTGATCTTTCTTCTACACGACCTCTTTTCTCTATATCATAATATAATCCTATTTTCTCTCTTTCTACGGTTCTACCCTACCTCTCTTCTCTAATCAGTATATATGTCTCTTCTGTTATTCAACCCTACCTCTCTTCTGCATCCATAATTTAATCCTGTCTTCTCTTCTTCCACCCTACCTCTCTTCTACATTCATCCTTTATTACTCTTCTGAGTTCTCTCTTCTTCTGCCCTACCTCTCTTCTATATTCACAATTTAATCCCCTCCTCTCTTCTGCTCCCCTCATGCGCCACCACAGCTTAGCCCACCAGCCCGGACGGAGATAAGAAAGCTTGATAAATGAGGGTAAGGGGGAGAGAGAAGAGAAACATCTGAGGTGGAGGGTGAGGAGAATAAGGTAATGACAGCTATTGGCTGAAGGGTAGGGGAAGGATTACAGTAACTTTGTCAACAGGTTACTACGCCCAAAGTTACTATAATCACATTACAAATAATTACGCCCAAAGTTACTATAATCACATTACAAATAATTCATTACGCCCAAAGTTACTATAATCACATTACAAATAATTCATTACGCCCAAAGTTACTATAATCACATTACAAATAATTCATTACGCCCAAAGTTACTATAATCACATTACAAATAATTCATTACGCCCAAAGTTACTATAATCACATTACAAATAATTCATTTCACATCTAGCTTAAAATTGGCAATTTGTGCTGCCTCTCGGAATGTGAATAATATGACTGCGCCAAGCAACTATAACAGAGTAGTCTATGGGTCTTGGGTAAGAAGGCGTAGAATACGTAATAGACACAAACATATTGTCCTTAGATTCAAGTAAAATGTTGGCTTTAGATGGCTAGTAGAAAGTTATAATAAAATGCGATGACAAAGCAAAATTCGAATATAATATAATTTGATTGGTATGAATTAAAATGTAAAACTTGCAAACTAAACAAACCAAAACTGGGACGATACAAGATAAACTTTATTTGTATGTAACATGTGTGATGCACATAAATAAAAGGGGATGTGTCGGATGGTTGAAAGCCACAGTTGCTCGCGCGTTTGGGGCTAGCAACACGTATTATCAAAAACATGTATCCTCCTTCATTCACTGTCCCCCCCTTCACTCACTCAACCCCACATTTTGCCGGAGGATAACAGGTTTTTCACAATACGTAGACGGAGGTCTTTTAAAAAAAATAAAAATAAAGGTAAAATAACTTATCAAAATAGCTATGTGGAAATAACGTTTACTAAAATATGGTTTTGTGTTACGAAATAAAAGAACACAATCCACCACATAGGGTGTACATTACTACATGACCAAGTTAATCTGTTTCCCAAGCAAACTAATCGCACACAATCAATATCTGCAAACACATTATATATATGGCATAGTAACCATACACATTGATATGCTCATCTAACGGAAATATATTTACTACATGATATACATATAATTACAGCATATGTCTAAGATCACCCACTCACTATCCACTAAATGCAATATATATATAAGAATAGACCACACATACTATCACAACAGTCTTTATAGCAAGGTTAGGAAATGGCGTGCTTCAAGATCAAGGCAGTGCTCAGAAAATCAATCTGTCACATAAGCTCTCTCTCTCTCTCTCTCTCTCTCTCTCTCTCTCTCTCTCTCTCTCTCTCTCTCTCTCTCTCTCTCTCTCTCGTGTCATCTGTCGCAGTAATGGTTGTCATGACCCCTGACCCCACACTCTCCCACGGTCAAGTTTATGGGCAGGAGGGAAGGGGAGGATGAGAAGAGAAAGGAAAAGGAACAGAAGGAGTAGCAGAGGAGGAAGGATGATAATAGGGGGAGAAGAAGAAGAAAGAGAAGGAGGGATGATGCTGGGGTGAGGAACAGAAGGGGGGGTGTGGAGGGCAGGAGAGGAAGGAGGAGGTGATTAACAACATGACGCTGATTATCGCAAATGGGAGTGAAGTGATGAGGCTGGAGAGAGAGAGAGAGAGAGAGAGAGAGAGAGAGAGAGAGAGAGAGAGAGAGAGAGAGAGAGAGAGAGAGAGAGAGAGAGTGAGAGTGAGAAGATTATAGAGTAATATGGTAACAAAATCTAACATCATTGTCTCATTACCTAACCTGAAATAACCTTACATATGAATCCCTATTCGAACGTAACTTAATATTGTAACATAACCATACCAGATAATCAGTGCATAATGAAGATGACAAGTTACTAACAATGTACAGGGCTATAAACAAAACTAAAGAGAGCGACGATACTAAACATTACAAACATACATACAAAATAAATATGCATACTATAAATGTATTGATAGGTAATGAAACAACAGAGCTATAAACAAAATTAAAGAGAGCGACGATACCAAACTTTAAAAACATACACATAAAATAAACATGTATACTAAAAATGTGTTGCAAATTAATGAAGCAAGCTTAACTGATATTAATGGTTTCAACTCAAACCCGCCACACTCCTAAGCGGCCACAACCAAAACAGCCAGTCTCCTAACCTAATCTAACCTTAACAACCTAATGTAACCGTAACAACCTAATCTGACCTAACCAACGCTTAACTAAATCAAATTTATTCTAACCTGACCCTACTAAATCTTAATTTATCATAATTTATCCTATCCTATCCAATCATAACCTAACCTTTCTGAACCAAACTAAACCAAACGAAACTAAACCTAAACTAATCTAACCAAACCAAACCTAACCTCGTGTGTTACGCTTTTACAGAACCAAAGGAAAATACACTAGGCTAAAAGCGTACCAGCGTATTTGAAAGCATGACAACTTAGACCAATCACAGTAGTATTGCAGAAATAATAACAATAATAATGTTAATAATAATAATAATAATAATAATGTTAATAATAATTCGAAGACAAACTAGACACCACTAGATAATATGACGGAAAAAATGGCAATATAAAGAACCATAACCCAGGCTAGACAACAGCAGTACACCCGACTTAAAGAACCAGCCTTAAATTGAACCGTAGAGTGATGACGATAGCGTAATGAGCGTATCTGATGGTAATGACAGCCTGGACCAATCACAGCCCACCCCTCACTATCCAATTACAACCTAGATACCGACCACCTAAGTTGCTACTGGTTCTTTTATTGTTTAGAGATACTGCTGTTGAAGTTGTGATATTTTCTGTTGAACACGTAACAAAAAAAAAAAAACAAAAAAAAAACACACACGCTCTTGAAAAATGTATATACTGGGATTCATCTCATTTTATCAACATAATTATCATGTTCTCCATAAACAAAAGAAAAAAAAAAAACACATACATATGTAGGCTTACACTATTTTGAAAATGTATAATGCAAGCCACACACACACACACACACACACACACACTCAAACACACACACAACAAAGCAAATAAACTAGCCCCTCTCACTCACACTCCCAACAAATAAATACAAACCAATCTCCACACACCAGAAGAAGGCCACTCTCCAAAATTAGCAGATAAAAAAAAAAAAAAATAGCAAATACAAGAAATTCACGGCTTACCTTTGTTCTCCAGTTCTCTTCTTCTTTTTGTGGCCCCGGACCCTGGACGGAGAGAGATTAGTGTAAGTTGGTGATGTGAGGGTAGGGCAAATACAATTACTGGGGGAGAGTGAGTGAGAGTGAGAGAGAGAGAGAGAGAGAGAGAGAGAGAGAGAGAGAGAGAGAGAGAGAGAGAGAGAGAGAGAGAGAGTGAGAGTGAGAGTGAGAGAGAGAGAGAGTGAGAGTGAGAGAGAGAGAGAGAGAGGGGGGGGGAGTGAAGGAGAGAGGGACAGAGAGAGAGAGAGAGAGAGAGAGAGAGGGGGGGGGGGTAAATTGTCTATTTATTTATAATTTTTGATATTATTCAACCCATTAACATTTCTGACATGCGATTTATATGACGATTTCCCTTATTCATTGCATTATTATTTATTCTATATTTGTCTTTCTTTCAAAGGCATATTTTATGTCCTTTCTCTCATATCACGCACACAAAAACACTTTCTATAATTTAATCCTCCTCTCATTTAGTCAAGATCATTTTAATCTCTCTCTCTCTCTCTCTCACACACACACACACACACACACAGTAGCTAGCCGTGTGTGTTGGTGTGGTGGCAGTGTTGACATACCACAATTGCCTCTCCATTGTTGCGTGGCTCTACTGTTGTGGGCCTGCCTAAACTTGGTCAGACTTTTATTGGGCCTTATACGCACTTTACTCGCCCACTTGTTATACTTTTTGTTATCTCTGTCGTGAATGTGCAAGGAGGCTTATTAACTCCAACCCCCTTCTGCTTCTTCTCTTGTTTTATCTTGGTGTATGCAGTATATGAATTAGAGAGACAAAGGTTGACGTATGTCCCATCTCTTCTTCCCACTCTGTTCTCCACTCCTCATTTTTTTTTTGTCGGTTCATCTCTATGCATCTCTCTCCCACTCCCCTTCCTCCTCTCCACCATTTAGCTTTCTTCCACTCTCCTCGTCCTTAAAAAGTGATCTCCTTCCTTCACCTTATTTCTCTTACAATCTACAAATGCAATTTGATAGCGACTTGTGATCGAACGTTTCAAAATGTTAATCATTAGGCCGGGGTCCGTCAGGTTTTAGTGGGGCAGATTAAAATCCTACTTATGGCCATTTATATTGTGGGGTGGACTCTGGTGTGTTAACGACTTGTCAGATTAAATATTAAAACCAAAATCATACCACTGTTACTACTACCATGATATTTTGTTCTACATTATTTGCGATTTCCTTAACCAATATCTAGAGAGTAGGGATAAACTCTCTTGATATTGTCCTTAACCTTCCTTTTACTCTACTCATCTGCCTTTCTCTTGTCTCAACTCATCATCTCCTCAAATTATATCAGCTCCTCTCCTCACATCACCTCTCCACTCATATTCCTCTCTAGTAATTTATCTTCTATACACTCATTATTCCTTCTCTCCCTCGTTTATATATTTTCTCTATTCTCATCTATTTATCGTTGATCCACTCATTTTTCATCTCATCTACGCATCTCTCCTCCAGTCATGTCTCCTCTCTTCTCAACCAAGCTCTCTTATCTTCCCTCTACTCATCTCTCTCTCCTCCACTCCACACATCTCTCTCCTCCTCCTCCCTTCCCTCTACTCCTCTCTCTCTCTCCTCCGCCACAAACATGTCTCCCCTCCTCCTCCCTTCCCTCTACTCCTCTCTCTCTCTTCTACACTCCACACATCTCCCCTCTCCGCCTACTACTCTTCTCTCTCCTCCAATCAACACATATCTCCCCTCCTCCTCTCCTGCATTCCACACATCTCACAACACTCTTCTTCTCTCCCTCTCCTCCCCTCCACATATATCTCTCCCCTCCCCCCTCCACACATCTCTCCCCTCCCCTCCCCACACCTCACCTCTCCTCTATTCCTTGGAGCCAGTACGCCACCGGATGAAGGTAATTATAATCCCATCTGAGTGGCGCACTGATCAGTCTTGGGGCTTCCTCTGCCCTTATATATCAGCCATTCCATCTCACTACTATTTTATCGCTCCTTTTACACACAGATTCGTGTATAATTGCGTTCTATTTTATGTGAATAGTTATAGTTTTCTTATTTGTTTATCAATGTATTATTACTATCCGCCTTTGGCATCATATACTCTCATATATTATATTTTACAAATTAATAGTATTTTATCACTCTTTTAACACATCAATCTATTATAATATTTTTATTTGTGAGGGAGCATGTCTATTTGTCTCGTTATTAACAATATATTATTGTTATCTGTCAATGGATTACTCTAACTAAAGTATCATCTTCGTCATCTCAATATTTCTTCACAATTTATTTTACGCACTTAATCATAAAGTTCTGCTTAACAATGTCGCTTATAATTTTGTTTTGTTTCACTCATTCTTATTCATTATCGTGCATACTCTTCCTCGTATATTTTGTACTTTTTCAGTTTAACTTCCTTCCCGTTTATCATCCTTTCTATCTCCATATTTCTAGATTATGCCTTCCGTACCTTTGCATTACTATTGGGTAGATATCTTTCACAACTTATCATTATGAAAGATATTAATTTGTATATGTATTTCTATTCCTCACTAATTTTAATTTAGTGCAATTACGATTTGATATGTTTACAATAACTAAAATTAAATTCACACCAACAATCACACATACACAAATGTAGAAACACACACACACACACACTCTAACCTGTCTGCCTGTGTGGTCCCTCTGATAACACTCCCTCACCCTAACACTCTAAAACATTCCTCATCATTCTCTAACTATAATCCTCCTCTCAGTCTCTCCAATGATCCCCTACACAGCCGTAATTGTCTGTACGATGGTCTGGAGGGGTCTGGTATGGAAATGGTACCTCAGCTAAAAGAGAAAGGTCAGATTAGCTTAGTCTATGGTTATATTTTAGGTACTGTTCGGTAAAGCTGTATAAGGTGATGATTGGGTGATTGAGTAGGTCACAATGCTTAGGTTAGATTAGCTATACCCTATTCCGAGTAAGTAGGCCAAAATGTTCGCAGATCAACCTCTATAACTCGCACACGACTAGAATAATCGAGCAAATATTTCTACCATTTACATTTTTCGAACATCAACCTCGATAACTCACACACGACTGGAGCAGTCGAGCTAATAATGTCTACTACCATTTGGGAATAGTCAGGCAGGGAATACAGTAGGTGTGGAAACTGACAGCCCATTTGCTCTAGCCCATTTTGAGTTACAGAGGTTGGGGTTCACAATTATGTACTACCTATTTGAAACGGGGTATAGACAGATCTACGTTAGGTGACCCTTTGTTATGTTAGGCTATGTTAAGTCAGGCTAGGCCAACGGTAGGGGTATTAAGGGGAGATGGGTCGTTTTTCTAGATGCCCTTCTCCCTCATGTTTAGCCCCATTAGTTTTCAGATTTATAGATGTTTGCCCCATTAGTTTGTCGATTTTAAGACCTTCCGCCCTCTTTCCTTGTCAATATTAGGACCTTTCGTGCTACTTAGGTGTCGATTTTTTTCCTGGCGAACGATAGTGAGGCTGTAATTTTCGGTCTGGCAGTAATAAGAACTTTCCAGTAAAAGAGAACTAAGGTGGAAAAAAGTGTGTGTGTGAGAGTATACTGTATATTGCTATAAAGTAGGTGAAGGTTTTCATGAAATGTCCTTTCCATTTCTAACTATTCTATAATTTCCTTCAGGCGATTTCCAAGCTTTGCAAGATTATTCACTTCCTCCTGTCTTCATGTACGGCAATTACCGGAGGAGGAGGGTTCAGGGGGAGACACACTTCTCCTTTGCTTGACTTTCCTTCAACTTTCCTTCAACTTTCCCTTACTATCGCTCTACTAGAATTAAGTCCTGACCACCTCGCTGGGATCGTAAGGTCTGTGTGGCCAGTGTATCTATGTAAATCTACAGTATGTAGATTTGTCTTTGTTATGGGCTGAGGAACCTCAAGCCTGGTCAAGTGATAAGGAAAGATTAGGAGGTAATATGGCTTGTGGTGATGGAGGACATAGTTAAGACATAGGTAAAGTAATCTCTCGTGTTATCTGGCGTCTATTTAACCATCCTTCCATCAAATTACCTCTATCTAACACTCTGATTATTAGATATATCTATCTCTATATCAATCCATTAATCATTACATCTGTCTATCTTTCAAATAACTTATTTTTCTCTCTATGTATCAATTAATCCATTTCATCTATCTGCCCATGTCTATATGTACAGTATATATGTGAATCTATCAATAAGACCATTGGCCTATGCACCTCTAAATATATTTACAATATACTCCTGTCTCTAGTATAATGTGTGCATGTCGTTAAAATGTTCTGTATACTTATCTCTCTGATAGCATGTAGCATGTAAATATATGCAAATCTACAACACATGTTCATATATGCAATACTATATTTTTCCTGAGAGTTCTCACTAAACAAATATGAAAATTATTCAAGTATATTTTTGGCTTTAAGTTAATATTGTTTCGAATGCTTCAAATGTAAATATAACATATTAACAAAATTGTCTGCATGAATACATTTGTTTAACCAATTTACTCTCTGTTGAAACGCAAAACAAATTCGTGGGCCGGTAGTCTGAAGAATAAAGACACAAGTACTATTCTCCTTTACGTTTATCTCTAGACAGTCTTAAAACATGATTGGGTCGTCCACGTGGCTTGGTCATATCACGTGATCTGAAAACGAACTGGTAAACAACAAGTGCGTGCTCTCTCTCGCTCTCTCTCTCTCTCTTCTTCAAATTTTCAACAGATATGGATATGTTAAAGATAATTCAATAAAAACAAATATATATATATATACCTGTATAATAATAACATATGAGAGTAGACAAGAAGATTTGAGACCATCTAAACTAGAGGGAATAAGCAATCCCTAAATCATATATTGAACCCTTCTGTTAGTCATTTATTTTCAGATCAGGTCCTGACACACACACACACACACACACACACACACACATCATAATTTAACGTCATCCCTCAAAATTTACATTATATATATATATATATCACAAAACAAAAACAATGGGATGGACCCCATTGTGTCTATTTGTAAAACAAGTACCCATTATTATTTTATTTGATCATATTTATATATTTTTACTATTCAATATGTATAGTCAAGGCATATAGATAATTTATTTACGGTTTCAATATGTCACCTTTGTTACAGTTAACTGACTATATAATGCTACATCAGAAAGAAAAGCTAATTGGAAACAAGATATAAGGAAAAGATAAGGCGAGAAGGAAAAAATATAGACGGGGCGAATATCAGTCATTTCGTGCACCAGTCTTTTCTTCACCTACACTCTAGTTCCTTGGTCACACTTCAGGCTCAACTGGATTTGGTCAGGTTTAAATAAAGAATAGAGTCAGTCAGTCAATCATTCAGTAGCCAGCCCTTACTCCCACAAGGGATAGGGAGGATCTGCAAGATACTCGAGAAAGGAAAAAGAGGTGACAGGAGAAGAACACATATACCAATTCGCCCACAAAAAGCAACCACACAAGTACAGTATTCAGAAGCACTAATCACTCATCAGCCTCCGAAATCAATGGCTTCACCTCAGATGTTAAGAATAGAGTACATTTAATTTTATAGTATAAGTTAGATTAGGCTAGATCAAACTTTGATTAATGTATGTTACTTAAATTACATGTTGTTGGCCAAATAAGGATTGGATAGGTTAAGACTAAAATAGGGTGGGCCGACGTTAGATCAAAATCAAATGACGTTAAAGTACACGTCTTCCTGCAATACATACACAATTATCAACATAGACTAGCTTAGGTTAAATTAAATGAAACATAGGAAAACAAATATATTACAATAGATTCAGTTACTTTACGTTCCTCTAGGCCAAGGGTAGGCTAATGATGGCTGAATCGACTCTAGATAAGGGCTAAGTGATAGGGAAAAAAATAGATTAATAACTAAATAAATAAATAAATATATCGTGTGCAAAAATCAATGTGGGCGAAAAAACACGTGAAGGGAATGACAAAGTTAGCGACACTACGTGAGGGCGAGAATACCGTGTGAGCCAGCCAGCCAGGTGAACAAAAGGGATCAACGACACAGGTAGCCAGACGCGGGAGCCCCAGGTGATACAGGTGAGAGAGCTACTGGGTTGAGAGAGAGAGATTATTTTATTTCCATTAAATATACAATGGCTGTTCATACAATAAAATAATCTTAAACAAGAGAGAGAGAGAGAGAGAGAGAGAGAGAGAGAGAGAGAGAGAGAGAGAGAGAGAGAGGGAGAGGGAGAGAGAGAGAGAGAGAGAAGGGGGGGGGGGGGAGTATTAAAATTAATAGGCCCATAATTAAAACAAAATACACACACACACACACAGCGATAATATAATTATAAGGACCAACATTTTTGAGAAGAAAAACCCCCCAGGAATATCTAGGTTTAAATAATGGTGTTGTCCATCAATATAATATAGGAATTAAAGCTACCGATAATGATAGCTGTTCATATAAATTAATATATATCTATATCTATATTATGGCTTCAGAAAGTAAATTATATGGTAAAAAGATAAGCAACGATCGAATTTTTAATACGAAAATGCCTGTCAAGTACCACGAAGATTCGACAGTTTCATTAGACGGAGATAAAACAAAGGAAATTAAATGCTATAAGTTTTGCTTGTATAATTAATAACTATACTTTTATCAAAATATAAAATGCGCAACAATTTCAATAAAACTACGAATTAGGATCAAACTCCGAGGCGATGAACGTATATTATAAGGGGCCAGATAAGGCACACTACTAAAGGCATATACTGAATACACCACACCTTTGCAAACACACACACATGGTTTAGATGTCACTTTATTTTAGCTTACATATAGCAGAGTTTATCATCAATACACTCAAAATCAATGCTCAACTTAAATGAACAGGTAAACAGGTTCATAACATTATTTACCAAGAAGGACTACACAACAGAGTAGGTATAGTGGAGTAGCCTTCATACTGAGCTGGTAATTTTAATGTTCCTAGTTCAAATCCAGATATATGTTAATGGAAAGAGATTATTGGGATGGAATTTGTGCCGACCTTGGTTTCAATACATTACCACAAAGCCTCCAACTTGCAATAACAAATATTACAAACTATTACTAAATATTACAAAAATATTATTTCAAAACATTACAATTGTATAACTGTTCCCATATTCAAAATATGCAACGGTTGGCAGCTCCTATTTTATGAAAAACTCAATTATTGTCGCGAGTGTATGAAGTTCGAGGTGATGAGTCGAGATAGTGAGACAGTGGCGATGAAGGTTCGAGACATTGAGCCTCACCGGTCCAAACCACGACGGTTGTAATCTCTCTAGTAAATAGAGACGGCTGTGAACAGGCGCCGTTGATCTAAGAAATCAAGACTACACCGAGCCAGTTGCAAAACTCGTCCTGTAACTCATCTGGAAAAAAACCTCCAGACTTCATAGTGCTGAGCAATCAAATCAAATGGATATAGAGAACCTATGTATCAAGGGAGATGTGCAACATAAAACTTAAATTATGTATTGAACAGAATCATTAGATTGGCTGGGTCTCGTGCCATATCTGAGACCAACCAAAACAGCGATTATACGCTCCCCCGCTCATGCATAGTAATAAACAAAACATATTTATCTTTGACGTGTTTCTGTGGTCATGTTTAGTGTAGGTGGACATACAATTAATGTGTGTGGTGTTGGTGGATAGTTAGTGGTGGGGACTGGTATTCAGAGTGATTATGGTTAGTTTTGATAGAGGTTGGGTGCTTTTGGTTGATATAGTGGTCGATATTGCACCTGGTCCTGCTGTTGAGATTAGGTTAAGTTCAGTTAAGTTAGGCTAAATAAGTACTAACTGTGAGGTACGGCGGCAAGGGCGTTGACTTCGTAAGAATCGCTGATATGGCCAGCTACCAGCCGTCAGTAAATAAGGAAACTAAACTCAACGAGATGAACTGATAGGGAAGGGGCAATATAATTAAAAAAGAACGAAGCTGTAAATACAAGATACAACGATTTTGTATTGTATATATATTTATACACCCCTAAAAAGACACACACACTAGGCTCACTACTAAGCCTCGTTAATTAATACATGGTCGTCATAAAAGCATACTTCATAAATATATACTGTAGATACACAAAATATATTCGAAATTCAAATGAAGGACTAAACAGGTAAGTCAAAATAAGTCCATAAAATGATTTACGGTTCAAGCAGACGACTAAGTATGTATGTTACGCAAAATCATTAGTTACACCCGTCCGCCAGTAAATACGAGGACTAAGCAAAAAAAAAAAAAAAAAAAAAAAAAAAAAAAGCAGCGAGCAGATGAAATGATAGGGAAGGGGCTAGATAAAACTCCCTGATAAGCCGGAGGAAAAGGAGAGAGAGAGAGAGGAGGGCTTACGGTATTTTCGTGTGTAGGTCTTTTCGCAGGTATTACAGAGTTTATTTGTCCATACGTAGTACAATCAGGTTAGGTGTGGTTGAGTGATCTTGGTATTAAGCTGATCATCTGAAGAGTCTCCAGTTCAAATCCCGATGTGTCAATTGGAAGATATTATTGGGTAGTATATTACCACAAAGCCCAACGACGTGCCATGATAAACACCCTTAATTGCTGCTTCCGATACATTAATTAGCAGTATAAATATCCATATATTGAAAATATACAATAAGGGCAGTAACTAGCGCGTGAGAAGCTCAGTAGGTGGTATATCATAGACTCGTCTGAAATTCCGTGATGAGGCGGCGAGAAAGTGCTGATACGATAAGGAGGCTAAACTGAATTGTGCCAGAACGAAACGAGAATGCTAGGTGCCGTAGGTCTGTGCAGATAAGAAAACAAGCGAACTGGCTACAAAAACGCATTTGTTTCGTTGTTTCACTCGTCATTGGGAATAAGACCTCTGACTCATCGTGTTGAACGATTGGGTATACAGGGTATAAGCCTATGTTCGAAGTTAAAGTTAGAACATCAAAAATAGAGAAACCCAACTAACCTCAATCCTAAACTACCGTAATCGTAGTAATCCAATTTGCTTACCTAATCTAACTGTAAACTTAGTCTAAAGTATCCTAACCTAACTTTACCTACCAACAATAATTTACGTAGTTATTAACCATACCAAACCTAATGTATCTGTTCCATGCCTAAGCTAACCCAGTCCTTCCCTAGTCTAACCAAAACCCAACTTATTTTAATATAACCAAACGTAACCTACCATACTTTGGCCTACTTTCACTATAAGCCAACCAACCTAGTCGTACCGATTTTAAAGTGTGAACGATACCACTGAAGCATGAGCGAAAAGACTCGAGAACGAAATGAGCAGTGTCCGAGAGGGGTGGGGAAGGTGGTAAGACCCGTGTAACATTATCCATGACCACCACCACCACCACTCTCACTCGGGGCCTCTATTTCTCCCTGTCTCCTTCTCTCGCTCCTCGTCACTAAGAGGTTTATTGTGACCTGTTTACCTCTCACTGGAGACCCAGTAGTAAGGTATATTGGCCAACCTCCGCCATATTGGCGCCCTTGGTGTCATTAGACTCTGTTTAGACACAAATATTATGTCAAGGCCCATGCCAAACATTAGACAATACTGATCCTGGATATATTTTTGGGTCTTTAGTGGTAAATTCTATATGATCAATAACAATGTCACACCGGTGTTTGATAAATACAAGACCAAAATGGCGTCCAAATGAAAAGATGACCGCTCTCTCTTACAACAGGATCTCTGGCTCCCACCTGCTCCACCCTAACCTGCTCTGGCCTGCCCTACTCCATCAACTTTCTTTAGCCTTGTCTATAGTTAACACATTGATAAATTATATACTATAATGTATTATACTTTTAAGCAACCATTGATAATATCAAACATTGTAGGTATTGATTTTGATTTTGACATAGTTCTAATAAGGACAGCGGTTTATATAATTAATCTTATCACTGCCTTATGAGCGATAGTACATTTTAATAAGATTAAATCAGAGAGGTAGATATAATTTATTGACAACATTCTATGAACCTGGGATAATTATATGTATTAGACCTTACCTTAGTCAAAAGAAAATTATGTACGGTACATAAAAGTAACTTTGCATTATGGGCATGTCCGTTGAACAATTTGTAAACGGAATGTTGGATATGGGAAAAGGATTTTGACATAAATAATAATCTGAGAGGACCTCGGTAGGTCCCAGTGATACTGTTTCATATAATGGTATGCTATGACAAGTAAAGAGTGAGCTACTTTAATGACATAAGTTCCACCTACCGCGTCTACAGGTAAATAACTTGAGAATCTATAAAGGAAAGGTTATCAATAAATGGGTTCTCCTTGATTTGTTTTGTTTGTTTTAATATTCCTTCTTCAAAAGTTTCGGAATATGAATGCACACCCTGCCCTAGTTTACCCTATTCTGTTATCCACTTTAAGTCCCATACATTACATGATACATTTACTCTACTTATTAAACCTTTAAACACCTTGAAGTGCTTTATTTAGCATAGTTCTGTATAATTTTCTAATATGTGTCCTTATTTGTGTTGTTGCTCCTAGTCTTGTCCTGTCATACTATCTTTCTTGTATTGGTCTGTCTTGCCCTGATAAAAAGCTCCCTAATGTTTACTGTGGCAGACTGGCAGCATTGTTCCCAGCTTAAGTGGGTGTTATTTTTTAACCTCTTCTCCCTCACGTTTAGCCGCATTAATTTTGAGACTTTATGACTGTTAGGAAGTTGGCCAAAACATCCAAACAATCTAAAAAGGTGCCAGGGAGACATACTGTATGCTTCCTGGCCTCATGACAATGAGGATCCTCAAACTCCCCATAGTCACCTACCCCCAGAAGGCATGGCACAAGTCCCACTTGTCAACCCCTTCGTCAGCACCCTGTCCCGACACTCTAGACATGCATAGTCAAGATTCCCCCTCTTTGCCTGGAAGTTCCTAGAAGGGGGCGAAACTTCTCCAATTTCCTTGTTCTCCCATTGGCTGAGGAAAAGCACTGTAGATAATGACTCATTTAGGTGGCGGAAAATAACATTGCCTTGATTACTTGAATGGAGTAATTATACCCACATTAAAAACAGACACAACAGTTGATGCTCTCGATGGAGTCTCCTCAGGGCAAGTATAACTCCAGAGAGAAATGAAACTGTTGTGTTTATACAATATACACTTTGTCCACACTCTGGGTATAATTACTATCTTATATTGTTTATCTCATGGATGTTTTATATATTGTGTGTTTCCCTGACGTACCCCGTCTTGATAATAATAATAGCATTGCCTTGTTTTACTGGGTTGTCTTCTACCTTGTCTTTATTTACTCCCCCGCCCCCCCTCCCCCTGCCACCCCCAACCCCCGTACCCCTGCCCTCCTCCATCTCCCCCTCCCCCTCCCCCCTCCAACCCCAAGCCAACAACAACAAGCCCCCGGGGACTGTGTTGCATGATGTAGCCAAAGCAAAAGTCAACATTGATTTCTCCCACAGGCTTCTTTGGTTCACGGAGTTCGTGAAGAGGGGAAACAGGAAGTATATGCATTTTTTCCACAAACACACACACACACACATAAACACATACACACACACATACACATACAAATATACAAGAATATATATATATATATATATATATATATATACTGTAATTTCTTGGTGTTGCTTCTTAATTTTTTCGCAAGAAAGGCTTGACAGAACGACAAGTGGTTGAGGTGAGATTAAAGATATAAAATATAGAGATGAGATAAAAGTTGCATCTCTCTCTTTCTTTCTCTCTTCTACCGCTATTACAATAAACAGTGTTCTTCAGAGCTTTCCAAGCTTACCGCTTCCTTTACGGGGAGTGGGTGGCATCAGGCCCTTAACACGCACGATTTGAAAATGGACAAAATGACAGGTCCAGGAAAGGTAAAAGAAAGACAAGAACACGCCAGTACTGACATATGGTAGAATAGCTTAAAGGTGGAACATGATAAACATCTACTACAGTCGAATTACTCACCCATGGATAAGGATAGCACAATCCTTGGAAAACTATAAAATACATACAGTACCTCCTCCCTTACGGATAGAAGGTGGCCCCCGACTTTCAACACAATCCCACCCTTATTCTCTCCAACTCTCTAACCTAATAGTGATCCGTTACAGGCAGTTTTGCATTTTGTCTCCTTGCACATAGAGGAGTAAAATGGGGAGGATAGGGGAATAGGAGAAGGTGGGATAGGGAAATAGGAGAGGGATGTGGAGGGGAGAACGAATAGCAGAAGGAGTAGAGTACACAATTAAGGAGAGGAGGAGGAAGTGGATAAAGAAATAGGAAGACGAGGAAAAGGAGGAGGACAGATGAATAGGAGGAGGACAGATGAATAGGAGGACAGATGAATAGGAGGACAGATGAATAGGAGGACAGATGAATAGGAGGACAGATGAATAGGAGGAGGACAGATGAATAGGAGGAGGACAGATGAATAGGAGGACAGATGAATAGGAGGACAGATGAATAGGAGGAGGACAGATGAATAGGAGGAGGACAGATGAATAGGAGGACAGATGAATAGGAGGAGGACAGATGAATAGGAGGACAGATGAATAGGAGGACAGATGAATAGGAGGAGGACAGATGAATAGGAGGAGGACAGATGAATAGGAGGAGGACAGATGAATAGGAGGACAGATGAATAGGAGGACAGATGAATAGGAGGACAGATGAATAGGAGGACAGATGAATAGGAGGACAGATGACAGATGAATAGGAGGAGGACAGATGAATAGGAGGAGGACAGCAGAATAGGAGGAGGACAGATGAATAGGAGGAGGACAGATGAATAGGAGGACAGATGAATAGGAGGACAGATGAATAGGAGGACAGATGAATAGGAGGACAGATGAATAGGAGGACAGATGAATAGGACAGATGAATAGGAGGAGGACAGATGAATAGGAGGAGGACAGATGAATAGGAGGAGGACAGATGAATAGGAGGAGGACTAGGAGGACAGATGAATAGGAGGACAGATGAATAGGAGGACAGATGAATAGGAGGAGGACAGATGAATAGGAGGACAGATGAATAGGAGGAGGACTGATGAATAGGAGGACAGATGAATAGGAGGAGGACTGATGAATAGGACAGATGAATAGGAGGAGGACAGATGAATAGGAGGAGGACTGATGAATAGGAGGACAGATGAATAGGAGGAGGACTGATGAATAGGAGGACAGATGAATAGGAGGACAGATGAATAGGAGGAGGACAGATGAATAGGAGGACAGATGAATAGGAGGACAGATGAATAGGAGGAGGACAGATGAATAGGAGGAGGACAGATGAATAGGAGGACAGATGAATAGGAGGAGGACTGATGAATAGGACAGATGAATAGGAGGAGGACAGATGAATAGGAGGAGGACTGATGAATAGGAGGACAGATGAATAGGAGGAGGACTGATGAATAGGAGGACAGATGAATAGGAGGAGGACTGATGAATAGGAGGACAGATGAATAGGAGGAGGACAGATGAATAGGAGGAGGAGGAGAACAGCAGAATAGGAGGAGGAGGAAGGACATAGAAGGATAGGAGAAGGAGGAAGGATATAGAAGGATAGGAGAAGGAGGAAGGATATAGAAGGATAGGAGAAGGAGGAAGGATATAGAAGGATAGGAGAAGGAGGAAGGATATAGAAGGATAGGAGAAGGAGGAAGGACATAGAAGGATAGGAGAAGGAGGAGGAAGTAGGTATATGAGAAGTAGGTGGATATACAAATAGGAGGAGGAGATAGAGGGTAGAGCAAAAGGAAGACGAGTAAAAAGGAAATCAAGCAACAACAGATCTAGTGACCCTTCTAGGCTGTTTGTCCTCCAAAACACTGAGCGTCAAGTGTCCAAACAGTGGTTTACAGTGGGTAAGGGAACATTGGAAAGGGAACTACTGCCCTGGAACTAATGTCCGTGGCAGGATTAGGAAGTTAGTAGGGGGCAGATGGGTTAGTAACTGAGGGGGGGATAAAATAAAGTTATTCCTTTACACACGCAGTCAGTCGCGGGTTTGATGCGAGATAATTGTCTAGGCGAAGTTTAAATGAATCAACGGTGCTGCAGACAAGGAAAAGAAGGAGGAGGGTAGATGGATAGGAGAATGAGGAGGAGAAGGAAGAAGGAGAACGAGAAATAAGAGAAGGGGCGGAGGATAGGAGAACAGGTGAATGAGAAGGATTAGGGAGAGAGAAGAATAGGAGGAAGAGAAGAAGGGGGATGATGAGGAATAGGAGGAAGGAAAGGAGAATTTGCAAGGAAGAAAATGAACTAGTGTACAATATCTTGGGGAGGCGAAGGGTGGTGATGGCAGGGCTGTTATTACTGAATTAAAGTTTAGAAGCGGCCCACAAGGATGAACCTATGGCCAGCTCCGGTTACTGTGAGAGAGAGAGAGAGAGAGAGAGAGAGAGAGAGAGAGAGAGAGAGAGAGAGAGAGAGAGAGAGCGAGAGAGAGAGAGAGAGAGAGAGAGAGAGAGAGAGAGAGAGAGAGAGAGAGAGAGAGAGAAGGGGGAGAGGGAGGTAAGGGAGAAATACAAAAGTTAGGAGGGAGAAGAACAAAACATAATTACAGAATATAGACACAACACAGGCAAATTACGAAGACCACACCCTACCACCACTACAGTACAAATAACTATATATTATAATCCCATCAAGATTCCTCAGTTCTTGTAAAGATTGTGTGGTGAAATATAGTGCTAAATATATAAAATTGATCTTAATAGGATGCAGAGACATAGTAGTTTCATATTTTTCAACTAAATATCGAGAAATTAGCTGCTAAGGGATTCAATTTATCGTCAGTTGGAAAAAGAAACCCGAGTATAATACACCTATACCAATCTCCTAACATATACCACTACTAACATTACTACCACAAATACCAGCACAACCAGAATCACTACAATAATTGCAACCGCCACCAACACGACAATAAACCTTTTAGAGAACAGAGACAGGAAAATACCAACAAAAAGACCATATATTAATTATGTATATAACAATTACCACCTTAACATCTCTACAAGAACTGTAACCAACACCACTACTACCACCAACACCAAACTATTACACACCAACCATCATCACGACAAACCACAACCACCCAAATCATCACAACAACCGTGACTATCAGCACTAAACTCATAACTACCAGTACCAGTCTAGCACAACCCCTAAAACCACAACCGAAGCTACCATCACCCCTACTAAGACAACAACAATCACTACCATCACAGCAACCATGACCACCACCAAAGCATTCCACAGCAAACATGACCACCAATAAAGCACTCCACAACTGCCAAGAGAAAAATAACTACTGCAGCCAAACCTACCAAAAAAAAAAAAAAAAAAAAAGCACACAGATTAACACAAAAACCTACCACCTCCACCACTGCAACCTAATCCCTCAACAGACAGACAATACTTCGCCCCATCATCTGTTTGTCATCACCCACCCGTCTAGTCCCTATACCAAAGACTCTGCAGTGGACAGATATTGGACAACTAGCATAACTACAACAACAGCCTTACCAAAACCACAACAATGACATTATCATCAACAACAACAACAACCAACACCACCACAAACACCACAACAGCCACCACCAATTTATCTACAGCACATTCACAATTACCACCATCACCAAAACATAAAACACACAACAACAAAATACTACCCCGGGCACCACCGAAACCACTACAACCATCACTATCAACAAAATAAGAACCATTACAACCAAAGCTACCACCACCACTACCAACACACCGACCATGATATAAACCACCACCACCACCACACCGACCATGATATAAACCACCACCACCACCACACCGACCATGATATAAACCACCACCACCACCACACCGACCATGATATAAACCACCACCACACCGACCATGATATAAACCACCACCACCACCACACCGACCATGATATAAACCACCACAACCACCACCACACCGACCATGATATAAACCACCACCACCACCACCACACCGACCATGATATAAACCACCACAACCACCACCACACCGACCATGATATAAACCACCACCACCACCACACCGACCATGATATAAACCACCACCACCACCACACCGACCATGATATAAACCACCACAACCACCACCACACCGACCATGATATAAACCACCACCACCACCACACCGACCATGATATAAACCACCACACCGACCATGATATAAACCACCACCACCACCACCACACCGACCATGATATAAACCACCACCACCACCACCACCACTGTAACCTAACCCTCCATACAGATACAGTAGATAACCTCTCCACCTATCGTCTTCTTGTCACCTCCAACCCTTCTAGTCCCTGTGCCCTGGAGTGGACAGAAACTCGACAACAACAACAACAACAACAACACCCAACATCAGAACAACAATCTACAACCAACGCCGTTTTCAAGACCAGCACAACCATCAACTAAATATATATACTGTATATATATATATATATATATATATATATATATATATATATATATATACCTGTATATACTACCCCTCCACCACGTAGCATCAAGATAAACAGTAAGAAACACCACAGCCAAAGCTACCACCACCATCACCAAAAACAACCAATACCATAACAAAATCTACTACCACCACTGCAACTTAAGCCCCCAAACAGACAGACAATCCCTCGCTCCATCATCTGCCCATCCATCATCACCCACCCGTCTAGTCCCTATACCAAAGACCCTGCAGTATACAAATATTGGACAGCTTCCCTAATTACAGTAAAAACATCAGCAACATAAACAACATCCAACACCACCATCAATCCACAACAGCCACCACCATCATAACTACAATACATCTAGATTATAGAATGACCACCATCACCAAAATATCAAGACCCACAACATCAAATACTATCATCACAGTAACCACTACCAGCATCAACATCAAATCAGTAAGAACAACCACAGCCACAATTACCATACCTACCAAAACAATATGCTACAGGAACCATCAAATATGCTAGCACCAACACTGCAATGTAATCCCCTAAAGTAACAGACATAGAATCCCTCGCCTTATCAGCACCGTCACCGTCCAGACCGACTATTAACAAGACAACAACCAGAGCCACAACAAGAACCTTCACCACCCTTGCAACCCAATCCCTCAACCGACAGACAACCCCATACCTCCCATCACCAGCTGCTCCTCTCCACCTTATACTCGGTTCAGCTTACTCCGGTGAATATTTGTCAAGTCCTCATCTTGATTTTTCTGTTCATAACCAATGTTATTGATTACTATAACTTGGTAATAATGTGATGCAGAGATTTAGTAGTTTCTTAATATGCCATTATCAATACACTATAAACGGATGTAATCTTTGCAGTTAAATAATGATTATGTCGTTATAAACAGTGCAGAGTTTTGCAAAGGCATGTTCGCGATAGTAGCGACTGGAACGTAACTAATTTGGCCAACTGTGCGTGTTGAGCTCCCCAATATGGATCTTGAGGAATAGATGTCTGATTTTAATTCCATTTTTGGGTATCTTCAAACGATTTTATACTGCTTAGGGAGGATCGATGAAAATAAAATATTAAACATATTTTGTACTTATAGGTTCTTCTTAAGCTAAACAAAATGCTAGGATGAAATGTAAATGACGTCATCGTATTTATGGAATTATATATCCCCTCCCTGTCCTCTTTCTCATATACACACAAACACACCAACAACGAAACGTACACAATATACACAACCCGACTCCCCCCCCTACACACACACACCTTCCTCTTTCACATATACACACAAACACACCAGCAACGAAACGTACACAATATACACAACCCGACTCCCCCCCCCCCTACACACACACACACACACCTTCCTCTTTCACATAATACACACAAACACACCAGCAACGAAACGTACAAAATATACACAACCCGACTCCCCCCCAACCTACACACACACACACACACACACACACACTTATCACTTACTCTCATGGTTATTTTATGATAATTTGTATTCTGCACATGCATCATTATTGTATTTATTTATTTTGTTTGTAAACTAAGCTTACCATCCTCATATCTGTACATCTCATGTTCATCCACTAAATTGTAAAATGTGTATTTTCAGCTCATGAGGCTGCCTTTCTTTAATAAACCGTTTATTATTATTATTATTATTATTATTATTATTATTACACACACACACACACACACCCAGCACCAAGACTGTCCCTCATCTTCGCCTATGTCAACAAGTGTGCAATCTTCCTTTTGTGCACAAGAAAACGAGGGGCGGAACCTTGTCTCTGGAGCTTGTAATTAAATATGAATGACCGGCAGTAGTGGTGGTGGTGGGGGAAGCTTCTTTTGCAGGTGTTCTTTGCAAGGCACGTGTTGCTCACTTTTATGTCGTCTTTTTCTATCTTTTCCCTGACGTTTAGTTGTCTGAAGGGATGTGGGTGAATTATCGATTTGACCCTCTTTTGGACAATACTCATCCACTACATTGACAACCTTCATATTAAGGGGAGATTTTTAGTTGATTCCCTAGACTTCCATCAAGCTTAAAATTACACCCCCTTGAGCCCCTTTCAGGATAAATTTGTACATTTTTCGGTAGAAAAATGTCCCGGCTGAAAGCCGGTTCTTCTTAAATTACAGGCTCGCTATCGCTCGCCAGGATAAAATCGACACCTAAATGGCACACAAGGTTTTAAAATTGACAGCAATGGGTCGAAAGTTCTTAAAATCGTCAAAATAATGGGGCGAACGTCTTCAAATTAGAAAAGCAATGGGGCTAAACATGAGGGAGAAAGGAATCCAGAAAAAAATCCCTCAAGTGGATATCTCCCCTTAATTCCATTGGCGGAAAAGGAAGTGGTCTAATTGACCACTTGCGAGTTCCATTCTATACGGAAGTTAGAGCTGTACACATCAATATTTAGCAGAACTATCAGTTAAAATATGGCTGTAGTACATTTATCAATACATAAAACCTAATTCAACATACTCTTTAGCCATCAGAAACCTACATTAGTATTGCATTTATATTTATACTATCGACGTCTACAGCTTCAACTTCCTTATAGCCTGAAACTCGCAAGTGGTCAATTGAATGCTTACTTATGCTTACTATGCTTCAAAAACAAAATGCAAGGAAGGAAATAGGCCCAGGTTCTAAGTGTCTTTATTATGGTCATCATAATATAATTAAATATGAAATTAGGGGGAGTTCCCTTAGCAGGTGGTCTTTGCAAGGCACGTGTTGCTCGTTTTTGCCTTGTCTCATATTATATTTTCATGCCGTTTAGTTGTCATTAGGGGAGTGGGTGAGATTGATTGGACCATGCTTTGGACAATAATCACCCCCTACATTCATAATTTTCCAATTAATTATATTGACATAAAATTGTTTGGTTGTCAGACATTGCAATAGGCTCAGGTTGTAGGTTTCTCCATTATAAAGTATGATGGTCTTATGATTATATATGAATGACCGTGT
The DNA here is from genome assembly GCA_032716605.1 of Paralithodes platypus. Taxonomy (NCBI): domain Eukaryota; kingdom Metazoa; phylum Arthropoda; class Malacostraca; order Decapoda; family Lithodidae; genus Paralithodes; species Paralithodes platypus. The sequence continues at coordinate 38,880,188 of CM064508.1, forward strand.
AAAGCTACTTTTGCATATTGTATTTATTGATTAATTATATTATATTATTTTTATTTTATTTATTTATTATTATTATTATTATTATTATTATTATTATTATTATTATTGTATGTATGTATGTACAGTATATACTCAGGCACATGCCCCATTGCTGTGGGTGGCCGACAAGAGACAGAGCCCGAACAAAAACAACATTTAAAGTTAATATTCTCAGGGTCCGGGACCACTTTCGCATTCCCTCGCCCCTTTCTCTGTCTCGTCGAGTAGGAGAATTATACAAGGGGAGGATGATTCCTAGCCCCCTGCCCCCAGGGGGCTTGAAATTGAAGGGCTTGATAAATCCAGGTAAGTCATCTAAATCTGCTGTCGTTTTTCGATGCCACTTAGGGCAGACAGCAAACAACCTTCTGTTGTTGCTCGATATTTCAACCTCCATCAATATTCCGAAATTACATCAATTGCAATACTTTAGACCCAGATAATAGACCTCTAAATTGCATAGTTTTATTGTAATGTCATTAACGTCCACGTCATTTTAATCTCATACCGATTACCATTAGTAAACTTTGATAAGCTTAGGAGGGACCAAGCAACTAATTCAATCTCTTAACGTCCCTCAGATTCTTCCTCAGTTGAATAACATCGTCCAATGATAGCCAGTCCAACGCGGAGAAAGGCGTCACCGTACTGTAAGGGTTAAATATGAATGGCAGGAGGGGAAAGCTTGTTTAGCAGGTGTTCATTACAAGGCACGTGTTGCTCGCCTTTCTCCTTTCTTGTACTACTCTTCCTGTCGGTCAGCTGCCAGAATGAGAGGTGGGTGACGAGAGAGTAGTTGTATTATGAGGATAGTAATTTTTGCCGTAAGTTTGTGATCGGTGGAAGAGGTGAGTAGGGATAGGCACTTGTACGTATATACCTTATCTTTGATAGGTTCAATCTTGTGCAATCGGGACAAATGATCAGATCATTGTGTTCTAGGTACGGTTGCTTTATTTTCATAAAAATGCTTATACAGATAAGTTCACCTCTCTCTCTCTCTCTCTCTCTCTCTCTCTCTCTCTCTCTCTCTCTCTCTTTTTCTCCTACACGCCCGCATCCACGCCCATACACCTGCCCCCTACACATCATTCACCCATTCAACCTATTCATTTTTGTTTCGCATTTTTTTTAGCATCTTTCACTTGTCAACTCTCCCCTCTCGTATTCATTTTTTAATATACTTTTTTTGGGGGGTATGTTATGGTCCATTTAGGCTTCACCCTAGTTCTATGGAAGTGGTGATGGTGGAGATAGTGTTGATGTTGTTGTTGTTGTTGTTGTTGTTGTTGTTGTTGTTGTTGTTGTTGTTGCCGGTAGTGGTGTTGATCATGCTATTATATTATTAATGCCACGGTGTTTTATTGTTAGTAGGGGTGCTTTTGTTGTGTTTGTTGCTAGTGGTGATATTTTACTGTTGTTGTTTTTCTTTAGTAGTGGGGCAAGGGGGTCGCAATTTCCAGACTCCTTATAATGAATAGACTAGTTTTATTTGCATATGTTGGAACTACTTAATTTACACCTCTAGAACATTGACTCCATGATATTAACTGTGGATAACGATTGGCGATTTAATTCAGCTTACGCGAAATACATCGTTGCCAATAGGCTTCAGTCTACGTTGAGCTGTCGTGGCTCTATAAAAAATAAATAAATAAATAAATAATAAAACAAAAAGTGGGTTTAGTTTTCCAGTTGTGTATTATTTAAGCCTATAAAGCTATTTATCATCAATCAAGCTATATATATATTTTGTCCTATGAATATGAAGGAGACAAAAGGCAGGTTGCCTGTTCGAGTGTATCCCCTACAGCCAAAAGAGTGACAGAGTCAAATTCAAGGTACGTTGGGTCAAAATGCCTGGACACACGAACTTGTAAGCAGTTTAAGTCATAGGATATACACATTATATATATATCCATGTAACTATCTATTGATATCTGAATATCCATCTATCCTCTCTCTCTCTCTCTCTCTCTCTCCAGCCTCCTCCACCTCATTCCAACTCCTCCTTAATTGCCAGCAAATGTTTATTGGGTGTGACAAGTTGTAAACACTCACACCTCTAGTCACACCTGTCGCACACACACACACACACACACACACACACACACACACACACACACACACACACATATACACATAATTATACACAGAGACTGGAAACACCCAGTCACACACACGCACACTCGAACAATTACATCCACCTACACATTTTACCAAATACATACGCAATCGCACACAAAGACATATTAACAAGCAAACACACACTAACACACATACTCACACACAATCGCACAAAGAAAAGAAAAACACGCATACACACACAAACAGATAAACACACACGGACACACGAACACACACACACACACTTATACACAAGCGCTAACTACATACTCAAATAGGCACCTGACACCTCATAAACCTTCACACCTTCACTAACACCTTTCTCTCTCTCTCTCTCTCTCTCTCTCTCTCTCTCTCTCTCTCTCATACACACACACACACACACACACACACACACACACACACACACAGCCCGTAGCCTAGTAGGTAGAGCTCTCGTCTCACACACGAGGGGTCGGGGGTTCAATCCCCGGCCGGGCGGAGACAAATTGGGCTTGTCTCCTTTCATGTGTTAGCCTCAGTTCACCTAGCTGTAAATAGGTACCTGGAATAAGTGGACGACGTTGTGACGTCCCATCTGGGGTTGGCAAAAATGGTACAAGGCGAGATGGGTATCATATGGTTCACCTAAGCTGATGGCTACCTAAGCCTTCGGGCGAGACGGTACCGTCTATAGTGAGAATGGTACCATACAGATCCACCCTAAGCCTTCGTTTCCGATGTCGCCAATTGGCTAAATACAGACTACACACACATCCACAGCCATTCCATCAGTACATAAAACACTTAACATGCATTTCACGCAATACATTCCCAGTTAAGGAGGCGTGATAATAATGAGCTTAGCTCGCATTGCGTGGATTCCCCTTGACGAACAAGTAACTGAGTAACACACACACACACACCTGTAGTAGCTATCTGCAAATAGTTTTCAATAAATTGCTCCTCCTCAAATGGTGTGTTTCTAATCACTTACATCGAACACAGAATCTTCAACTGTCAACGCGCCTATTGTGTGTTTTTAATCACTTCCATTGAACACAGAATCTTCAACTGTCAACGCGCCTATTGACGACAATCTAATCAGCTCGGATCAGCTAACAAGAAGCGACCGTAGTGACCAGCTGATGTTTTATGAGCTTGGGGGTTATAAAAAGATCTGAGGCCAGTTTGTACCCTGGAGTGGTCTATACCCCAGGGGTAAACGGGGATTTTTTCCATATATTAATTTATATATTGAGTACTAGATCTCTTAGTTTCCTCCCTAGATCTCCAAAAACCTTAAATATATATCCCCAAGACTAATTCATCTTGAGAGGGGGGGGGGGGGGGTGTTCGAGATGAATTAGTGCAATTTCCGGTAGAGCAATATCCCGGTCAAAGACCGAGTCTTCCTAAATTGCATGCTCGCTATTGCTCGCCATGAAGAAATCGACACCTAAGTGGCACGAAGGGTCACAAAATTGACAAAGAACTGCGGCGAAAGGTCTTAAAATTGCCAAAATGATGGGGTGAATATTATGTTAAAATATCAAAAGTAATGGGGCTAAACATGAGGGAAAAGGGGTCCAAAAAAAAATTCCCCGAAAAATGGTGAAGGGGTATAATCTGGATTTTGCACCGGTACAGTCTCGTCCAAAATTCGTCAATCATACATTGGTTTATATCTGTCGTAAAAAGAAGTTATGCGGAGGAAGATTATATATATATATATATATATATATATATATATATATATATATATATATATATATATATACAGTACAGTACAGTATATATATATATATACAGTATATCAAGAGATTATGGTATAATTATATAAAGCGTGCGCACACGCACACACACATACAAGCATACACACACATGCGCGCGCACACATGTACCTAGGTTAAGAAAAAACTGCAAGTGAACAATAAACCGACAATTATTATTATAATTATAATTACACACACACCCATACACACACACACAAACACACCCATACATACACACACACACACACACACACATGCGTTAACTACACACTCACACAAGTTTCTGACACCTCATAAACCTTCACAAATTTACATACACCCATCTTTTAATAAATATAAATAAATGTATAAAATATTTAATAAATTAATTAGTTATTTAACCTATGCATCCACACGACCTTTGAGTGTGACTTTACACCGTAATAAAAATAAACCAAACTGAACCTTATTACTAGATTATATGTTATGTTCATTTCTACATAATACATATAAGAACATAAGAACATAAGAACATAAGAAAATGGGAGTCTGCAGAAAGCCGATTGGCCTAAGCAAGGCAGATCCCTGTCCCACACAACCCCAATTACAAAGCCCAATTATAGGCTCAACACTCTAATACCCTGAGGATCATCTTACCAAAACGGTTAGAGATTAACGCAGGATTACGGGGTCTGCAGAGCGCTGATTGGCCCAACCCTGCTGATCCCCCTTCACACCCAACCCTTCTCGTCCATATGCTTATCCAATTTTATCTTAAAGCTCCCTATCGTTTTTAATCCCACTATAGCACTTGGTAGTCCATTCCACCCATCTACAACTCTGTTACCAAACCAATATTTGCCTATATCTTTTTCTGAAACGAAATTTATCTAATTTGAAACCATTGGTACGAGTTTCTTTCGCTATCACTGAGCTTTAGTACATTTGTCATGTCCCCTTTGTTAATCCCACTAACCCACTTGAACACCTCTATCATATCCCCTCTAACTCTGCGTCTCTCTAACGAATGTAAGCCTAATTTCTTCAACCTTTCTTTATACGGAAGATTTCTAATATTATGGATCATTTTTGTCATTCTAACGTTGTACTCTCTCCAATGAATCTATGTCCATTCTGTAATAAGGACACCAAAATTGAACAGCATAATCCATATGGGGTCTCACTAATGACAAGTAAAGTTTTAAGATAACATCAGCAGTTCTGTTACTCACACTCCTTGAGATGAACCCGAGAATCCTGTTTGCCTTGTTTTCGAACGCTTATACACTGTTGTCTAGGCTTCAAATCATTGCTAACAAACACACCTAGATCTTTCTCACAATTCGAGTTTTCTAATTCCACATTAGCTAGTTTATATTTAACATTTGTATGCATCTTCCCTATCTTTAATACCTTGCATTTGTCAATGTTACACTTCATCTGCCAATTTACTGACCATTCGTGTAAGGTATCTAGATCCCTTTGGAGGCACTCTATCTCTCTATCTGAATCAATTGTTCTCACCCATCTTGGTATCGTCTGCAAATTTACTTATCCTACTAGTTATACCTAAATCAAGGTCATTTATGCATATAACAAACAACAGAGGACCTAATACAGATCCCTGGGGGACACCACTTTTGACTGCTCCCCATTCTGACTTCGGTACCATTTATGCTGACTCTCTGCTTCCTACCAATTAGCCATGACCTAATCCATCCCAACAACGCCCCACCTATTCCATGCGCCTCAACCTTTCTCATCAATCTCTCGTGGGGACTCTGTCGAAAGCTTTACTGAAATCTAAATATATTATATCATATGACTTGTCATTATCTACTGCTTCATATACCTCTGAGACAAAATAAGCAAATTAGTAAGGCAAGAACGTCCCTGAGTGAATCCATGCTGAGAAAAATTTATTAAATTAAATGTATCTAAGTGGTTTCTAATTTTACTAGCAATAATTGACTCTAGTAGCTTTCCTATGATTGATGTAAGACTAATGGGACGGTAATTGGATGCTATTGATTTGTCACCTTTTTTGAAGATCGGAACTACGTTTGCAAGCTTCCAAGCTTCTGGAACTATACCTGTCTCCAATGACTTGTTAAATAAAAATGTTAATGGGTAACTTAACTCATCCCTATATTCTTTTAATACTCTAGCATATACCTCATCAGGACCATGCGATTTATGAGGTTTCAGTCTGTCAATTTCCTTAAGCACATCATTTCTACTTATAGTAACCGTACTTAACCTATTTTCTATACTATCGCTATATACCTTACGGACTTCTGGAAACTGTGCCAAATTTTCATTAGTGAAAACGGAAAGAAATTGACTATTTAATGTACTGCACATTTCTAAATCATTTTCTGTCATTTCTCCTATCGAAGTTTTAAGGGGACCAATTACATCTCTAACCTTGGATTTATATAGTTGGTAAAAAGCTTTAGGATTATTTTTTGAGTCATTGGCAACCTTAATTTCATAATTTCTTTTTTCTTTCCTAATATCCTTTTTTATAGATTCTGATAGTAAGCAAGTAGGTGAATTTCGCCTTTTCTAATTTTTCTATATATTCCTCTCTTTTGTCCTAGAAGATCTAATAGTCTATTATTCATCCATTTGGGTTGGTTCTGTGTTGATCTAAATTTTCTTTTGGGGATGTATTTATTTTGTGCATTGAATACTGACTTGATAAAATTATCGTATGTATCTACCAAGGTTGACGTTCTTTCCTGACTTAAGATA
>CM064508.1:38886943-38971943 GCA_032716605.1 Paralithodes platypus
ACAAAAGGTTTCCAAAAGGTAAGAGGAGATCAGTACAGGTAGGTGGGATATCCAAAGACAGGTAAGAAAAGGTAAAAGGTCAGCCACTGGAGGTATGAACAATTAGGAGGGAGGTTGGGGAGGTAAGGCAAGGGAAAGCAAGGGCCTGGACATTTAAAGACAAGTAACGGTAAGTATCTCAGTTACCTGCCTCACCCAGTAACTCCTGCTAACGTTTACATTGATAGTCAACGTTTTCAAATTACAATAATATCATACATACACACACACACATACAAATAATATATATCGCAATGCATAGCATAATGCAACAATACAAAATCTGGGATGTCTTATTGTGAAATGTACTATATATATATATATATATATATATATATATATATACAGTATATATATATATACTGTATATATATATATATATATTATAATAATAATTAAAAACAATACAACCAGCAACCTCCAAGCAGATTCTCGTTGTCAAATAGAGAAAAGTAAAGTAAGACAGGATCTAACACTGTCCTGCACTACTCAGTACTGTAACCGGGCTCAACAGACCGCTAATTAGGTTAACAAGCTTTGATGAGGCTGGCTGAAGCACGACCTGGCTTCAAGGACCTTACCATCAACGGCTTATTTGTCTACACCAGTTAGCTATGTATGTATGTATATATCTCTGTGTTTGGTGTTGGGAGTTAAATAAATTAAATTAAATTAAATTATATATATATTATGTGAAGCTTACAATGTTGCTACCTTGACATCTCATTATATTTCTTAATTATATGAGCTCACACAGACGGGCTAACTTATGAATCAACTTAATAAAAGTTTGTGACGATGTGTGTTTATAGTTCTATGTGTAATATTACTCCATGTTGATACACGTAGGATACAGCTTAATGGAGCTTACCCAGGCAGACTTCCATATATTAATAAGTTAGTGTATTAATTTTAATTGTTTTTAACTGTTAGAAGATTTTTTTTTTCAGTTTTCCTTACCAATTATGTTTTTTTAAGCTTAATTGTGGTTTCCATATTTTTCTTATATTTTGACATAATTAATATATATACGTCATGCTCACCATTTTACTTCCATTTGCTATTTCCCTATATCAACAAGGGCTCTTACGTTAGCTTACAAACATTTCAAGACATTATAAACATGATTCGAAAACAAAGCCTGCAACTGGGAGCACAATTATTATGATAAATGTTATTGCTCAGTATATCTCTATTACTATGGTGAGTGTACTGTACGTGTGAGTGTCTGTGTGTGGACGCTAAATTTATAAGAGTGAGAATTAAGTGTGGAAGTTATTGCGTGCGAGGATTATGTGTGTGATGTGCGTGTCTGCATGCATGAAGGGTTGCGTGAGTAACAATTAGGGCTCTTAAGACATGGTGGGTGTGTGTGTGTGTGTGTGTGTGTGTGTTACTCAGTTACTTGTTCGTCAAGGGGAATCCACGCAATGCGAGCTAAGCTCATTATTATCGCGCCTCCTTAACTGGGAATGTATTGGTGAAATGCATGTTAAGTGTTTTATGTACTGTTGGAATGGCTGTGGATGTGTGTGTAGTCTGTATTTAGCCAATTGGCGACATCGGAAACGAAGGCTTAGGGTGGATCTGTATGGTACCATTCTCACTATAGATGGTACCGTCTCGCCCGAAGGCTTAGGTAGCCATCAGCTTAGGTGAACCATATGATACCCATCTCGCCTTGTACCATTTTTGCCAACCCCAGATGGGACGTCACAACGTCGTCCACTTATTCCAGGTACCTATTTACAGCTAGGTGAACTGAGGCTAACGCATGAAAGGAGACAAGCCCAATTTGTCTCCGCCCGGCCGGGGATTGAACCCCCGACCCCTCGTGTGTGAGACGAGAGCTCTACCTACTAGGCTACGGGCCTGTGTGTGTGTGTGTGTGTGTGTGTGTGTGTGTGTGTGTGTGTGTGTGTGTGTGAGAGAGAGAGAGAGTGAGTTAATACCAATTTATATAATCATAAAACTGTAATGTACTGTATTTTTAACATAACAATATGTAGGAAGGAAATATACAAATAATACAAGTCCATATACTAAATAATTATGGTGTCCTCTATTTAGGAATACATTGCAACAATTAGTGTTGAACTGTTGTTGATAGAATAGGGGTACGTTACTTCCCATTTAGTTTCTCTCTCACTCACTCACTCACTCACTCTCACTCTCTCGGCCACGTGTGAGGGGTATCACTTCTCACTGTCCCTTCTAAATGCGCAGAGAGAGAGAGAGAGAGAGAGAGAGAGAGAGAGAGAGAGAGAGAGAGAGAGAGAGAGAGAGAGAGAGTGAGAGAGAGAGAGAGAGAGAGAGAGAGAGAGAGAGAGAAGTGGGGAGGAGAGGGGGGGGGGGGGGGAGGGGTCATAATGGGTGTATATTAATCTGTGTGTGTGTGTGTGTGTGTGTATGTTGTATACATTAACGTGTGTGTATACTAGCATTTGACATAAACACTGTGACGTGACCAAGAAGAGGACAGCTGCAAGACTAACGATCTGTAATGATCCCTTCAGTGTTCTGTTGCTGCTGTTGTTCAAGATTGTGATTGTGTGTGTGTGTGTGTGTGTGTGTGTGTGTGTGTAAGAAAAAATATCAGTTTATTTCGTGTGTGTGTGTGTGTGTGTGTGTGTGTGTGTGTGTGTGTGTGCGTGCGCGTGTGTGTGCGTGTGCGCGTGTGTGTACAGTATGTAGTGGCAGCAGTAGACATATACACACTGTGACGTGACCAAGAGGAGCCAGCTGTAAGACTAACGAGTTGTAATGATGCCTCGAGTGTGCTGCTGGTTAGAGTGGGACCCTCCTTGGTTACTTTTTTTTTTTTTTTTTTTTTTTAATAAGAAAAAAAATAAGAAAAATAGAAGATCCCACCCCTTTCCCATTCTCCTTGGTTACTTGTCAGGCACCAGAGAAAGGGATAATTATTTTTATTTATCTATTAATTCAATCCCTTACCTCTCTTGTCTCTTGGGTTTCACTTGGTATCTATTATATCTTTGAATAACATGGCGTCGTGTTTATGTTATTCTTAGAGAGGACCTCATTCGATCATAGAGGTAACATTGATCTCATTACAGGCTTTATCGGGGAAGTGGATTATTTTGGGAAACTGAATATTTGATTAACTTATTGTAGAAACTGCCAGACCAGAATAATCTAGGAAAAGCGTAGGAATAAACGCCCTTATACCCGTTTTGTTTTGTTTTCCTCTCTCTCTCTCTCTCTCTCTCTCTCTCTCTCTCTCTCTCTCTCTCTCTCTCTCTCTCTCTCTCTCTCTCTCTCTCTCTCTCTCTCTCTCTCTCTCTCTTATTCTCTTATTCTCTCTCTCTCTCTCTCTCTCTCTCTCTCTCTCTCTCTCTCTCTCTCTCTCTCTCTCTCTCTCTCTCTCTCTCTCTCTCTCTCTCTCTCTCTCTCTCTCTCTCTCTCTCTCTTTTTTTTTTGGAATAACGCTATAGCCACTTAGCCCTGGGTGACCACGGAGAGAACACCAATAAACTACCACTGTTCCATCCATATCATACTCTCACATCACATGTTCGTAATTCCCCTAAATTAAGGATTAGCAAGCGTTCCATCGTATGTACACCAGAGGCAACAAACCTATTTTTGATATACTAGTTGTAGTTTGTAGTAGTCATTTTTGTCTTTGGTGATCTTTTATTTGTCAAATAGACTCCTCTATGCCTATTAGGTGTTACAGCCATGTACCTGCCGCTGTGTAGTGCGGCCCGCATCAAGGTATCTAGGACACTGTTGGCGGTCAGATATGTGCATCTACAAAGTGCCTACAGTAAAACCCATGCCTATTGATTTTCATATGTCTAAGTCTCCCACCTACACGTGTTCCCCATGTTGCACAAGATAATATATGTAGACCAAATTTCAGTAACCTTTCCAACTTTGATTACATATAATAGCAATAAATGCATATTAGTTACAACTACCTAATTATATGATAATCCTTTCCTAATACCCCGTCAATCAAGCTCATAGAACACATCACTCTGCCGGTATCCCTATAAAATGAATTAAAGAAAGGTTGAGAGAGAGAGATTATGGAGCTTGATTCAAATCACGAGGTTTGTATTTATGAAGACTACTGTCAACGGTGAGAATAGTAGGAACGTTTAGGAATGATTACGTTATAGATTTCATCCATTAACTCCTTCACCCAAGATGACCTTCCTAACCTAAATATAATAGTCTGGAGACAGTAATGGAGAAAAATCGACATTTCATTGAATGTGATCAAAGAAAATGGTAATGGAAAATGGGAAATCATAAGCAGAGTAAGGATATACAAACTGTATATACTGTATTATATATAGAGCGAGAGGAAGAGAAAATGTTCGTCCGTCCGCGCGCGCGCGCGTGTAAGATGGATGGAGAGCATTGAACTGTAAGACACCACAAGGGAAATATATATTGAAAGAAGCAGTCAGTTTCTAGATTCAAGAAAGTGAGGTGAGTTTATAAATACAAAGGGATTGAGATAATACGAACAATAATGCAAAGAAGATAATTGGAGAATTAATAATGGTTTGAATATTACGCAAGGCAGCAGAGAGAAAAAAACATACCAAGGAGACCGGTGTTCCTACTACGAGCCATCTATAGGAAGAACGACAGTAGACTCCGTAAGTTATGGAACATTTGGGAATTACTTGGACTATTCATAAATTATCAGAAAAGCCACAAAATATGTACATTAATATATTGCAAATCTATTGCCTGACGCCGTGATCCCCGAAGGAGTGGCCACGAACGAACCGCCCTCATGCACCTCTGTCCCCAGTCAGTCGACGCCCCTCCTCCCAACCAGCACCGCCTTCATCCATATACTTCCTCACTCCATCCTTCCACCTCTCGTTCGGTCTACCTCTCCCTCTCTGCCCTTCCACCTCGCTCTCGTACACCCTCTTAGTCATTCTCTCGCTTTCCATACGTTCCATATGGCCGAACCATCTCAAGTTGTTCCTGTTCACACTTTCCAGCACATCTACCTCCACACCACACCACCTCCTTACTTCCTCATTCGTCTGTCTAGCCCTCCATGTAACTCCGCACGCACTTCTTAAGTAACTAATTTCCACCGCTCTCACTCTTGGTATGAGTCTCTTCTCGAACGTCAATATATTGCACATAATGCAACACAAATAGTACAGTATTACGTGCTGTACAAAACAAAGAAATTATAAAAAACAAACAATGTAGGACAAATAAAAAATACAGTAAAAACTATTCATGTCATATAGGCTACAGTAATAGCCCTCTCCGACATATGACGCGATTTTGAGCCTATTGGGGATACTTTAAAGCCTGTGTTACCATCAGGGGTATTTAGAAACCTTTAGCTTAGTTACTTCAACCTCTGCAGTTGTCTTTGAGTTAGCTGTGGGCAGAAAACTAATTTTGGAGAGGTAATTATAAGAGTGAGAGAACTCTATTTCTTATTGCTTATCTGGCCACCTCTGCGTCATAAAAGCGTGAAAGGGTTAAAATAAGTATAGATGACAAATAGCCACCAAAGCCTTAGAGATCAACGAAAATCGCTAGAATATACAATATCTGACACAGAAACTTGCAGTGAAAGTTGCCTTCCAAAAATCAACACATTTTGTATGCTCTTATAGTTACGCTGAAATCGATCTATCCTGATGAACAGTAGATTCACGCCACCAAAAACATAATCTCCGGAAATTCCGCTGAGGGATATAATATATTAGGATTCTTCCAATAAAAGACCAGAACACTTGCCGTATGGATGCGAACCCTGAATACCGAATGCACGAGAAAGGTCAAATATCCAGCTGCAGGGATGATTATCTTAGGAGTCGTAAATGGAATGAGCATAGTGGATGAAGAAAAGCGAGGCTGAGTTAGTAAGTTTTTCAATCATATAGTTCGAATATTTAGTTCCAATTTCAACTGTATGATTGTATTCATGTTAAGAAGGACCTAAACAACCAGTCAGCGGTTAACCTTATTCAATCAGAAGACAGCTTCTTTGCTTTATTAATACTAGTTCCAGATTATTCTATTCAGCATGGGAAGGACCATGGGAATCAAAAGGAATACAAGACTTAAAGAATTAACCCTATAACTTTGACGGGTCATTTCTAAATTGAATAACATTGTGTGAAGATAATTAGAAGGATAAAAATAAAGTTGTCTGATATTAGGAGTAAAAGTTAGAGGACATGTTGATTACTTACAACAATTACTTACAACAATTACTTACAACAATTACTTACAATTACTTACAACAATTACTTACAACAATTTTCTAGGGACTTTTTATTCAGGCAATAGTGTTAGAGTTATGTAGACATGATATCAGCAAGAAAAACAGACAGGGGTTACTTTTAGTGACTGAATTTTTCTTTAAAAATACGACAGAGCAGAATTGACAAATAATATAAGCATGGCAATGGAAATAGTTTATTGTATTGTGAATCATAGAAGTCTAGTACGCTTTGGAAGGATGGTCATTGAGTCTAAAGGATTAATGTGTGTGTGTGTGTGTGTGTGTGTGTGGGTGTGTGTGTGTGTGTGGGTGTGGGTGTGGGTGTGTGTGTGTGTGTAATCCTATGGCTTTAAGATGTCCCTTATAACCTTAAGAACCTTTTACAGCGCATTATCTAGGGGTTTAAAATACAGTGTGGTAAGTTAAAAATATCAACGATTGTATTAAGCTTAATATGACCACTACTTTAAGGGGAGGTTTTTAGTTTGTTTCCTAGACCTCCATCAAGCTTTAAAACATAATCTAAAGACCCTCCCTTCGAGATAAGTTTGTACATTTTTCGGTAGAAAAATGTCCCGGCCGAAGGCAGATTCCTACTAAATTACAGGCTCGTTATCGCTCGCCAGGAAAAAGTCACCTTAATGGCATGATAGCTCATAAAATTGACAGAAATGGGGTGGAAGGTCTTAAAATCGCCAAACTAATGGGGCTATCTATCTATCTATTGCCTGACGCCGTGATCCCCGAAGGGGTGGCCACGAACGAACCGCCCCCATGCACCTCTGTCCCCAGTCAGTCGACGCCCCTCCCCCCAACCAGCACCGCAACCGCACTAATGGGGCGAATGTCTTAAAATCTCAACACTAATGGGGCTAAACCTGAGGGAGTATGTGGTCCACAGAAAATATCCTAAAGTGAACATTTTCCCTTAAAGCCAAAGGGTTCCTATAAACCCCGGAGTGAATAATGGAAGTATTGAGGTTGTCCAAAAGCTGTGCCACGTGTCTTGAAGTTGTGGTGTCGCTTTACTGTGAGGCTGCCAGGCCAAGGGGAGAACTGAGACCCACTCACTCATATACGCACAATAACACATACACAGTTACATACACACACACACACACACATTAACACATACACACATTATTATTATTTGCATTCAATAATTCAACACCCATCTTAGACCATGAACAGTGATCAACAATTATTTCAATTATTTTGAGTGAACACGAACTCGTACAGACATAAATAAAAAAACTCACATATAAATTACATCTGCAAATAGCTTACACACACACACACACACACACTACAACCCATCTGTTACAACAAGAAAGACGAGGTACCAGATGAAACACATACACACACAAGGCCTCGTAGTTCATATAAGGTCGTCACCCTCTTAGTACCACTTTGACATCCATCTTAAGCCATCATCACAACCATCAATTCGTTAAAATATACATGAACATGAATCTCTCTCTCTCTCTCTCTCTCTCTCTCTCACACACACACACACACACTTAGAACAAATATATTAGCTCGATGGTAGCTAGCATTATCTTTGTTTGAATAACGTGTTCAGCCAAAATTACTGCTGAAAATAATAGTATAAATTATCACTGTTCTACCCAATTACTTACAGAAAACGTATCCCCGATCCCCCACACTTTCCCCAAACATTGAAACACCCTCCTGCACTCTACCCCAGCCACCAACAACAACAAACATAAACACCCTCCTGCACTCTACCCCAGCCACCTACCACACCAACATAAACACCCTCCTGCACTCTACCCCAGCCACCAACAACACCAACATAAACACCCTCCTGCACTCTACCCCAGCCACCAACCACACCAACATAAACACCATCCTGCACTCTACCCCAGCCACCTACCACACCAACATAAACACCCTCCTGCACTCTACCCCAGCCACCAACAACACCAACATAAACACCCTCCTGCACTCTACCCCAGCCACCAACCACACCAACATAAACACCCTCCTGCACTCTACGCCAGCCACCAACAACAACAACAAACATAAACAATCCGTACTTCGCTTGTCATCACTGCAGTTCTTCATTCACGCGGCCTACTTCACTGCCGTATACATAAAGAAGAAAGTAGGAACTGGTTATAGGAGTAAGACAGGGACGTGTTATAGTGAAGGAGCTGGGACAGAATAGAGTTGTGGTGGTGGGCAGTGGTGCAGTTTAAGTTGTTTATTATTTCTAGGAAACAGCGCATATAGTCATGTTCATACCACAACATCGAACAGTAAGACATAATTTCTAACCCACGATTCAGACCAGTACATCAATTTGATCAGTTTAGGGAGGCTTGAAAAGAAGACAGTTATGAAGGTTAGTTGAATATACCAAAGAGTTTGGACAGAGACAAGGTGCAGAAGGTGAACTAAGCACATAGAAGTAATGGTAAGAGTAGTTTGTTTATGTTGCGGACCAGGCATTAACATGCTATAATACACGCCGAAAACTCGACCTACACAGGGAGGATTTGAACCTCCGGCACACTCCACACCGATGTAAGCTGGGTCATTGTGTACAGCGGACATTATCACTCAACCAGGGAACTATATTTAGCTCAGTCATCCTTCAATGACGCAACCATATTAGCTGCCGCCATCACCACGCCACTACTACTACTACCTGTTAACTTATATTACATGCACTGCCCACCTATTGAGTCGCTCCGTTCAAGGAGTTAAATACTGTACTTGTTTCATCCAGTAATGAGATCCAAGGTGTAACTCTAAATATTAACATCAGTTGAACATGTCAAATATACTACTACAACTCCCTTGAAGGAATTATGCTTATTGCAGAGTTCACGATTTTTTTGCTGACGAGAAAGCGACCGAAAATATAATATATATATAATAATGTCATGTTAGTTGTCAGGTGGGATATAATTGATTGCCATTGTGGAGTGCATGTGGATATTTTGTACTTAAACAGTTGAACAAATAAACAAAAAGTAAATAGAATTATTAACAACCTAAAAATGACTAATAATTTCCCCCCTTACACATAAGAAAATGCATTCTTCTTTGGTACTGTTCTATATATCTATTACGAGCATATATTCAATTGACCTTACTTAAATTGTGCTACCTGTGCGAATATACACCCGCAATAATAGAGCTTCTGCGACTTAGTAATCACTTCTCTATAATGCAAAACCTCTGCGTTTCATAATTTAGTTATACCCCAAACAATCTTTCTCTGGATCTCACTTCCCAAGATTAGTGTTCCATCAACCTTCAATCCACAGCAGCTTAAATCCAGTTATATATACAGTATATATATATATATATATATATATATATATATATATATATATATATATATATATATATATATATATACCGGTATATATATATATATATACTTATTTATTATTACAAGAGCAGGACACTTAAAACCCCTCAAATCAGCAGCCTCCTCCCCTTCAAGCAGCCAACCATATGACTCCACCCAGCCGACAATGACACACCTCACTGATTATGGAAATGCTTTCTCCTTTCCCTCACCCGCTGTCCTCTCGTCGCTGTTTGTGGGGAGAATTGAAAGAAGCCCATAAGGAGTTACAAGGAGTAGCTAATATTTCAAAGACTTTCTAGTCCATTTCGGAGAGAAACAATGAAAAGTGTGCAAAATATTACCTCCGTTCTGTTTTAATTGATCTACTCTACGAGAGAAGTTTACTCCAGATATATCAGGTCCTATAGCTAATAAGGTGTGAGTATACAGATAATTAGAGATCGACAGATAGATAGACAGATAGATAACTAAACATATATAGCCTAGATATATGAGTTGAAATGGTTTATTGGCTGAAATAGTCTACTGTTTAAAACGCTCTTTTGATTGAGATAGTCTACTGTTTAAAACGGTCTACTAGTTGAGATGGTCTACTGTATTAATGGTCTACAGGTTGAATTGGTCTACTATAGTTCAAATACCCCACCACTGTAAATACTGTGAGCCAACTCTCCCCATCTACGGCCCCAGGGTGTAGTGTGACCGTCACCACAAGCCTTCATTGAAAACTTGACGAAGATTCACCATTTTTTGCCTGGCTTTTTTGTTGCTTGCCATTCTGCGTGTGTAAAGGGTCAAATTATTTGTAATCTATTTTTTGCGGTTACAAAATTATATTGATGTTATTCTCCCATATACAACACATAAAATATAACAAAAATATATATAGAATAATAATAATAATAATAATAATAATAATAATAATACAAATAATAATATTATTATAATCAAACAATAAACTGAAATAAGTCTCCAAGCAAAGTTACCGTGTCCCCTAAACACGGCAGGTGGCGGGTGTATTTACTTAACAAAGGCCTAAAACTTAACACGGCCACCAGCCCGTGTTTCAATTACACCACCACCAAAGAAAACGGAGGGTAAGTTGTTTATGGTCCTGAAGGAAGGGGAGGGAAGGGAGGGTCACGGGGGTGGTGGATTAAGGGGAGATGGGCCGTTTTACTGGTCTTCCTTCTTCCCCATGTTTAGCCTCATTGGTTTTCAGATTATAAGACGTTCGGCCCATTAGTTTGGTGATCTTAAGATCTTTCGCCCCATTTCTTTGTCAATACTAAGACTTTTCGTGTAATTTAGGTGTCTATTTTTTTCCTGGCGAGCGATAGCGAGCCTATAATTATTATGTTCCTTCCAACAACCAACTATACTCCTAAAATCGATTAATGAAATTTAAGGGACACTTTTCTATCGAAATTGTTTACAAATTTATCTTGAAGGAGGGTCTTGGACGGGTGTTTTGTAAGCTTGATGGAGGTCTAGGAAGGACACTAATAAATAATACAACAAAATGCATACATGAGCAAATAAAAACGACCCATCTCCTCTTAAGAGAGGAGTAGAGAAGGGGGAGGATTGAGGGCTTCTTACTTGAGTAGACAGAGGGTGTTTGAATATTGGGAGAGAAGTTACTATATGCTCATTTGGGAAATAAATTATGCACATAAAGATTATAAAATGTGGTGTCTGCTTGCAATATACCCTGTTCAATATAACCAGGCGAGATATTCCATCCCCAAGCAGCTAGTTTGGCCACAGTTGAACATATTTTTGTATGACAGTGTATGAATTTCCGTCTTGTGTACTTCATAGAGAGAGAGAGAGAGAGAGAGAGAGAGAGAGAGAGAGAGAGAGAGAGAGAGAGAGAGAGAGAGAGAGAGAGAGAGAGAGAGAGAGAGCGTATTAAGAAGGATAGGATGGGATAGACACTATTGTTGTTCAAACACAACCATCTCACTGAGAGAGAGAGAGAGAGAGAGCGTATTAAGAAGGAGAGGATGGGATAGACACTATTGTTGTTCAAACACAACCATCTCACTGCCTTATGTTTTATTAGATGTGT
Organism: Paralithodes platypus; assembly: GCA_032716605.1. NCBI lineage: Eukaryota > Metazoa > Arthropoda > Malacostraca > Decapoda > Lithodidae > Paralithodes > Paralithodes platypus. The sequence goes on from CM064508.1 coordinate 38,898,653, forward strand.
TTTGTGCAGTTAGGTAATGGTGAATCTGATATGTTGTGAATTGGTAATGGTATATAATGTTCTAATACGTTTATTTGTAGATTGAACGTAAATATATTATGTTACCACTTTGCATTGATGTTGTTAGATATGGGTAATACGAAGACTAAGACCAGTCATTCAAATTAACGCCGTAATAATCAGTTCTAGTGTTCATATACAGACAGTTTTTTTATATAATTTGGAATGTACCGGGTTCATTTGTCAGCAACTGTACCTGACCAACTCCAGATACCCGAGGAGGACTTGTGGAGGAGAGTAAAAGTGGTGATGATGATGATGATGGTAGCGGTTGTGGGGGAGGTGGGGGTGGTATTGGTGGTGGAGGAGGAGGTGGTGTTGGTAGTTGTGGTGGTGGAGGAAGTGGTGGTGGTGGTGGTGGTAGTGGAGGATGAGGAGGTGGTGGAGGTGGTGACAGGAGGGGGAAAGGGGAGCAGAGAAGGACACACAGCACTAGAAGCCATACATCAAGGCAAGTTTACCCAGTGTCTTGGTGAGAGAAGTAGGTGTTGGAGAGGTAATGGATGGAAAAAGGGTGGTGGTGGTGGTGGTAGGGAGGAAGGGGTGTGTAGAAGGTGTTAGAAAATGAGTGGTGGTGGTGACGGTGGTGGAGGTGATGGAGAAGAAAATTATGGTGATGGTGTTGTTGAGGGAAAGAGGAAGAAGAGTGTAGAGTGTTGGAGAGAAAGTGGTGGTGGTGGGGAAGATATGTTGAGGAAGAGGGGAAGGGGTGGGTAATGCGGGATTCGGGCGACTTGATTACAAACAATTACAAAGGAAATTGAAGAACAACACATCTAATTATCTCTACTAGACTATTTGTACAAAGTTCGTAACTGGAAGAGGATATACTGCCACAGAAGGCAACTGGTGGTCTTCAAGTACAGAAAACTGGAAGATACTAACACGGTTCCTCCTGATCTTTATGAACTATGGTAAAATATTGTCGACAAGAGATAGAGAGAAAATGCTGGTGGATACACATCATAGTTATCACCTACCAGAGGTATTCGATCCCCAGACTTCCAGATGAAAGCCGAGGGTCCTGGTCTCATATTTGAAAGTCTGGACTTTGAATCCTTCTGATAGGTCTTTCTTGGATATCGATGGTTATATGTATGAGGAATGTTGGAAGAGATAAAACGATGGAAGTGGTTATCTCCATTTGTCTGACATTAGTATCTGGTTATGAATTACCCATTAAATATGTATGTTCTTCACAATTCTTTCCTTGGCACATCTAAATGCTAAAATACTGGTTCAGTCCATCGAAACTACTGCTTAGTTTTCTATCTACGAATGAACTATCCACTAAGTACATTAATTTTGAATATTCTTTCCCTGAATACATCACGCAAATTATATATATTTCGTGCTGTTGATCTCAATTATATTAACACAAATACCTACTTATGCAAACTATGAACAATGTACGAAATATTCCTTTCCTTTGCTTTCTGTCAAAATCCATGTATATCCAATCTTCTCTTTCTTTATTACTATCCATTAATATACATATCTACTTAATATTTCTTTCTTATGCATTTTTTCCGTGAATTAGTAATGTGATGAGTATTGATTGTGTTGACATTGAGTGACAGGAGATGTGAGCCAATGAATTAGCTCTCCCCTTTGTTACCCTCTTATACCCGCTCCTATTCCACCCCTTTTAGTTACAGCTAAAGTTTCTAATATCTTATACCTATTTTAGTTTTAATATTTATCTACTTGGTATATGCAGAATTTGTTAAATCGTCATTATAGTTTGTATTACTTAGTAATTTGGTATATTTGGAGTATGTTTAATCTGTTCTATGTTATTTTTTCCGATATATTTAATTCATCTATTTTATGTATTTGTATTTATTCAATCGTTGTTTAGAATTTGTGTTCATGTTGTCTCTAATTTAGTATATATGTATGGAGCTAATTTTTTTTTTTATAATTTTTGTATTATATTGGACAGTTAATTAAACAGAAAGAGGCATACTGTATAATTATATTACATAACTATAAGTTTATTACTGCTTTGCAATCTCCTCTTTTAAATAACTAATATATTATCATGAATGTATAAGCAGCTTGCCTGCCTCTCTCTCTCTCTCTCTCTCTCTCTCTCTCTCTCTCTCTCTCTCTCTCTCTCTCTCTCTCTCTCTCTCTCTCTCTCTCTCTAAACCAACAGCACAGTAATCCCAGGCCGCCATAACCATTAGACCAGGTAATAAACTCAAACTGGGACATTTTTTAGGCCCCTCTTGAAAAAACGAGAAGTTACCGAGACCTACGGTACTGACTATTTTATGGTGGGTATTTGTACAGGTTTGAGGGTATGATTAACTGGCTGAATGACTGACTGATCGACACACAGCAGATTGATTACTTAACTGAATGACAGAGTGACTGGTTGACTGATTTACTGAACGAGGTAGGCTGATTTTATGGCCGACTTACTGAGCAACATACAAGTGTCTACCTGATTAATTGATCTAAGGAATGACATTATCTGAATAGTTGACTGACTTACTATTGCGAGGTTCGAACTTGAGGGCTCCTCTGATTTTGGGTCCCTTACTGCAAAGTTCTATTTCCGTGTCAAATCCAGATCTACTGTCATCTATGACTTGAATAAAGGAGTTTCTTACTAACAATGCTTAAGTACTTGACTAATAAATTAGTAACCCATTACCATCGTGATTAACAAATAAATTGTTTGGTTGACATAGATAGATAAACTGATATATGCCGTATTGACCACTGCCTACTAAAATAACGTATGTTACATAAATTAACATAGTACAGCAGAATTATTTAAACAACATAATTATTATTTTTATTAAAGATAAAACTTTAGCCCACAACAATATTTTGTCCAAAGGTATGTCTTAAATATTGCATAACAATTTGCAACGGTTTACAGTCGCGATCATCAATGCTGATACATCTTGAAACCTCGACAATATTAAAGGAACCTCTAAAATACAAATAGTAGGCAAAACATTAATGAGTTTCAATGCAACCCAAAACAGCTTAGAAATTGTTCTGTATAATTATATTTGCATCTTAACAAATCATACATAGAAGGGGTTGTATTGTTGTTGGACAGATTGGTTTCGTTCTTAAATCAATCTATAGAACACCTCCATCTATCTTTACTCCATAAAGCCCGATGGTAATGTAGTGATTGTCATTGATTACCAGGGTAGTTATGGTGTGTGTCTTGTTGTTGTGGCAATAAAAGATAATTGTAACATTAATTTGACTCACTCTCTCTCTCTCTCTCTCTCTCTCTCTCTCTCAAATCAACATATTTTACTTGCTTGCACATTGGCATAGTAAACGCAATTTTCAAATGACAACTTGACAACAAATGCCATCGTGTTTTAAGCACGAGCGTATATCTATAAAACGCACACACACACACACACGCACACACACACATTTATATACAGAACAATCAAGATATATATCAAGTTAGGCCCCTTAATAACTACCACAGTTCTCTCCAAGAATACATTGCACTTGGAAAATTACTGTCAACTGCAAATACAAGACAGTTTCTATTTGTCCAAGACGGATCGAAACTGTCGTGACTGTAAAACAAACACCACGCCACATGGGTGTAATTTAAAGGGAAACTGGCCGTTTGTTTGATCTATTAATTCATTTATTCAAATATTTTTTGAGTTTCCTCCCTAGACCTCCATCAAGCTTAAAAACAAAAACCCTAGACTCCCCTTCAAGATAAATTTGTAAATTTTTCGGTAGAAAAATATCACGGCCTAAGGCAGGTTCCTCTTAAAATTGCAAGCTCGCTATCGCTCGCCAGGAACTAATTGACACCTAAATGGCACGAAAAGTCTTAAAATGACAAGAAAATGGGGCGAAAGGTGTTAAAATTGCCAAACTAACGGGCCGAACGTCTTATAATCTCAAAACTAGTGGGGTTAAACATTAGGGAGAAGGGGGTCCAGAAAAACGGTCTGCCTCCCCTTAACTCATTCAACTACTGGCAGACTTGTGCATATAAACACTTTAACCCTCTTTGTTATGGCTCAGTTACATTATGTTTAAAATATATCCTAGTAGTTGGGTAATGGTTTACACGAACATCTGTGTCTAACCCCTTCTGAAGTAATACGTCTTTAATGTGTATTATTTTGGTGAACAGATCATTGTATTCAGCTTAGGAAGCATTTCTAGGAATCAGAGGGGTAGCAGCAATTTATATTATTGTGGACTCTCACAGGTTCTTTCCAAACTGCAAACAATGCCTAAAGATAGGCAGAATATATCGGAATAAAGGATAATTGTATTTAACCCTCTCAGATATATGACGCGATTTTGAGCCTATTAGGGATACATTAAAGCCTTTGTTACCATCAGGGGTATTTAGAAACCTTTAGTTTAGTTACTTCAACCTCTGCAGTTGTCTTTGAGTTAGCTGTGGGCAGAAAACTAATTTTGGAGAGGTAATTATAAGAGTGAGAGAACTCTATTTCTTATTGCTAATCTGGCAACCTCTATGTCATATGTGCGTGAAAGGGTTAAATGGATAGGTTCTTATTGGTATATACTGTAACTCCCTCCACCCATTATACCCTATTATACCCTATATCCCTGACTGCGTAGTTTCGGCAATTGTGGGAGTGGTGGAAGTGATGGTAGTTGTAATAGTAGTTATGGTATAGAGGTGGTAGTTATGATTGTGGCTGTCGATCTTGTAGTCGTGTTAGTTGTGATAACAACTGCCAAGGTTAGTTATGTCATTTGGTATTATGAAAATAATTGTTGTAATGGAGGAAGTGTAAAAAGAAGTGACTTTTGTGGTAGTAATGATATGACATGTTTTGGTGAGAGTGTTAGTACTGGTAGTAATGTTAAAGATGGTAGCAATATTATCGGTGACGGGGATGTTATGCTCATTTCATCTTCGCCTCCTAAGTATGATTATGAGTTAATATGATTGGATGACAGTGGTGTGCGGCTCTTAAAATTGAATAATAAGTAAGGTAACCTTTAGTATCTGCAAAACAAAGAAATATATTGAAACACTCAGGATTAACTGTGAGAAGACGATTAGAATAGGTTGTCAAAATAATATGAACGGAGCATAGTGATGACATCTGTAAACTGTAAAACTAATTGTTCAAATATAACAACAAATACTGACATAACAAGAATATCAATCTATCATGTTTATGTAGACTTTCTCTTAAATATGACCACACAATGTTTACAGTGTAGTGAACGTGCTGTTGAGGGGGCATATTTTCTCGACCCCCTTTTCCCTCACGTTTAGCCCCATTAGTTTTGACATTTCAAGACGTCAACCCCCATTAGTTTGGCTATATTAAGACCTTTCGCTCCTATTTCTTTGTCAATTTTAAGACCTCTCGTGCCATTTAGGTGTCGATTTATTTCTGGCGAGCGATAGCAAGCATGCAATTTAGGAGGAACCAGCCTTCGTCCGAGGCATTTAAAAACAAAAATATATATCTCGAGGGGGGTCTGGAGGGTAGTTTTTAAGCTTGATGAAAGATTAGGAACACAAACCCACAAATAAAATAAATAAATCACCCCTTAATGCCAGTGGTAATGAGAGTTGTGGTAGAGGTGTTGTTTCTTGTAGTTGTGATAGTGATAGTAGTAGTAGTGGTATAGTAGTTGTGATAGTAGTAGTTGTGATAGTAGTAGTACTGGTATAATAGGGCACGTATGGTAGGCCGTTGTCGTGTGCTCGTTCTGGTGAAACTGGGTTGTTCGGGTAGTTAAGGTATTAGGTATCGGGTTTAATGAGCTGTTTATGGCGTACGCGTCTCTCTCTCTCTCTCTCTCTCTCTCTCTCTCTCTCTCTCTCTCTCTCTCTCTCTCTCTCTCTCTCTCTCTCTCTCTCCGATGTATCATAATATATATGCGTGTCATGTTAACCCTTGCAGGATGAGTCATTGCACAACCTAATGAACTCACTTGTTAATAACAAATTTATAAACTCACCAATGTCAGTTAAAATACTGTGAAGACATCATCGTACTGAAAGGGTTAATACATGTGTTGTTTTGTCAAATTGTCGATATGAAATATGATAAGGAATGTTTAAAATACATAATGCTTATGTACATACTCTATATGTGTAAATGTATGTAATTTATCCATTCACTCTCGTAAATCAAATTGTACTAAATTATGAACCAATGATGAACCACTTTTTATAGTGGTTTACCCTTCACAGGATGAAGGACGGCTGCCCAATAAACTCGCCCCTCGGGGCAAAATCAAAATCGAAATATCTCTCTCCCTCTCTCTTGTGTGTGTGTGTGTGTTTACGGCTCTCCGTTTTCAGAATAGTATATGCCATATCAATCTTCTCATTGCCCTTTCTCTCATTGAATCTTACATAATTTGTCATGCTTTACAATTTGTTGTCATTAATTCTTGAGTATTCTCACTTGATCAACTTCCATGCACAACTCACTCTCTGTTTACCCCCCCCCCCACCCCATCATCTCTCTCTCTCTCTCTCTCTCTCTCTCTCTCTCTCTCTCTCTCCCCCCCCCCCCCCCTCCCTGACAGCCTCTATAAGCCCCAACACAGACCAGCCCCCACACACTCCCCCTGATCCATCATAGACTAGGAGTACACCCTTACAACTGCTCTCCTTAACCCTTTCGCTCACCTGGATAAATGCTTTTTTTTATATCAGCTACCACCAGACAGTTTTATTGCCTTGCGTGCTGCCCCGATGTTGTCAGCAGGGTAATGTAATCTTTGTCATCTGTCTGTTTATCGGTATTTTATAATATTTGTTTTTACCTAGAAGATTTTTTTTACGATACTTAATACCTTAATTTTCCCCCTCCTAAATGTTTTTAATGTAGCCTATTTGTTGAACTAACAAATTGAAATTGGACAAGTATGCAAATGAAACCTACAACAGATCATAAATTTTACATAATATATACCGCTTACCCAAACCTGTAAAACAGACATAGTTCACGTTAGCGAGTTTAAGATACGCGCTATACGCTGGTTTCCTTTACACTGCATTAGTTTGAGATTTTTTAACTCTTGAATGTTTACGAAATTGAGCAAAATGGCAGGTTGAAAGCTTAAATAAATATGATAAATATAATTTCACGGTACTTAATAAGTCAATTTTTAAAATTGTAATATCTAATCTACATACCATTGTATTGAATGAAATGTAGCAGTTTTTATTTGCGTTTATTATTTTCAAACAAAATATTATTCAAAATAAAGTGCATAATAGAAACAATAAACCCAGAGAGGGTTAGAGTATTGCATTAAATGGTGACACTCTGTTAATGCAATACCTTTCAAGCAACATCCTGCTGCTTTACATACAATACCTTCACTGACACCCGCACACACTTTGGTGCCGGCAACAATATATATAAAAATCATCGACACAAAATATATGATGATTTAAGCTCTACTGAATGTTCTTTTCTTCTGCAAAGGTAATGTGCGTTTCAGAAAAACAAACACACACATATTTTGTTTATATTTTCCTATTATAGAAATAGATATTGGCAGGATGTTACTTAAACATTATATTCAATAACTCAATAGTGACGATAAATACAGTCATAATAATTTATTAGAAGACGGCACACGACAAAGTGTTCACTACTAATACTGCTATGTACAGCATATCGTGTGGACACAAATATGTCATGAGTATAGCTAGACGCTAATTCATGGAATCTTCTAGCCTATACTCTTGTTTTTGCCTCTATAATAAGCCTATATTATTTACTTTTGTCAAATGGAAAAATAAAGTGATTCCTTCAAAATGTTCAATTATATTCGTATATCTATATACGATAATACGTATATGAAAGCTTTTACACCCAATCTTATATAACACGACACCACACCTTTGAATATAGATTCTAGCATCACCCATTTATAAGACAGATTTGTGGACGAGAAGGCATATGTTACAATATGAAGGAATACTAGAGCCGAAATTGAGGTATTACATGATTATTGACCTTGGGATTAACATAACAAATATATCAACTTGCAAATTGGACCTCGTTATCTGTTGTTTACTAACCATCCTCGATAATCTGGTCGTTTATCTCCACACTAAAGAGGATACCACCACACTCGTTAAGATAGATGTAAAGAATACAATCAAATTACTCCTAGACAAAGATTATTAACAGGGTTACATTGTGATATATTAATTTACATTGTCTTTTCAATATATTATGTTGAAGATCACTCATGAATTTATGTTAAAACAAAATTATGTATATATAATGTGGCGCTTTAGTAAAACATATATGTACATAGTGTCTTAATCACACACACACACACACACACACACACACACAGCCCGTAGCCTAGTGGTAGAGCTCTCGTCTCACACACGAGGGGCCGGGGGTTCAATCCCCGGCTGGGCGGAGACAAATTGGGCTTGTCTCCTTTCATGTGTTAGCCTCAGTTCACCTAGCTGTAAATAGGTACCTGGAATAAGTGGACGACGTTGTGACGTCCTATCTGGGGTTGGCAAAAATGGTACAAGGCGAGATGGGTATCATATGGTTCACCTAAGCTGATGGCTACCTAAGCCTTCGGGCGAGACGGTACCGTCTATAGTGAGAATGGTACCATACAGATTCACCCTAAGCCTTCGTTTCCGATGTCGCCAATTGGCTAAAAATACAGACTACACACACATCCACAGCCATTCCAACGATACATATAACACCTACACATATAGGAGGCGGGAAATAACGAGCATGCTCACTCTCGCAATACAACTAGAGTAAGTAACTAGAGTAAGTACACACACAACCGCGCGGCTAGCTCAGTGGTACCGTCCCTGCCTGCAACTCAGCAGACCGGGGCTCAAATCTAGCTCAGGTTGATGAAGGTTTTCTGAGACATAGCCGGCGGTTACCACCTCCTTTGAGCAAGGCGATGGGTAATTGTCATTGATAATAATGTCTAGGAAGCGGGACAATACGAGCCAAAAACTCAATTTCTGTCAAACTACAATTATGAACACATACCCACACGCACACATACACACACACACACTGTGGATAGACTAGCATATCCATATTGTACCCCTTGACTCTGACACAACTCGAAACCTGAAAAGATCGTTTAATGTTTGCCTAATAAAAAATAAACGCGTCCCCAAACTGAAGTGGTTAAGGGGAGATTTCCACTTGAGGGATTGTTTTCTTGATCCCTTTCTCCCTCATGTTTAGACCCATTGCTTTTGATATTATAAAATGTTTGCCCCATTAGTTTAGCGATTTTAAGAACTTTCACCCCATATTAAGACCTTTCGTGCCATTCAGGTGTCGATTTTATCCTGGCGAGCGATAGCGAGCCTATAATTTAAATGGCACCGGCCTTCGGTCGGGACATTTTTCTACCGAAAAATGTACAAATTTATCTTGAAAGGGACTCAAGGGGGTGTAATTTTAAGCTTGATGGAGGTCTAGGGAACAAACTAAATACCTGCCCTTAACGCGTGTGTATAACAGCCGAGGATGGATATAGCGACCCGGCAATCAATGTATATATACTCTTAATTCCGCCTCGCCTACCCGCTTCCCCTTTGAGGTTTATCGATAACTCATTGGCCAACAATACGATAAAGTGGTTCCATTCCTGCCCCATACATCACCGCAATGACAGGGACACTAAATCACAGAGGGAGGGGGTGTATGTAGAGGGGGTACGGAGGAGTGATTTAGAGGGGGTGGGGGAAGAGGGGGGGAGGTTATAGTGCGTAGGAGGATGGAAGGGGAGGGGGAAAATATATGGAAGAAAGAATAACAGAGATACCCGGACTATACTACAAACCCTGTGGTCACAGCGAAGTAGTCCGACCCTAATTTAAAACATGTTAAGCACTTCTGAGTAAGGAACAAGGAAGTAGACGATGGCACTCTCCCTACCCACCAGTCCCTCCGACTACATGGCCTGCATGAAAATATTAGTGAACAAAAAACGGTACACTAGCAGACCATGGGGAAAAGTCGCTGGGAAATTTATTGTAAAGGCTGATAATACAAGGCAAAAAATCATACTAGGTTAGTCTAATGGATGAGAGAGAGAGAGAGAGAGAGAGAGAGAGAGAGAGAGAGAGAGAGCAAACAAAACGATAGCTAATAGTCAAATATGGTGGGGAAATAAGAAAGTGGAATATATAAAAGGGAATTAATGGTGGTGGTTGCAATAAATCTGAAGAAGTCAAAACCTTATTAAACCAGATAAGGAGGAGGGTAGAGGAGAGTGAACAACAGTAAAAGAGGAAAGTGATGAAGGTTAATTGGATCTACCACAAGGTTTGAGCAGAGAAAGACACCCCCTTCTCCCCTCTCTACACTCTTCAGGAAATAGGAAAGTAGAAAGTAGCTACGAGGTGCCGTTGTAAAGGCTTATCTCTCAATACCTTCAGGTCAGGTCAGGAGAAGGTATTGAGGGATAAGCCTTTACAACGGCACCTCGTATCTACAATCTACTTTTCCTATTTTTCTGAAGAGTGTAGAGAGGGGAGAAGGGGTGATGGAGAGAGAGGAAGCTGTTGGAGTGGTTTTGTCATGTGTACCTAACCTGACCTGAGGTACAGAAGCTGAAACGGAAGAGGCGCGTTTTCAACCTTAAATGAAAACCAACCCAAGTCCAACTCAGGTCCGACCAAGTGATGTTGGTGTTGTCATTTTGTGTGTGTGTGGTTTTTTTTGTTTTTTTTGTGGGTTTTTTTTTTTTTTGGGGGGGGTCAACTGGCTCTGTTCTGCCTGTGAAATAGAACGTCACGTTGATCCCTATAAACCCTTCTACGGAGGGGATGGCAACACTCATTTCAAAAGTTAGGGGGAGATACTCACTTAAGGGTTCTGTTTTTTCATGAACCCCTTCTCCCTCATGTGTAACCCTATTTAAACGAGAGAGAGAGAGAGAGAGAGAGAGAGGGAACGAGAGCCAGAGAGAGCAAGCCACGGAGACATTAACCAGAGCAACAAACCGTTAATCACCCTTGTTAACGAGTGGATAGGTTGCTTCACTACTACCTCTCTCTCTCTTTCGCTTTATATTTTCTTCTAAACTTTACGACATTATATGGTGTTTTTACAGCTAAAATTCCAGTAATGAAACGTGGAATTATCTATAGCGAAACATATTTAAAAAAAAAATAAAGCATTGATACATATATATATACCGGCATATATATATATATATATATATATATATATAATATACACCGGTATACATTTGATCTAAGATCCCGCTTTGTGAAGTATGTTAACTAATATATATATATATTACCAACATTTAGTACGGAACTGTGATATTCCTGAGTCAGTTATTAACCTCCGACTTGATCTGTTGTAGTGACGTTAAAGTGATGCAGGTCAGTGTGCTGAACCAGGTGATTCCAGTCTTGCGTACTTTGGTAAGTAGGATCGAAGGTAGTGTTCTGTCCTACCAAATGGAACGCTGACTTGATGATATACCTTGTGGATGCGGTTCTTGTTGCATATGGTGGTGTTGGTTGGCCAGGTTGTAGATGTAAGGCTGTTAGATGTGGAGGGAGCGTGCATTTTTTGTGTTTCGTTAATCTTATGTAAGGTATAGATAGTTTCAGATGAAGTGCTGATGAAAATAGCAGTGCCTTATTGTCTACTCCTATTTTATTCCATAATGACGACTATAGCCTGCCGCAAACCCATGGTTAGACAAAAATAATAACTCAGGTTTGTGTTATTTTTTGTCCGCTTAAGGGGAGGTTTTTAGATGATTTCCTAGACTTCCATCAAACTTAAAATTACTCCCCCTAGACCCCCTTTCAAGATAAATTTGTAAATTTTTCGGTAGAAAAATGTCCCGGCCGAAGGCCGATTCCCCTTAAATTACAGGCTCGCTATCGCTCGCCAGGAAAAAATCGACACCTAAATGGCACAAATGGTCTTAAAATTGACAGAAATGGGGCCAGAGTTCTTAAAATCGCCAAACTAATGGGGCGAACGTCTTAAAATCTCAAAAGCAATGGGGCTAAACATGAGGGAGAAAGGGGTCCAGAAAAAAATCCTCCAGGTGGAAATCTCCCCTTAACCATACTGTATATGGTCACACACGTCTCCAATAGTTTATTCAATCTAAGCATTGGTATTTGGGGGTAATCCTTCAATATATATATTATTATTTTGTCACATAGGCTACATAAACTATCTACAAATATACTCACGAGAATCAAAATATGTGTTGCTACCTGCTTCCATGTGTGCACACGCGCGCGCGTGTTAGTGTATGTATGTGTGTGTGTGTGTGTGTGTGTGTGTGTGTGTGTTATATTATACTAAGCTCTGCGCGTTATTTGTTTTCATTAATGCTTGTGTGTGTGTAACTATGCATGCGTGAGATTGTGTGCTTGTGTGCGCGTGCGTGTGTGCAACAATAAACGCACAGGCCCATAAAATTCCGCTTGATCCATCCTTATCTCCCAGACACACTGACTTAATAGCACATGCGTGTACACATATACAGTATGTACGCCTATGTACGTGTGCCTTCCCATACATGTACACTTGTGCTTGCCCCCTACATGCGTGTGTGCGTGCGTGCTTGAGATTACCGCCCCTCTATTTCCTGCATGACCAAACACATTCAGTCATGCAAATGGTTTTCAAGTCAGCGGTGTAGAGTGATTTAAAGCTTCCAGTGCCACCTTTTGTCCCACCATCGCTCAACCTCTACACATATTCAAAATTTAATCACGGGGGGGAGAGAGAGAGTTGGTCCTGTGCTTGGGAAGTCTCTATGGGGAGAATTACGACACTTTAGTAAGTATAAGTCAATCAAAGCATAAAAAAAGGTAAGCATGGACTTCTTATGTTTTTTTTTCTGTAGGCAAATACAGCCATTGGGATTTATTTGTGAATGGAATTTGTGAATGTATACTCGTCCATGGGCCAGGTCCCGATATTTTATGAATCAGTACCATCCAAGTGAAGGGGGGGGGGGGTATTTTTGTACTCTCGTAAATGGTTACTAAGTGATAATGAACCACATGGACAAACGGATGGATGGGACTCGTTAGCCTTGGTCGGCAACTCATCTAGGGGAGACAACCTTATACAAATCCGGGTGGATGGGACTAGTCAGCCTTGGTTGGCAACCTGTCTAGGGGAGTAAACCTGATACAAATCCGTACTGCTTACCTAAGGCTAAGGCAGGTTAGTGGATGGATTAGCCGAACACCACTGTAGAAAAATAGTGCTAACAAGATACACAGAGGGCCTCGGAGTCGGACGTATCCTAAATTGAGTGGTCAATCCTGTAAGTCCTTCACTAAACTGGCTCGGGTTGTCCCTCTCACAGGGAATAGGTCCGCTTGGGGGCATTCTGTGTATGGCCACCCTCGTAAGGGGAGTAAGGCGTCCGGCAATAGATAGATAGATAGATAGATGGACAAACGCTAACAAGTGATATAAGTAATCGTAATAGGTAATGCTATACACCTACTTATCATCTCGAATATACAATAAGAACAATAACCTATAAGAATCATTAGAACTGTTAACCCCTCTCAGATGGTATTGATTGTATGTTGATTCTGGACCGTGAACTAAAAATGTGAGTGTCTACGTGAATTAATTAACCCCTTTCAGCTCCAATACGTGTTTCTGTTCTGTTTCTGGCTACTATTAGACGATTTTATTCAGCTTAGTAACGGTATATGGAAGTCAAAGGGTTTATTGAGATAGTATTTACCCTTTTAATATCCACAGATCCTTAAGATATGGAAGTCAAAGGGTTTATTGAGATAGTATTTACCCTTTTAATACCCACAGATCCCTCTTAAGCTGCATAAAATCGTCTAATGATAGCCAACATAAACTGCTAAAACGCACCAGAGCTTCAAAAGGTTAACTAAGTCATTTATGTTAACCCTTTCAATTAAACGACGAGTTGTATACTGTGTAAATGCTATAGCCGGAGGATGGTACTCCACTTATGAAAGTCGTCTAGGAAAGAAATGGTTAAAATGTATCTCAATTAACTTTCCAATTCTGACAGGTTCTTCTTAAGGGGAGATTTCTAGTTTGTTTCCTACTCCTCCAGCAATCTTAAAATTTCACCCCCTTGACCCCCTTTCAAGATAAATTTGTACATTTTTCGGTAGAAAAATGTCCCGGCCGAAGGCCGGTTACTCTTAAATTACAGGCTCGCCAGGATAAAATCGACACCTAAATGGCACGAAAGGTCTTAAAATTGACAGAATGGGGCGAAAATTCTTAAAATCACCAAACTAATGGGGCGAACGTCTTAAAATCTCAAAAGCAATGGGGCTAGACATGAGGGAGAAAGGGTTCAAGAAAAAAGTCCCTCAACTGGAAATCTCCCCTTAAAGGTGAATACAATCGTTTGTAGGTAGATAGCATGAAACAGACATTGAAGCTATCTTATTGAAATAATTAACAGTGACATCTTAGTCCAGTCATCTAATACAAGACGATATTTAGACTCTGCCCCATTAATCTGCAATTGTCAAAAGAGGTGGAAATGGTCATGTTAATCGTCCATCTACAGAACGTGTGAAATTCATTAACTCGAATGAGCGTAACCTATTTATTGAAATATTTCCAAAGACATCGTTCACTTAACACGATGAAATATACGACTAAAAACTAGATTCTTAAACCTTACCACAGTTACGTCTATGCCTTGATGAATATATTACGAGGTTACAATAATGTTGATACAAATTTGAACGTTTACTTTTTAAAGGCGCCAGTTCTTCCAGAGGTTATTGGCGCTCGTATCACGTAAAATAAAGCGTATTTTTACGAAACTGGGTTATATCTAGTTCTCTTTCATAAAGCAAAGTGGTAGTTCCATAGCATTGACAACACATCTCCCATAAATGCTTAACAACGGTTTTGCAAGTATACACACTTCAAATATACAACACATTACAAACTCAGACATGCAATATATCGTATAGTGTAAAAAGTTGGATTAATTCCTTATATACGGTGGTGGATTCTGTGGGGGTATCATTTTAATTCCCCGGTAAATTAGAGGGGGATTTTGTGTGGCGTAAATGGCTTAACTATTTCCTAAAAGGCCAGCCGGGGATGTGGTCATTAAGGGGAGGTCTCCACTTGAGGGATTGTTTTCTTGACCCCTTTCTCCCTCATGTTTAGCCCCATTGCTTTTGATATTATAAAACGTTTGCCCCATTAGTTTAGCGATTTTAAGAACTTTCACCCCATATTAAGACCTTTCGTGCAATTCAGGTGTCTATTTTATCCTGGCGAGCGATAGCGAGCCTGTAATTTAAGAGGAATCGGCCTTCGGCCGGGACATTTTTCTACCGAAAAATGTACAAATTTATCTTGAAAGGGACTCGAGGGGGTGTAATTTTAAGGTTGATGGAGGTCTAGGGAACAAACTAAATACCTCCCCTTAACTCTCAGGTCGTATGCCGTCATCATAATTATCTATTATTGTTATTCTTCTTAAAGAGCAAAATACTATCATTAATATATGTTAATTATTATAGTTTCCGTTGCTGTCGATTGTGCTTAGCTAAGTTTAAATGTTAACTTTAGAACTACTGTAGATTTGTATAACACAGTTTTTTGGCCTGGTGATGGGCTGGTCTATCAGAGTGAGAACTGAGCGATCTCTGCCATACCCATAGCTTACTCGGACTGTTCCTTTTACTTATATATTTTCTAGATCTCAAGTGACGGCGTCTCTTCCGTGGATTGACCTCCCAATCTACCATGATTGGAAGCCAAAGCGTCAAATTTTTCCTTTGCCCCTCAACTTTCTCTTCATAATTGCTGAGGGGCACAGGACCCTGGGTGGGGCTTTGGTTTCCCGGGCGTTTCCGCACCCTCCTTAGCTCCCCGCCATGGAGTGGCTTCGGTCACCCAGGCTTTATTGTGGTCGGCAGGGAGGGTTCTTTGGGGGCGCTCGATTATGGCCTTGGCCTTATTCGGGGCCTTGGGGCTGTTCGGCCAGGCAGCTTGAGGAACAACAACAACACAGTTTTTTGGACTGATAAGGCTTATTACTGCTAATTTAATTTATGTGAGGCTGAATATTATCCTTATTCCAAGAGGTAAAGAAACACAAATGCCTGATGATAATCATGACAAGGTCGTTAGCGGAGATTATATCATTGTACGGAATTATATGGAATACCTGGATAAGTACCAAAGGCTTTTTGTCAAATTATAATTATGCTATGTTATATTATCTACAATATATAAGATCGGATAAAGCACGGTGCCTTAAAGTAGAAAGGATTTTACACTATTTATATAAACATGTATAGGCTACCTGTTATACCAAATATGTGCCATGAGGCTTACTGATGACTATTGTCTTATAATGCTTATAAGTCATTGTATATTATACTAGGTTTTCAGTTTGGTCCCTAGACATCCTTCAAGCTTAAAATTACACCCCCTAGACCCCCTTTCAAGATAAATTTGTACATTTTTCGGTAGAAAAATGTCCCGGCTGAAAGCCGGTTCCTCTTAAATTACAGGCTCGCTATCGCTCGCCAGGATAAAATCGACACCTAAATGTCACGAAAGGTCTTAAAATTGACAGAAATGGGGCAAGTCTTAAATGTCCAAACTACTTAGGGCAAACGTCTTAAAATCTCAAAAGCAATGGGGCTAAACATGAGGGAGAAAGGGGGTCCAGAAAAAAATCCCTCAAGTGGAAATCTGCCCTTAACCAGCTATATGATATATGAAGGTACCGGGTATGTTTTAAGAAATGTGCATGACACCAGCAGACGTCAGTGAGTTGCATCCTCTTGACGTGCAGTATATATATATCATGTCATGCTACGCAATGCTAAGTTTATTATAATAATATATTATGTCTTATGTTACACTACGGTGTGGTACTTCATTTGGCTACGTTACGTTATGTTGATTTAATTCTGGCCACCCTACGTAGATTTAATTCTGGCCACCCTACGTAGATTTCCCGTCCACCTAACTTGACCGTCGAAAGTAAACAAGAGGACAAAAGAGGCCAGGACAATGTTGTGGACAATGCGGTTACTTGCTCACTTCGCTAACAAGTAGTTTCAGTAGCAAGTCGTTTCGCAGCATCGACTCCATCCCAATACCATCCCTTGACACATTATGGTATAAACCCGAAACCTTGTGTTCACCAGTACAGTAGCAGTATCGCTCCTCTACACCTTCCTTAAGGGGAGGTATTTAGTTTGTTCCCTAGACCTCCATCAAGCTTAAAATTACACCCCCTTGAGTCCCTTTCAAGATAAATTTGTACATTTTTCGGTAGAAAAATTTCCCGGCCGAAGGCCGGTTCCTTTTAAATTATAAGCTCGCTATCGCTCGCCAGGATAAAATCGACACCTGAATGGCACGAAAGGTCTTAATATGGGGTGAAAGTTCTTAAAATCGCTAAACTAATGGGGCAAACGTTTTATTATATCAAAAGCAATGGGGATAAACATGAGGGAGAAAGGGATCAAGAAAAAAATCCCTCAAGTGGAAATCTCCCCTTAAGGTGTGGTGGAGCTGACAAGGCAGGTTATCATAAAATAGGTTAGGATGGGTTAAGAAGGCTAGAATAAATAGGTTAGGTTAGGTACATTCGTCAACACTGAACAATATACATCCATTTAAGGGGAGGTATTTAGTTTGTTCCCTACGTTTTCATCAAGCTTAAAATTACACCCCCTAGACCATCTTTCAAGATAAATTTGTACATTTTTCGGTAGAAAAATGTCCCGGCCGGAGGCCGGTTGCTCTTAAATTACAGGCTCGCTATCGCTCGCCAGGAAAAAATCGACACCTTAATGGCACGAAAGGTCTTAAAATTGACAGAAATGGGGTAAAATTTATCGTAAAATGTCCAAACTACTAGGGCTAACGTCTTAAAATCTCAAAAGCAATGGGGCTACACATGAGGGAGAAAGGGATCCAGAAAAAAATCCCTCAAGTGGAAATCTCCCCTTAAAGCCTTGAATCTTTAAGGCTAAGTTCTGGGAGAAATAAATGCATTGTATGCAGTGTCGCTTAGGTTCGATCCAAACCCAAATCGGTCCGTAGCTAGCCAAGCTCACGACTGTAAAGGTGAGATCAGGTTACAAGACGTGAGACTATAGGTTAGATTTACTGTACACTCAGACACTTAAGGCGTGGTCCTTCTGAATCCTCGACCTGCATAAATGAACCAATGAAAAGCTTTACACTCGGTATAAAATTAATAAGATTCGATTCCGTTCATGATAAATTAGATACCATCAAGCCATCATTTGTGTCCGTGAGTGTAGATGACTTGACTCAGGTTGTGGACAAAATACCGTGCGTGCGAAACTACCACTTGGACCCCTCACAATACCAGCCAGGGGTGAGTAGGTCTGTTATGGTGGTTCGGACAGTGACAGGTGGAGGGCAAGGGGGGATTAATGACAGTCTACACAATACTTTTTCACTCTGTTCTGGTTAACGTTGGATGATTTTACTCTGGTCTGGAAAGCCCTCTAGGCATCAGACGGGTAATTCACTTCCCTCGAATTGCTTTCCACAAACTTACAATCAACAAATGTTTAAATCCAGTTGTTACAAACATTTTATGAATGGAGGATGCCTTTAGGCACATGGACCTTTTTGTTTTATCTGTGTTTTTCCTTCCTCCGTTCATTGTCTCTTAAAAAAAAAAAAAAAAAAAACTATCTCACCCAAAAAAAAAATCCTAAACTGACCCAAATCGTCTACTAAGAGCCAGAATAAATATAACAAAAGCGTCCTCGTACCTCCAGAACATATTTTCACGCATTATTTCGGCGATTTAGTTTCTGATGTCGAGAAGGACATTATCTACATTTATTGCAGTTGTGTTGTCAGACGAAATTGCCTATCCTCAATTAACAGAAAAAAAGGTCGTGCGACTTGACCTATAGGAACATTGGGGAAGAGGAGGAAAGAGGACGATGCGACGAGAAGAAGAAGAAGGGGAAATGTTAAGGGCAAGGGGATTAATGAAATGTGAGACGGATGACACGGGATGGGAGGAGGGGGAGGAGGGGGTAGTAGTGGCGGTGGTGGTGATGGTTTACTACAACAGTGTGTACAACGGTAAACAGACTAGGCTTATGTGACAAATGAAGGACGAATACAATACATAGGCAGATGATTCGAGATACAAGTAACAAGATAAAGTAAAGAGCTATTATTTAACATTTGTTGTAATTAAAGCCAAACCCAATGCTCTTGAACGCTTGAATGCATCTAAATAATAGACAGAATGGGAGACAGGAGATGAGTTGTTCAGCTGTTCATACTTTCAACAACATTGGCTGCGCCTATATTCTGAACAAAAGTAGGAGATAACTTTGGTTTATTTGTGTACACAGTCTTGAGCACAAACAGCTGTGCAGATGCAGGGGTCAATATACAAAAAGACAAAGGAAAACGAATGGATAAGGATTTCAAAGGGGTGCAATGGGGACTACGAAACCTGATGATTCTTCCGATGATATGTAAACACAATGTGATAAATAGTAATCAAGAATAATGGATGATTGTGGGATGTTAAAAAAAGTGAGTTACGAATCAAAATTGTATCTACAAATATACATTAAAAACCATTTAAAGGATCAGCAACTGGTTCGTATTACTTAATAACTATATATACCTATAATAATTAAAATATTACATTCACACGAAAACTAAATTGCATGATAGAATAATTTCATAGACGATTACATCATACAGTCACTTATAAACATTCGTGAACCCCTGTTATTCTTTATGTAATTATATATATCTGGATTGGTTATTGGATGAAAGTTGCCTTTCAATAAATGGTAAATATGGTTTTGTAGCTGACAATTATATTCATGAATTCGCTTCCTGTTATATTCTTCCATAAATAAAAGAAGGTGAGTACCACGAATAAAAGAAGGTGAGTACCACGAATCCACGAATAAAAGAAGGTGAGTACCACGAATAAAAGAAGGTGAGTACCACGAATAAAAGAAGGTGAGTACCACGAATAAAAGAAGGTGAGTACCACGAATAAAAGAAGGCGAGTACCACGAATAAAAGAAGGCGAGTACCACGAATCCACGAATAAAAGAAGGTGAGTACCACGAATAAAAGAAGGTGAGTACCACGAATAAAAGAAGGTGAGTACCACGAATAAAAGAAGGTGAGTACCACGAATAAAAGAAGGTGAGTACCACGAATCCACGAATAAAAGAAGGTGAGTACCATGAATAAAAGAAGGTGAGTACCACGAATAAAAGAAGGTGAGTACCACGAATAAAAGAAGGTGAGTACCACGAATAAAAGAAGGTGAGTACCACGAATAAAAGAAGGTGAGTACCACGAATAAAAGAAGGCGAGTACCACGAATAAAAGAAGGCGAGTACCACGAATTTGTATGTGTGATTGTACTACTGGCAATGCGACATTAGCTCCCTTCACTGGATTATGACTTCTTGATTTTGTTATGCCACTGTCAGCTGATTTTTTTAAATTATCGTCCATATTACTATAATATATTGATCAAAACAGAAACACGAAGATGAGAAAGCATATCACTGCCTCAGGTAAGCAGTAATTCAAACAGATCAGAGAGAGAGAGAGAGAGAGAGAGAGAGAGAGAGAGAGAGAGAGAGAGAGAGAGAGAGAGAGAGAGAGCGCAACACGCCCATCCAGAACCCCTACGCCTAAAAATACCCAATTAGATATATGAAGTGTGCGGACCCCTAGAGAGTAAAAAAGAGAGAGAGAGAGAGAGAGAGAGAGGGGGGGGGGGCGGTTGATGGAGGGCGTGTACCTACTAGGTAAAAAAAAAAAAAATGCAGGAAATATTTACAGAAAAGACATCGTAATTGACGTTAAAGTAGGAAGGACAAGCCAAATATGTAATAAGAAATGAATTCATCTATCTATCTATCTATATGCTCAGGCCCAATCCCCATTTTGGGGGTAGCCGACTCAAGACAGAGCAAGAACAGGGAAAACACAAAAACAACATAAAACAACAAATAAACACAGATAAAAAGCACAAACTCACACATATGAATTCATAATGAAGAAATAATATGACGATGATGGTGATGATGAATATGAAACCGAAAGAGAGAGAGAGTACAAAGGAGTACAAAGGAAATCAAGCAACAACAGTCTAGTGACCCTTCTAGGCTGCTTGTCCTCCAAAACACTGAGGATCAAGTGTCCAAACTGTGGTTTAGAGGGGGTAAGGGAACATTGGAAAGGGAACTACTGCCCTAGAACTAATGTCCGTGGCAGAATAAAGAGAGAGAGAGAGAGAGAGAGAGAGAGAGAGAGAGAGAGAGAGAGAGAGAGAGAGAGAGAGAGAAAAAGAGAGAGAGAGAGAGAGAGAGAGAAAAAGAGAGAGAGAGAGAGAGAGTGTGGACAGCTTTAAACAGAGATGGGCAGAGAGAGCCAATGATAATCTCCGGACAAAAGGACTTAAGGGGAGATGGGCCGGTTTTCTGGACCACTTTCTCCCACGTATTTAGCCCCATTAGTGTTGAGGTTTTAAGCCGTTCGGGCCATTAGTTTGACGATTTTAACACCTTTCGACCCCTTTTGTTTTAAATTTTAAGACTTGTCGTGCCATTTAGATGTCGATTTTTTCCTGGCGAGCAATAGCAAGCCTGTAATTTTAAGAGGAACCGGCCTTCGGCTGGAACATTTTTCTACCAAAAAAAATTAAAAATATATCTTCAAGGGGGGTCTAGGGGGTGTTTTTTTAAGCTTGATGGAGGTCTAGGGAGGAAACTAAAACAAATATATGAATAAATTAATTAATAGACCAAACAAATGGTCGGCCTCCCCTTAATAACTTAGAGGCGCCGACAGCAGCCAGCCAGCCAACCAGCCAGCCAGTTAGTAGGGCAGGATTAGGCCAACAGGTGAGTACGTGGGTAAGTAGGTAGGAAGGTAAGTAAGTAGATGGGAAAGTAAGCAGGTTGGTAGGTGGGTCAATAGGTAACAGGCCAACAAGTAGGTGGGTAGGTAACTAGTTGGTTGAGTACAAAGTCCGAGAGGTTAGTGAAGTGGGTAGGTAGGTGAGGGAGTGGATGAGTAAACAGGGCGAAAGATGGGTTAGTAAATAGGTGGGTGGGTAGGTGAGTAAGTATAGGTGGGTGAGTAGGAAGGCAGGTCAATAGGTAAGTAGGTAAATGGATGGGTAATAAGCGTGGAGGCCGGAAAGTGGGAGGGTGATTAGGTGAATACGTTGATAGATACATGAGTGGGTGAATATGAAAGATGGCAGGTAGATGGATAAGCATGTGGGTGGGTAGGTAAGCAGGTGAATGAATAAGTGGCAAGGGGGGTGAATTGGTAGCGAGGTAGATGGGAGGGGTTTAGGTGGGCGTGTGGGTGGGGGGAGAGGGGAGTGAGTGGGGAAGTAGGTGGCTGGGTGGGTAGCTTGGTGAGTATTTAGATAGGTAGGTAGTTGAGAAGTTGAATGTGTGGATGAGTGTGTGAGTGAGCAGGTAATGTTAAAGGTGAATAGGTGTATGGATTAGAGATGAGTAGATTAGTGTGTAGGTGAGTAGATAGGTGGAGAAGTGAGTAGATGGGTGGGTGAGGAGATGGGTGTATTGGTGTGAAGGTGAGTGGGTCGGTGGGTGGGGAGATAGGTGGATTGGTGTGGAGGTTAGTGGTGAGGTGAGCAGGTAGGTGGAGAGGTGGGTGTTTGGGTAGATAGGTAGATTGGTGTGGAGGTTGGTGTGGTGTGGAGGTTAGTGGGGAGGTGAGCAGGTAGGTGGAGAGGTGTGTGGGTGGGTAGATAGGTAGATTGGTGTGGAGGTTGGTGTGGTGTGGAGGTTAGTGGTGAGGTGAGCAGGTAGGTGGAGAGGTGTGTGGGTGGGTAGATAGGTAGATTGGTGTGGAGGTTGGTGTGGTGTGGAGGTTAGTGGGGAGGTGAGCAGGTAGGTGGAGAGGTGGGTGGGTGGGTAGATAGGTAGATTGGTGAGGAGGTTGGTGTGGTGTGGAGGTTAGTGGGGAGGTGAGCAGGTAGGTGGAGAGGTGTGTGGGTGGGTAGATAGGTAGATTGGTGTGGAGGTTGGTGTGGTGGGGAGGTGAGCAGGTAGGTGGAGAGGTGAGTAGGTGGGTATATAAATAGAAACGTAAGCATGTGGCAAGTACGTACGTCGATCGGTCAGTCAGTCATTAAGTAGGTAGGTACGCAAACAAAGAGCTGAATAGGAAAGTAAGTGAGCAAATAGTTAGGTACATTAGTAGCAAGGTGGCCAGAGCAGTATATAAACGGGGAAGTAGGTGAGTAGTTAGGTAAGTAAGGACAAACTAATTAAGGTAGGTACGTTGCTAACTAGACAGGTGAAAAAGTACGTATTTAGAGAAGTAGCCGAGATAGAATAGGTTAGAAGCGCAACCCAATGTTAACCCCTTCTGTACCGACACCATTTTTGTAGTCTATTCTGGTTACTATTAGACGATTGTATTCATTTTAAAAAAGGGCCTCCAGCAACTAAAAGGCTACGAACTATCTAACTTAACCCTTTTTCTATCTATCTATCTATCTATCTATATGCTCAGGCCCAATCCCCATTTTGGGGGTAGCCGACTCAAGACAGAGCAAGAACAGGGAAAACACAAAAACAACATAAAACAAAAAATAAACACTGATAAAAAACACAAACTCACACACATCCAGGTCACCCAGGAGAAGACCCAGAGACCAGGGTTACCAAGGTCGCTCCAGCACTCCCCCGGCCCCTGACCACCCGGAGAGGTTCCGATCTCGGCAGGCAGACATGCAGCGGAGCCAAAGCCACAAGCCCTCCCACCACACTTCCAGGCACACCCTTCATATTAATCGTCTCCCCGGGCCAGGCGCCTGATGGACTATTAGCTAGTCGAACTTGCGCCCGACCCCTTACTCCAAATGACCACGTGTTCACTCAACTATTCACAAGCATTCTCCATTCACTCCTGTCCACCACCACTTCCCCTGCCTGATCTATAGTCATTCCTCTATCATCCAAAGCCTTTCTTACACAGTCTCTCCATCTCAATGGGGGTCTTCCTGCCCTTCTATCTCCCCTTGTACCTGACTCACATATTATCTTTGTAATATCTCCCATTCGTTCAACCCTTTTTACTACCACAGATCCTTCTTAAACTGCACAAAATCGTCTAAATATAACTAGAATAAACAACAAAAGACGTCGCCGGTACAGAAGGGGTTAATTAGATAACTAGGTAATTAGATAACTAGGTAATTAGACAACTAGGTAATTAGATAACTAGGTAATTAGATAACTAGGTAATTAGATAACTAGGTAATTAGACAACTAGGTAATTAGATAACTCGTAATTAGATAACTAGGTAATTAGATAACTAGGTAATTAGATAACTAGGTAATTAGATAACTAGGTAATTAGACAACTAGGTAATTAGATAACTAGGTAATTAGATAACTAGGTAATTAGATAACTAGGTAATTAGATAACTAGGTAATTAGATAACTAGGTAATTAGATAACTAGGTAATTAGATAACTAGGTAATTAGATAACTAGGTAATTAGATAACTAGGTAATTAGATAACTAGGTAATTAGATAACTAGGTAATTAGATAACTAGGTAATTAGATAACTAGGTAATTAGATAACTAGGTAATTAGATAACTAGGTAATTAGATAACTAGGTAATTAGATAACTAGGTAATTAGATAACTAGGTAATTAGACAACTAGGTAATTAGATAACTAGGTAATTAGATAACTAGGTAATTAGATAACTAGGTAATTAGATAACTAGGTAATTAGATAACTAGGTAATACACATATCAGTGAAACTACTAACATTAAACCATGTTAAAAAATAAATGCATAAATAAAGTGTCCACTCAGTATTTGGCATTACGATCTAATAACCCCCAACATTCAACAACTTACAGAAAGAACATGCTTTTCGGGTACACAAGTATGACCAAAATATACGAAAAAAATAAATAAATAAATAATAAAAACTCATAATAATAATAAAAACTCGAAACCAAGCAGCTAACCTTCTTTCAACAAATCCTTCAGCCGGTATCACACGAGAGCTTTTATAGTCAACATTCTATGATCAACATATTTCTGGCGACATTTCTGGAATATTTTGCACTGGTATCGGAAACTAGACTGATGGTATATGAATTTAGGCAGAACACATATATTAACGGTTGACCTCATAAGCTGCCAGACCAGTGTCGAGGATAAATGTTGAGGGGAAAAAATGCTCGTGTGATACCGGCTTTATTCAGAAATGTCGGTGAATGCCACAGGATTAGTAAAACACACTAATACGTCGCCCAAAAAGCTCAGCAGCCGGTGGATTTTGCTCACGGGTTTTTGGTCTCGGACAATCGGGGGTTTTATATGTGTTGGCGTAAGAGTGTCGGGGTTTGTGTGTTAAGGGGGGATGGGCCGCTTTTCTGGACCACTTTCTCCCTAATGTTTAGCCCCACTAGTTTAGAGATTATAAGACGTTCGGCCCATTAGTTTGGCGATTTTAACACCTTTCACCCCATTTCGTTGTTAATTTTAAGACCTTTCGTGCCATTTAGGTGTCAATTTTTCCTGGCGAGCGATAGCGAGCCTGCAATTTAAAGAGGAAGCGGCCTTCGGCCGGAATATTTTTCTACCGAAAAATGTACAAATTTGTCTTGAAGGGGGGTCTAGGGTGTGTTTTTCTAAGCTTGATGGAGGTCTAGGGAGGAAACTAAAACATTATATGAATAAATTAATTAATAGACCAAACAAACGGCCAGTCTCCCCTTAAGGCTCATGGGAGTTTTAGCACAGACAATATTGGGGTGGAGAGATTATGTGCATGAGGGTTGGAGCGAGGAGAGGTGGGGAGGAGGGAGGAGAGAAAGCGAGGAGAAGAGGGAAAAAAGTGCAGAGGAGAGAAGGGAGAGAAACCGAGAAGGGGGGGAGGGGGGAGAGAGAGAGAGAGGATCAAATTAATTAACCAAATTTCATAAAAAATAACATGAACAAATGCCGAAGTTTCATGCTAAAATACAGACATGCAGACGTCAATGATTACTTAACCTTAACTGGTACAGGGTGGGTCTTTTGGACCTTGCCTGCTTCACTTCAGTAGTATGGAGATTTTAAAACGTTTCGCCGGATACATTTGGCAATCATAACACACGCTATTCAGGTGTCGATGTATTCTAGACGAGCGATAGCGAGCCTGCAATTTATGAGAAACCGGCCTTCATTTGTGTCCATCTTCTACTAACATAATTAACATAATGATCGTGTGTGTGTGTGTGTGTGTGTTTTTTTTTTTTTTTTTTTTTTTTTTTTTTTAAATAGCTTGATTGAAGGGTGTATGGGGAGGCGTTGTAGTTGTTTTAGTTGTTTTTGGTCTAGGGAGGGGTGCAAATTACAATCATATTGCTAAATATTGTTTGATCAATTAAATCCCTTGATAATAATTCCCCGAAACCCCCAATTATTGTCGAAGATGTCACACTACGGCCTTGCATCATTAGTTCCACTAATTTCTTCTTATCTTCATAACAGAAACATACGTGTAATGGTAGATGGCCTTTATTCTCAATTTCACTCAATAAATGCTGGTGTTCCCCAGGGATCAGTTTTGGCCCCAACTCTGTTCCTCATTCATATCAATTATCTTATATCTACCACTCATAATCCAATACATTCCTACGCAGATGACTCAACACTCCACAGTTCCTTCACATTTACCAATTCTTTCACCCAACCCGATCTTATAAATTCAAAAATAAACACTGCAATTTCTCTGAACCAGGACCTTTCTAGAATTAATGAATGGGGACAAAAGAATCTAGTTTCCTTTAATGCACAGAAAACCAAGTATTATACATTCAATTTTCTAACCAACAGAATCTCACTGACTCCCATACATTTATTAATGATGTAAAAATTCCCACTTCCCCTAGTATTGACATTCTCGGTGTAACATTAACTACTAACTTGAGCTGGACACATTATGTTAGAAGCATTGCTAAGAATGCCTCTAAAAAACTGGGATTCCTGTTCAGAATTCGAGAATTCTTCACTGACGAGCAGTTGGCGGTAATATATAAAAGTCATGTGCGCTCTCAGATGGATTACTGTTCACCTCTGTGGAGTGGAAGTGGAGTGGTTGCATTGAGGCAGTTGGACAAAATTAAAAAATAAAGCTATTAGATTAATTAATAACCCTGCAATCACACAGGACCTTCCTACATTATCCATACGAAGAAACGTTGCATCCCTTGCATTATTCTACAGATATATTCACAGCAATTGTTCCGAGGAACTTGCTTCAATTGTGCCGCCTCTCCACATCTTTCCCCGTAGAACTAGGGCAACTGAGAGCGCCCATGAATTTACACTTTCTCCTCCACAATGCAGAACTTCTGCTTATCAAAATTCATTTATCCCCAGAACTACTACTCTTTGGAATTCACTTCCCTCGAATTGCTTTCCACAAACTTACAATCTACAACAGTTTAAATCCAGTTGTTACAAACATTTTATGAATGGAGGATGCCTTTAGGCACATGGACCTTTTTTGTTATATTTGTGTTTTTACTTCCTCAGTTCATTGTCTCTTAAGAAGAAAAAAAAAAAAAAAAAAAAAAAAAAAACGGCGCACCAGATAGTGTTAACCCATTGAATTTCTATGAAGCTATTTTCATTTTATTCTGGCTAAGATTAGACGATTGTATGCAGTCTTGGAAGTCTGTCTAATAAACAAATGGGCCGTTGAAGTCAACCTCAATTGACCGTCTGACTTCTAAAATACATAATCATATCTGAATAAAATCGTCTACTGTTAGCCAGAATTAAAGGAAGATCTACGTCCCCAAACACCAAAGGGGTTAATCTCCGCAACAACCATTAGAGAAGATAATAAAGCCGCTGAATAATGACGGAAATAGGAATAAGAGTCCACTATTAAAAAACAAAACAAATAAAAGGACAGAAATAGCGAGGAAAGGCCAAGAAAAATGACTGACAAAGGGTTAAGCCGGGTGGAAAAAAAGTAGGTAGCATGAAGAACAAAGGGGGAGAGAGGGAGAGAGAGAGAGAGAGAGAGGAGAGAAAGAGAGAGAGAGAGAGAGAGAGAGAGAGAGAGAGAGAGAGAGGAGAGAGCGAGAGAGAGAGAGAGAGAGAGAGAGAGAGAGGAGTTACAAGGAACGGGGAGATACTCGAAGTGGAAGGAGAGAGACTGTTTAGTGCACTACACTCATTACAGAATGTGAAAAATACTATCTTCTCTCTTCTTGAACTAATCTACTGAAGAACTGTGTACAACTTCTGAGAGAAGTTTGTTTCAGGTAGAACAGATCCTACACGTTAAAAAGTTTCTGCAAATACTAGTGCTAAACCTTTTCAATTCTAACTTCCAGCCATGGTTGCGTGTTGTATTTGTATTGAGGCTAAGCATTTTGCAATGATCCACATTAACAAACACATTAAGTATTTTGAAGATTTCATTGAGCTGACCTCGTAGTCTGATATATATATATATATATATATATATATATATATATATATATATATATATATATATATATAGAGAGAGAGAGGGAGAAGGGAGAGAGAGAGAGAGAGAGGGGGGGGGGGGGGGGCAAGGGAGAATAGGGGCAGTAATTATGATAATGGGGAAGCCAAGCAAATGAAGAGGAGAGTTGAAAAGAGCATAAAAGTAGGCCAACAGGTCAGGGAGGAGAGTGGGAGGAGGAGAGGGGTATGTGGAGGAGGAGGGATGAAAGGGAGAAAAGGGGGAGGAGGAGGGGGAGGAAGGGGAGGAGGAAACAGGAAGAAGGAGGAGGTGGTGGAACAAAGAAAAGGAAGGAGGAGGAAGAGAGAAGTAAAAATATGAAGGAGGAGGAGGAGGAGAATGGAAAAGAAAAATGGGGTAGAAACAATTGGTTTACAAAAAAGAGTAGGAGATATTATGACGGAAAGCACAATAGTAAAGAAAACAGATGTATACAAAACAAGTATGAATTGGCGAATTATAGCAAATCCAGAACGAATATTGAAAACACATATTGAGAGAGAGAGAGAGAGAGAGAAAGAGAGAAAGAGAGAGAAAGAGAGAGAGAGAGAGAGAGAGAGAGAGAAAGAGAGAGAGAGAGAGAGAGAGAGAGAGAGAGAGAGAGAGAGAGAGAGAGAGAGAGAGAGAGAGAGAGAGAGAGTAAAAGAGAGAGAGAGTCATATATACTGGAGTTGGTTGTTGAGGTACACCCTAGTGCCTCATTATAACTCATGGGGGACCTGGCCAAGAAAGGAGGAAGTTAGCAGAAGACGATGATGAAGAAGTTGGGAGAAGATGATGAGGAAGAAGATGGGGAGCAGAGGAGAATATGATAATGATGAAGCCGGAAAAGTGGAAAAAATAGAGAGGGAAATTCAGAACGAGAGAAAATAATATCAAGAGGAGTAGGAAACGGAGGAATTTCAGAAGAGGAGGAGAAGGAAAAAATAGAGAGGGAAATTCAGAACGAGAGAAAATAATATCAAGAGGAGTAGGAAACGGAGGAATATCAGAAGAGGAGGAGAAGGAAGAACAATAAACTATTTTGAATTGAATTGAATTGAAATTGAATAAAGGAGATGGAGAAGATAGCGGAGTAGAAAATTAAGTAAAAATATGAGAAAGAATTAAATATATAAACATAATTCAAATTGATATTAATAAAAGAGGGAGGAAATCAGAAACGAAGTACATTAAGGGAAAATACACATAAGGCAAATGTGGAATGAAAAAAATATATGAAGAACAAAATAAAAACAAAGTACGGCATAGAACATTCAAATAAGATAAATATGTCCATGGTAAAGTAGATGTGCAGGAATAATCAGGCAACGCAATCACTGAATGGAAGAATAAAAGAATAACAGACCAACAGGAGACAAGGTAAAAACTATTAAGGCGAGGTTGCGAGGGGAGGGGGGGGGGGGGGGGTTGTCATAAAAAAATAACAATAAATAAATATAAATATATAAAAGTAGGCCTAAATAAATATGATACATTGGAATATAAACTTGTGGAATCACAATGCGAGGTATAAGTTTGTTAAATGGCCTTGAAATGCCATTCCCGTGTTCGTATGTAACATACTTGCAATATGACCTGGCCGGGCCTCGAACCCAGATCCGTAGTTCAGCACCAAACCAACTACTGTAGACCATTCAAAGTGACGAGCTTAAAGCAAACGGAGAAAAAGAGAGATGGATGACATGAAGATAAAATATAGAAAACTTCTTGCATGGAGAGAAACTGAATTACACACTAGCAAGATGTAATCAATTAGCCGGAAACAAGAAAAGAAAATAGATATACATACAATTGCAGGAAAAAAAAGGTCTCGTGTGATTCAGCCAATATACGACGCAGAAGAAGAGAGACCAGAAGACGATAGGGATGAAAGAGGGGACGGAAGTTGCAGTGATAGGAGTGTGAAACAGGAGAAGGGTGGAAAGTTAGAAAAGGGTGTTAGTGTACTCTCTTATCGTTGGTGAGGAAAGGTGAGACTAGGCGGGGTGGAGATGAGAGAGAGAGAGAGAGAGAGAGAGAGAGAGAGAGAGAGAGATATGAGGAGGATGGGGTGAAATAAGCATCATGGACAACTCACCCCACCCCCCACACTTACCTACCTACCTACCTCTCTCTCTCTCTCTCTCTCTCTCTCTTTCTCTCTCTCTCTCTCTCTCTCTCTCTCTCTCTCTCTCTCTCTCTCTCTCTCTCTCTCTCTCCTCACATTCATAGTTATGTCCAGATCAAACCTATACAGTAAGTGATGTAGATATCACATTATGAACTAATATAACTTCATAATTACCAAATACAAATGAAGTGCTGTTAATTACAAACACAAAACAAACGCATCAGTAAGTATCAATACATTAGTTATAATAAGGAACCATGATCACATAATAGTAAGGTAAACATGTAAACCACTTCCTGATCACATAATAGTAAGGTAAACATGTAAACCACTTCCTGATCACATAATAGTAAGGTAAACATATAAACCACTTCCTGATCATAATAGTAAGGTAAAAATATAAACCACTTCCTGATCATAATAGTAAGGTAAAAATATAAACCACTTCCTGATCATAATAGTAAGGTAAACATATAAACCACTTCCTGATCATAATAGTAAGGTAAACATATAAACCACTTCCTGATCACATAATAGTAAGGTAAACATATAAACCACTTCCTGATCATAATAGTAAGGTAAAAATATAAACCACTTCCTGATCATAATAGTAAGGTAAAAATATAAACCACTTCCTGATCATAATAGTAAGGTAAACATATAAACCACTTCCTGATCATAATAGTAAGGTAAACATATAAACCACTTCCTGATCACATAATAGTAAGGTAAACATATAAACCACTTCCTGATCATAATAAGAGCGAAAACTAAAATGCAAAACGGAAAAGACTGGACTGTGTGAAGAGGAAAGAAAGAAAATAGATGTTAAGAAATTAGAACACTGAACATTAAAAAGAGAAGGCAACCTCACCAAACAGTGTACACAGTTATAACAGGAAAACCTACTTGACATCAAAAGGCGTACTAACCAGAAACAAAACATAGCGACAGAAAATAAAAGACAATCTAACAGAGTGCAAAAAAGGCAAAAATCCCAGTACAATAAAAACCAATGTTCCCTGTGGCCATTCCCCGATCACGAGACACTAGGCTAATGAACTGCGGGCCGACATTTGCATAACTCGATCTCCCTCACAAAAAATGGGCCGTAAGATATCATGCCTAATTTGCATACGGTTCGCATAAGCCGTAGAGTTTGGAGAAGTTTTATAAGGACATTGTGAAAAAGTTGAAAAATGTTCCGAGACCCTCTCAGTGGTGGATTACATGGTTGGGTAATTTATGCTGGGGTTGACGATATTTGGGACATGGGGAGGGCGATCTGCGGCATCTGTGTGTGTGTGTGTGTGTGTGTGTGTGTGTGTGTGTGTGTGTGTGTGTGTGTGTGTGATTAAGTGAGTGAGATTGTGAGTGAGAGTGAATCAGAATTGTACATCCCATTATACAATAATATTTACTATATTTTTTCCTTCAGGTTTTCGTCTATAATTGGCCTATAATTGGGCCTAGTAATTGAGGTTGGGTGTGACAGGGATCTGTCTTGTATGGGCCGATCGGATTTTTGCAGACTCCCATTTTCTTATGTTCTTATGTTCTTATGTAAACATTTGGCTGCCAATATCTAATGCAAGTTTTACAATCTGCATCGTCTTGACGATTATCCAAATCATGCCTTATTCTGATTGTCTCTCAAGTAACATATATGCTACAGGAAATCGAGCGAGGTCTTCCAATACCTTGCCTAATCTTCACAACTTTCATTCGCATTATAGATATCCAATTGTGTTATCTTTCTGTGTGCAGTCAGACTATATTATTCAGTTAAATAAGATTCGTTCGCAGTCAAGGGGTAAAAATAAATATACCTGTTTACCTCTGGGAAGTGTTATGCAGGTGGTCTCTCACAACACTGGTTATGATCATATAGCCGCTAGCGTGACCACCAACCTGTCGTACCTTTAATAAACTGGTTCACACAGCCTCCCCTCTTATCCCAACAACCCTCCTGCTCTTAAACACTATCACCCTCCCATCCTTCCTATTTCCCCCTTTCCTGTATCCTACTTACCCCCCCCCCCCCCCACACACACACACAACCTGCCCTCTTACCTGTACGCTCGTTCTCTTATACAATGTGAACCATCCATCCCCCTTCCCCTTCCCCTTCTCCTAAACACACACACACACACACTCTCTCTCTCTCTCTCTCTCTCTCTCTCTCTCTCTCTCTCTCTCTCTCTCTCTCTCTCTCTCTCTCTCTCTCCTGCCACTCCACTTTATCTGACCTTTTTGTCATTCCTCTCTATTGTTTCCCTAGCCCCACTTTGCTTTTACTTTGTTTCTAATAATATACTGCATTTTTGTCATAGTTTTATTTGGGACACCTTTAATCAAGTGGTTCATCCAGTTTCCGACTTTATTTAATATCTTCTCCTCTTCACCCGTAGAGGATTTTGACGCGCTTTAACAGTTTATTCTGGCAATTATTAGACGATTGTATTTAGCTTAGGAAAAACTTATGGAAGGTAAGTGTTAATTAAAAGTTTTTGCCACTTTTATTCGTAGAGATCTTTCCTAAGCTGCACAAATCGTCCAATGACAACCAGAATAATGTATAGAAATGCATCCTCAAATCCTGAAAAGGTTAAACACCACGAACGTCCCCTTCACCCCAACCCCGTGTTTAATTCACTGTTTGTCATAGTTACCCTTCTCTCCTAATCTAATACTTGATATCAGATCATAAGTAAAATCAGATGTATTTTCATTCTACTATCCTCGCTTCACTTTCTCTAGTCCAGAAGTGTATTATAATTATCAATCTAAGAACACACAAGAACACAAGAAACCATTCCTGACCTAATCACTGCACTAGGCAATCTATTCCACACATCTACAACTCTGTTCCCAAACCAGTGCTTACCTACATCTTTTCTAATGAGTTTACTTTATTATCTTACAATTTAGTTCTCCATTCTTCCTCCTTCTCTTAACCCTTTCAGTAACCGAGGACGCGATTTGGTTTATTTATTAATTAATGTATTTATAGTTTTGCTATTATTAAGATGTTTGTATTATGCTTTGAGAGGATCTGTAGGCATCAATGGGTTATTTGTGCACAAGTTTACCCTTTATATATTTTGAGAGCGTCCCAAAACTAAGTAAAATTGTCTAGTAATAGCCAGATTTAATGTAGAAACGTTTCCAAATAGAGAGACAGTGTTAAACTCTATCATTCAGTATCACCCACATGGAGTGCATTCACCCTGATCACCCACCCTTCCTACTTCCCCTCTCTCCGACCCCATGTTTAATTTAACTATCTTTCCCACCATCGCTTCTGCCCCACCATCTCCTCCATTTCCCATCGATCGTCACAGTTTCGCTAGTCCGTAAATAATTATGAGTACGCTGCTGTCAATACTGTAACACTTCTTTTCTGTTCTATTTTCCAAAGTCTTTTAATAACTTGTATGTCATGTGAAATTATCCGTCAATCGATCATAAAATTGCTTTTTCATTATGCATATGTATCACCAAAACTCACTTTCAATTAGTTCCTCCTCCTCCTCCTTCCCTTTTCCTTTCTTTCCAATAATAGCCAATTCTATATCATACCACCTCACTCTCTTGTTTCCTATATCTCAGTTCTGTATTATATCTGCACTAGCTACTGTCTTATCCTATTCTTTTTCTTTCGTATATCTTCCGTCTTTCCTATCCGTTTATCTTTTTATATTGCCTCATATTCTTCACTTACCTCCACGCTTTATATCCGCTCATCGCTCGTTCTGCCCTTTTCGATATTCGTTACCTCTTTTTTTTTCTCCCACACCTCTCTCTCTCTCTCTCTCTCTCTCTCTCTCTCTCTCTCTCTCTCTCTCTCTCTCTCTCTCTCTCTCCCACCTCTCTCTCTCTCTCTCTCCACTCTTCCCTTCATCAAGCCTCACCTCTCATCTCGCCCCCTCTCTTTGTATTTTCTCTCTCTATTATATCCTCCTCTACCCATCTACCCTCAGGTCACCCCCCCTATTAGCCCCTCCTTGCCTCATTCTGGGTCATCTTTTCAATCGTGACAGAACCCAACCGGTCGCGTACACTTTCGTATGAGTAACTTCACGATCACGTAATAGATAAAACAGATCGGCTTTGCCAGTTTTCTATTATGTACGATCCCGCTAATAAGTCATGTCCCAGCTGTCATTACGTTTGGCTCGCTCTGTGTTGTATCAATGTCTGTCAGATGTTAAATAGGGTGGGTAAGTGTAGGAATATGTTTGTATATCTTACTCGATATGATGAAATGAAGCTTAGATATTGCTGATACCAATTATTGATAAAAACATAATTGGTGCCTAGACATCACTTATTAGCGCGACTGTTCATGTTGGTAACCTTGCCATAAGAGCTTCACAACAGATCAATCAGAGTGACAACCCTCCTCTATTTTTCCATGATCTCATAACCCTCATAAATAAGATGGGTCGTAATCACTATCAGGGAGAGTGTAGTGTGGTGACTGTGGTTCTCTATCTCCCATTATCTCTTTTCATATTTTCTTTATCGCCAATATATTTTCATGCGAGCATCTATTATACGCTACGCGTCTCGTCTCGTCTCGTCTCGTCTCGTCTCGTCTCGTCTCGTCTCGTCTCGTCTCTCTCTCTTTCTCTCTTTCTCTCTCTCTCTCTCTCGTCTCTCTCTCTCTCTCTCTCTCTCTCTCTCTCTCTCTCTCTCTCTCTCTCTCTCCACTTGCCTCCTCTCCTACCTCTGCATGTCTCCACTCATCTCTACCATTTGTCTCCTCTCCACCTCTCACTTCATTCCCTTTCATCTTCCACTCTCTCCTACTCTCTACCCCTTCCTTCCCTCTTCAGCCTCCCTAACGGATGATCTCCTCTTCTTCCGTTTATCTCCCCTTATTCGCCTCCTCTTACCCTCTTCTCCTCCCCTCCTCATCTCTCGCGACCCGACCTCCTCAGCATCACTAACAGGTTATCTTCTGTTTTCTTCTTGTCCCCTCACTCATCACTCCATTCTTCCCGCCTCCTCTCTCCCCCCATCCTCTTCTCCTACCCATTCCATCTCCTTCCCTCCTCCTACCCGCCGTTTATCCACTTCCCTTCTCTCGCCCCTCCTCCCCTCCTTCCAGCCCCAACTCCCCCCTGCCTCTCAGTCTCCCTAACAGGTCATTAAGAGCGGCGTGGAGAATGGCTAATGAAGGTTGGCCAAATTAATTATCTTGTATGTTGTTTTATGAGGTGAGCCTGAGTGTGTGTGTGCGTCAGGGTGTGTTTCTGTGTGTGTGTGTGTGTGTGTTACTCAGTTACTTGTTCGTCAAGGGGAATCCACGCAATGCGAGCTAAGCTCATTATTATCGCGCCTCCTTAACTGGGAATGTATTGCGTGAAATGCATGTTAAGTGGTTTATGTACTGTTGGAATGGCTGTGGATGTGTGTGTAGTCTGTATATTAGCCAATTGGCGACATCGGAAACGAAGGCTTAGGGTGGATCTGTATGGTACCATTCTCACTATAGACGGTACCGTCTCGCCCGAAGGCTTAGGTAGCCATCAGCTTAGGTGAACCATATGATACCCATCTCGCCTTGTACCATTTTTGCCAACCCCAGATGGGACGTCACAACGTCGTCCATTTATTCCAGGTACCTATTTACAGCTAGGTGAACTGAGGCTAACACATGAAAGGAGACAAGCCCAATTTGTCTCCGCCCGGCCGGGGATTGAACCCCCGACCCCTCTTGTGTGAGACGAGAGCTCTACCTACTAGGCTACGGGCTGTGTGTGTGTGTGTGTGTGTTTGCGTATGGGTGTGTGGGTGTGTGTATGGTGGGGGGGGGGGGGGGAAAGCTGTTGGTGTGTGTATGGGTATAGCCATTAGCACAGACCATATTAATAACACGAAATTTTAAGGTGTTCCATCTTCTCCCATATCTTCCTCTTGCCTTCCTCTCCTCTTGGAAATCATCTAGTCTGCTCTAATGTTCTCGTTATTGCATGCCTTCGCTATATATCTCTCCTCTCTTCTCATCTGGCAGGGTGCATAACATGGCTATCAACAGTGAGGAGGTTAGTAAGATGCTCCCTATAGAAATTAGTGTAATATAGGGGCAGGTGGGTGAGAACGACTTCCATTTCCCATCATACTGTCTGCTCCATGTCCATTAATGTGTACTCTCTCTCTCTCTCTCTCTCTCTCTCTCTCTCTCTCTCTCTCTCTCTCTCATTAACAGTCCCTTTTATATACATGCACCTATTCATCCATTCTTCACTCGTGAAGATCTAGCTATTATTTGTGTGTGCATTCCCCTTCCTCTTTCAAACTCCTCCTTTCCCTCTATTCACTCATTTATCCATTAATCTTCCATCTACTCATCTCTCACCTCTCTCTCTCTCTCTCTCTCTCTCTCTCTCTCTCTCTCTCTCTCTCTGCTCGTATCCTCTACCTCTCTTTGCCTCTTCCCCCCATTCACCCATCGACTACCCATCTATCCCTATTTCCCCTTTCTACTATATCTAACTCTCCCCTTCATCCACTTATCAACGACTCATTCAACTCTCTATTCTTTCTCTACTCTCTACCTTCGTTGTGTGTCACTCTATTACATCTCTCCGTCCATTCTCCTTCCCTTCTTTCATTTCTATCTATCTCGCTATTCCAAACACACACCATTGATTCCTCATTCATCTACTGTATACGTTTCCACCCTGGCTCTGTGTATATTTCTTCTCTTCCTCAACCTCCCTCTCTATTTTAACCTCTTACAGCCTCTTTTCAATCTCATCCACACATCATCCATATCCCTTCCTTCTTCTCAGCCTCCTCTATTCATCCATCCCCCTCCCTCTCTGTCCCACCCTCCTCCCCGCCTCTCTGCCAGTCCCTTTCTCCCCATCCACCAATCATCCATCTCCCTTCCCTTTCTCCCTCTTTGGCTGTCTGGCTCTCTCTGTCTGTCTGTCTGTCTGTCTTCCCCCCCCCCCCCCTTCCTCCTCCCCACCCTCCATCCTCCCCACCCTCCCTTCCCCCCCTAACACCTGTCACAACAGAGGTGGTCAGGTTGGTTAATGGTGCCCCCGACCACCTAATACAAGGGAGGAGGGAGGGAGGGAGGGGAGGATGGTAAAGAGCCTAAACAGAGGGGAGGGGAGGGGAGGGGAGGGAGGGAGTATGGTAAAGAGGATGAACAGAGGTGAGGGTAGGAAGGGGAAGGAGGGTAGGGAAGGGAGGGGGAAGGAGAGAGAGATGGTGAGAGGAAGGGAAGGGAGGAAGGCCAGTGGAATATAGTGACTAGAAAAGAAAAACAGTTTGGTTACATGATGCCCAAACCACTTAATACATGGGAGGTAGGGCGACCGGAGGGGGGGGGGGGGGGGACAGGAAAGGAACGAGAGAGGGGTGGAGAAAAGAGGGGGAGGGGAGGGGAAAGAAGAGGAGAGAAGGGAGGATGACAAGCAAATAAGATGGAGTAACCAAACACAGATAAAACAAATGGAAATTGGATTATGTGCAGCCCGGGAGGCAAGAACATAGGGAGTGTAGATTTTAAGTAAATAAGTGATGATAATAGTAAATAAATAAATATATAAATATAACGCTTTGGTGGCAGAGCGGACTTGTGATGACCGAGCTGTAGGTTAGTAGATTCGAGTCCTCAGGGTTACTTGAGTTTGTGAGGTAGATTATCACATGTTAATTAAAGTCTAGTCTACAATAAATACAAACAACAGCCTTAACAATACTACTGTCCACTACTACCACTGTATTTCGATTGCTCTCCTGTAAGCTAACCCTTTCCAGTTCCGTTCAGTGGTTTATTCCACCTTGGGCAGGGTAAAACTTAATAAATAAAACAGGCGAGGAGGTGAAAAGAGAACGATATTATAGAAAATAGTAAGAAGTGAAGAAAATACAAGTTAATGGTGTCAGTACGAGGATGGTAGGGTAGAGGGGGAGGGCGTTTAGTTTAGGGGGAAAGGGTTTATTTATTGGTCGGTATATATATTTATTTAATTATTTTGTATTATTATTTTTATAGTTTCCTCCCTAGGCTTTATTTTTGTGTATCCTCATATCAAACTTTTAAAAACGTCTCCAAGTTCCCCCTTCTAGATAAATGTGTACATTTTTTGGTAGAAGAATGTCCTGGCCGAAGGCTAATTCCTCTTGAATTAAAGGCTCGCTATCGCTCGTCAGGAAAAAATGGACACCTAAATGGCACGATAGGTCTTAATATTGACAAATAATGGGGTAAAAGGTCATAACATCACCAAACTAATGGGGCGAACGTCTTACAAATCTGAAACTAATGGAGCTAAACATGAGGGAGAAGGGGGGCCAGACAAACACTCTCCCCCCTTTAAGAGAGTGAAAGCAAGGGTGGCTTGATGGTCGAGAGGATTATAGGACCACAACTTGTTCTGGTAAAATCCTGGCTGGCAGGTAGAGAGCTTATTTATGTATTCATGTGTGAGATGAACTATTATACATATGCTACGAGTCCGCAGCAAGAACATACAAGAACCTTTAGCATAAGAAATATCTCCACAGTGCACTGTATCCACCCATTATTCAACCATTACCAAACTATGTATGTGAACGCCTTCGGTAAATAGAGTAAATCTATATGTTAATAATTTCACCACAACACCAAACACCTCCAATGAAACTAATGAAAGCATATAATATGTGATCCACCGGGATTCGAACCTGGGTTATCACACACATATATCAAAATATGTATCGTAAAGTAGACCACTAAAATCTGGTAACTTTTGAAGGTAAAGATATTGCAGATAATATCAACAACTTACAAGTATATTTTTGTCGTGCCTTAATGCTATTTTTGGACCAAGTTTCATCTAGTTCGATTATATTTAAAGGAAACAAAATCAAACATACAGTCATACGTAAAACTCTGTTATGGCAGACATTTATAAGTCATACTGATCATACCCACTATTAGATACAACCACTATCTTCTGATTTACCTTGTGTTACTCCGATATAACCTCCGTGACAGTCCATCGTAACCTTAATAGTTTTCTGATTCTTACAACAAAAAAGATACTCAGAAAAGGAAAATAGCATGTGAGAGAGAGAGAGAGAGAGAGAGAGAGAGAGAGAGAGAGAGAGAGAGAGAGAGAGAGAGAGAGAATGGGGGGGAGAGAATGGTTGCAATGAGAAGAGTATAAACAAAAGAAGAATTACACAGCTAGAAGAGTAAAAAAAATAAAAAGCGTAGGGGATAAAATATATGAACAAGAAAAGCGAGGATAATATTGAATTAATACTAGAGGAGGCTATACAGTATACAGTGAACGATACGGAGGCTATACAGCATACAGTGAACGATAAGGAGGCTATACAGTATACAGTGAACGATAAGGAGGCTATACAGTATACAGTGAACGATAAGGAGGCTATACAGTATACAGTGAACGATAAGGAGGCTATACAGTATACAGTGAACGATACGGAGGCTATACAGCATACAGTGAACGATAAGGAGGCTATACAGTATACAGTGAACGATAAGGAGGCTATACAGTATACAGTGAACGATACGGAGGCTATACAGCATACAGTGAACGATAAGGAGGCTATACAGTATACAGTGAACGATAAGGAGGCTATACAGTATACAGTGAACGATACGGAGGCTATACAGCATACAGTGAACGATAAGGAGGCTATACAGTATACAGTGAACGATAAGGAGGCTATACAGTATACAGTGAACGATAAGGAGGCTATACAGTATACAGTGAACAATACGGAGGCTATACAGCATACAGTGAACGATAAGGAGGCTATACAGTATACAGTGAACGATAAGGAGGCTATACAGTATACAGTGAACAATAAGGAGGCTATACAGTATACAGTGAACGATACGGAGGCTATACAGCATACAGTGAACGATAAGGAGGCTATACAGTATACAGTGAACGATAAGGAGGCTATACAGTATACAGTGAACGATAAGGAGGCTATACAGTATACAGTGAACGATACGGAGGCTATACAGCATACAGTGAACGATAAGGAGGCTATACAGTATACAGTGAACGATAAGGAGGCTATACAGTATACAGTGAACGATAAGGAGGCTATACAGTATACAGTGAACGATACGGAGGCTATACAGCATACAGTGAACGATAAGGAGGCTATACAGTATACAGTGAACGATAAGGAGGCTATACAGTATACAGTGAACGATAAGGAGGCTATACAGTATACAGTGAACGATACGGAGGCTATACAGCATACAGTGAACGATAAGGAGGCTATACAGTATACAGTGAACGATAAGGAGGCTATACAGTATACAGTGAACGATAAGGAGGCTATACAGTATACAGTGAACGATACGGAGGCTATACAGCATACAGTGAACGATAAGGAGGCTATACAGTATACAGTGAACGATAAGGAGGCTATACATTATACAGTGAACGATAAGGAGGCTATACAGTATACAGTGAACGATAAGGAGGCTATACAGTATACAGTGAACGATAAGGAGGCTATACAGTATACAGTGAACGATAAGGAGGCTATACAGTATAC
This sequence comes from Paralithodes platypus, assembly GCA_032716605.1. Classification (NCBI taxonomy): domain Eukaryota; kingdom Metazoa; phylum Arthropoda; class Malacostraca; order Decapoda; family Lithodidae; genus Paralithodes; species Paralithodes platypus. Next base: position 38,939,970 of record CM064508.1, read on the forward strand.
AGTGAACGATACGGAGGCTATACAGCATACAGTGAACGATAAGGAGGCTATACAGTATACAGTGAACGATAAGGAGGCTATACAGTATACAGTGAACGATACGGAGGCTATACAGTGAACGATAAGGAGGCTATACAGTATACAGTGAATGATAAGGAGGCTATACAGTATACAGTGAACGATACGGAGGCTATACAGCATACAGTGAACGATAAGGAGGCTATACAGTATACAGTGAACGATAAGGAGGCTATACAGTATACAGTGAACGATAAGGAGGCTATACAGTATACAGTACAAAGGAAGGAAGGAAAGGAAGGAAATCAAGCAACAACAGATCCAGTGACCCTTCTAGGTTGCTTGTCCTCCAAAACACTGAGGATCAAGTGTCCAAACAGTGGTTTAGAGTGGGTAAGGGAACATTGGAAAGGGAATTACTGCCCTGGAACTAATGTCCGTGGCAGGATTAGGAAGTTAGTAGGGGACAGATGGGTTAGTAACTGAGGGGGGGATAAAATAAAGTTATTCATTTACAAACGCAGTCAGTCGCGGGTTTGATGCGAGATATTTGTCTAGGCGGAGTTTAAATGAATCAACGGTGATGCAGTCTATAACGTTTCGGGGAAGCCCATTCCACAAGTTGACAACTCGATTGAAGAAGAAATTCTTAGATTCGTGTGAGTTAAAAGATTTACCAATCATTTTGCAACCGTTTCCCCGCGTGTAATTAGATTGGTCGATAGTGAAGTACTTACTACAGTTCATATTGTCGATGCCTTTGATGATTTTGAACACTTGAATTAAGTCGCCTCTTAATCTGCGCTGGGTTAAAGGAAATAGATTTAATTCTCTAAGACGCTCTTCGTATGGTTTGTTCTTTAGGCTAGGTATCATTTTGGTAACTCTACGTTGAACTCGTTCTAGCTTGTTTATATCTTTTTGGTAATAAGGGCACCAGGATTGAACGCAGTATTCCAGAAGAGGGCGGACTAAGGAATTGTAAAGGGTTAGGATAACTTCTTTGGATTTATGCTCAAATGACCTGCCTATAAAGCCAATTATTTTGTTTGCCTTCTTAACAACTTCTGAACATTGTTGACTCGGTTTTAGGTTACTCGATATTGTTACTCCCAGATCGGTTTCTCTGTTTACATTCTTAAGCTGAGTGCCATTCATCGAATAGTTTGCTTTCTCATTTAGGTATCCGATATGTAGTACTTTACATTTATCCGCATTGAAACTCATTTGCCAAATTTGGGCCCAACATGACAATTTATCTAGATTGTGTTGCATATCGTCAACTTGTTCTTTCGAGAGTACGCTATTTGCAATTTTTGTATCGTCAGCAAATTTTGAGATTGTACAGGTGAGACCCTCATCTATGTCGTTGATGTAAATTAGAAAGAGAATTGGTCCTAGTACCGATCCCTGGGGTGATCAGTGAATGATAAGGAGGCTATACAGTATACAGTGAACGATAAGGAGGCTATACAGTATACAGTGAACGATAAGGAGGCTATACAGTATACAGTGAACGATAAGGAGGCTATACAGTATACAGTGAATGATAAGGAGGCTATACAGTATACAGTGAACGATAAGGAGGCTATACAGTATACAGTGAACGATAAGGAGGCTATACAGTATACAGTGAATGATAAGGAGGCTATACAGTATACAGTGAACGATAAGGAGGCTATACAGTATACAGTGAATGATAAGGAGGCTATACAGTATACAGTGAACGATAAGGAGGCTATACAGTATACAGTGAACGATAAGGAGGCTATACAGTATACAGTGAACGATAAGGAGGCTATACAGTATACAGTGAATGATAAGGAGGCTATACAGTATACAGTGAACGATAAGGAGGCTATACAGTATACAGTGAATGATAAGGAGGCTATACAGTATACAGTGAATGATAAGGAGGCTATACAGTATACAGTGAATGATAAGGAGGCTATACAGTGAACGATAAGGAGGCTATACAGTATACAGTGAATGATAAGGAGGCTATACAGCATACAGTGAACGATAAGGAGGCTATACAGTATACAGTGAACGATAAGGAGGCTATACAGTGAATGATAAGGAGGCTATACAGTGAATGATAAGGAGGCTATACAGTATACAGTGAATGATAAGGAGGCTATACAGTGAATGATAAGGAGGCTATACAGTGAATGATAAGGAGGCTATACAGTATACAGTGAATGATAAGGAGGCTATACAGTGAATGATAAGGAGGCTATACAGTGAATGATAAGGAGGCTATACAGTATACAGTGAATGATAAGGAGGCTATACAGTGAATGATAAGGAGGCTATACAGTGAATGATAAGGAGGCTATACAGTGAATGATAAGGAGGCTATACAGTATACAGTGAATGATAAGGAGGCTATACAGTGAATGATAAGGAGGCTATACAGTGAATGATAAGGAGGCTATACAGTATACAGTGAATGATAAGGAGGCTATACAGTATACAGTGAAAGATAAGGAGGCTCTACAGTGAACGATAAGGAGGCTATACAGTATACAGTGAATGATAAGGAGGCTATACAGTGAACGATAAGGAGGCTATACAGTATACAGTGAATGATAAGGAGGCTATACAGTATACAGTGAATGATAAGGAGGCTATACAGTATACAGTGAATGATAAGGAGGCTATACAGTATACAGTGAATGATAAGGAGGCTATACAGTGAACGATAAGGAGGCTATACAGTATACAGTGAATGATAAGGAGGCTATACAGTATACAGTGAATGATAAGGAGGCTATACAGTATACAGTGAACGATAAGGAGGCTATACAGTATACAGTGAACGATAAGGAGGCTATACAGTATACAGTGAACGATAAGGAGGCTATACAGTATACAGTGAATGATAAGGAGGCTATACAGTATACAGTGAACGATAAGGAGGCTATACAGTATACAGTGAACGATAAGGAGGCTATACAGTATACAGTGAATGATAAGGAGGCTATACAGTATACAGTGAACGATAAGGAGGCTATACAGTATACAGTGAACGATAAGGAGGCTATACAGTATACAGTGAACGATAAGACGCTATCAGAGGGGGGAAGTTGATAGCCAAACATAAACACTCATAAACATTCACGCTCACTCACACACACTTACACATATACACACACACGCCTACATACGCACATATAACATTGATACATACACCAACACAGAAACTACATACACACCTACTAGAATACATACAGCTACATAACGATACAAACCGACGCACACACACCAACACATACACACACAGACCGACACACAAACGTACATACCGACCACACACATACAGACCGACACACACTCACACACAGATCGACCACATACAAACATACGCACACAGACCGACACACACACACACACACCGACACACACACACACATACACCTGGTTGGGCCACAATTAAACACAGGTAGCGGGCACTTCATTAACACAATGGATCATGGTCGGCCACCTCTTTATGGTGCGGTGTGGGGGGGAGAGCGACCAATGTACTCACTCTCATTCTCTCTCATTCTCTCTCTTTCATCATTTGATCGCTGTCGGAGGTGACATTTTGCTGCTGTGACAATACCTTTAAACTGCATACACAGATGATTGTATATTTTAGAAAAATGGTAGGTGTATCGGAATTACCATCATTTACAGTTGAATATTTGGAACTTGTCATATCGTTTCAGTAATATGGAGTTTTAACATGTTGAAAGTATGGGTCCTATGACTTGTGTATGAAATGGAATGCTTTCTCCAAGTAGGGTTTCTCCTTCTTAAAATTAATAGGAAAACATTAGCTAGTCTTTATCACGCCGTGGTGTAGTTGCTTAATACATGAACTCTCGTCCTGACTTTCCATGGTTCGATTCCTGAGTAACGGATGAGAGTAAAACATTTAGTAGTTCATATATATATATATATATATATATATATATATATATATATATATATATATATATATATATATATATATATATATATATCCACAGGGAAGGAAGGAAAATAAACACGGAGTCCCAAGCGCTTTCGTGTATTACATGTTCAGGGGACAGAGGACAGGCCCGTGTTTATTTTCCTTCCTTCCCTGTGGATATTTAGCATATCATAAGTTTACGTGTTGCTGTGACTTTTTTGCATATATATATATATATATATAATATACATCAAAAATATGCTTTAATATCGTGATGGTACATTTTGTATGACTTGAAGAAAACTATATGAAAGTAGTAACCCCCACTGTAATTTCTGTGAGCAAACAATGGTCTTTACTGACCGTGAGGGTGCCATCAAACAGCGGGGATTAAGTGTTAAGGGTTAAGGGTGGAGTAATGTGTGTATAGAAACACAACGTTACATATAAACCAGAAGCTGTAGTGTGAGGTATATGGGAGGCTGATCATGGAAACAGCTATACTGATTAAAATATTACGACGGTAGCTGAAAAAACATTAGATAGTTGGCAGTGGTTTGAAATAAATATATACATAAACAAGTGAACTGAGGGTTTGTCTAAAAATTAAAATTATAAATATTAGGATCTTTGAACAGGTGTGCAATGTGAAAGCTAATAAATGCGCAGCCTAGAGTAACCCCCTCACCTTATACTATATAATAATACATTAAATAATATATCAACTACTGTAATCAGAACATGAGTGTTTCCTTTGTAAATGTAACTGACAGATGATGAAAAAATCTTCTAAAAACCACTGTGTTAAAGACTTTCAATTAATCCTGCAATTTAAACAGGTTCTTATTAAAGTTGAAAACATCAGCTTGAAGATAGCTACAACATAAACAGAACACAGTGGAGTCTTCTTGTTTAAAGGGTTAAGGGAATACATCACGAGAGCTTTTATCGTCAATATTCGAGGGTCAATATTTTCCAAAAACAATTCCGAGATTCTTTGCACTGGTATACTAAACTACAATGAAGACAAATTCAATTAAAGGAATTATTGTTAACGTTTTATCTCATGAGTGCCAGAACAGTATAGAAAGGTTGAAGGGACAAACGCTCGTGAAATGCCGAATTTAAGCAATACAAGAATATAATGAATGAAACTATATACACCGGTAAAAGTGGTACATAAAAGGCTTCCGCACACCACCAGGACGGCCTGCTCCTGAATGGCCACAAAGTCTCTCTCTGCCACAAGCCGATTATAGTCAGCCTGAGTCCTCAATAATGGTCAGATTACTTCACTCTTGCTAACCTACAAACACACACACACACACACACACACACACACACACACACACACACACATCTAAGAATTTCTTCTTCAATCGAGTTGTCAACTTGTGGAATGGGCTTCCCCGAGACGTTATAGACTGCAGCACCGTTGATTCATTTAAATTCCGCCTAGACAAATATCTCGCATCAAACCCGCGACTGACTGCGTTTGTAAATGAATAACTTTATCCTCTCCTCAGTTACTAACCCATCTGTCCCCTACTAACTTCCTAGTCCTGCCACGTTAGTGGCAGGGCAGTAGTTCCCTTTCCAATGTTCCCTTACCCACTCTAAACCACTGTTTGGACACTTGATCCTCAGTGTTTTGGAGGACAAGCAACCTAGAAGGGTCACTAGATCTGTTGTTGCTTGATTTCCTTTGTACTCCTTTGTACACACACACACACACACACACGTTATATAATATATAGTATATGACTTGAATATACGTGCGTGTGTTCATGTTTGCGTGTGTGTTCACATACATGTTTACAAATGCTTATCATGTAACCTGATTCAGGTAGTTAACTCACATGAATGATTACGGGTGTTTATCTTAAATAATGAATCATTAATAATCTAATAATATAAATTACAACACTCTAAATTGCCAGAACATCATGACATTTCCGGATCTAGTCAGTACCCTTCCATAGTTCAATTATGGTGACAGGCCAGATAAAGTCCCCTCACAGCACCTCTCTATCCTGTCTGTTAGCACCGACCCTCTACCTCACTCACACATTTAAAACACATTCCTTTATGGACAGAATTGGGACAATGTCTTTACAGTACCTTCCTGTTGCATGTAGTAGCATAATTATTTGAACATCGCTTTACGATATATAAGTAGGCGAGCAGGTGCATTTTTTGATGAAACCCAATAATTCAATTTGGGTGGTTCCGGCAAGTTACATGATTATTATATATTTTTTTTTATGAGTTTGACTGAGACAAAATGCAAAGCTTCCTGTAACTAGTGTCTGAGCATATTATATCATAATTGTTGCTCAAAATCTTGCGCAGTTATTCTTGGCCCTCTGGTATATTTCGGACATAGAAATGTGTATATATCTATATATATATATATATATATTATATATATATATATATATATATATATATATATATATATATATATATATATATATTACGTTATACTTGATCATTATACTAATACATGTTCCAGTTGTAGTAATGCCAATCACCATGTACCGTACCGTAGGTATGTCTCTCGGATGTTGAATATGGTATTCTAGCGATTCCCTCATAGGCCTAATAACTAAATAAAAACTGGTAAGTATATTTATTTCTATACTAAAACAAATTAAAGGCGCCGTCGTGAATGAGGGTTTGTAGGATACTAGCATGCAATGCTTGCAGACTCAAATTAGTTATTGCGAGCAAGGAGTCTATAAATAAATTACCATTCTAAATTTACACAACTTCACACCATTTAAAGCAGCTATTACTGTACTAAAGTGGAAAACAAACGAATGTTAATGACAACTGCAACATGGCGTATCATGTTATATGTATAATTGCCAGAATACACTTCGTTTTAATTTATCTAATAAATATAGTATAACTTATAACAGATACTTGCCTAGTAATGATTTTGGCCATTTAAAGCTCCTGAGATATTATGTTAAGATTAAATTTATTAAAATTAATTTAATTTAATTGAATCAGTTTTCATTCCTCCACTTTTAAGTGAAAAACAGTAACTTAACTAGCATAGAACCTCCGAGGAAGAAACAACAATTTATATAGAAACTTGCCATAGTAACAGGTGAACATAAACACAGCACTAGGGAAACAATATGATGGCTAATTAAACTAAAATGGCGAAGTTGTCCCCCATAGCAATGATGTCCCCTCGTCCGAGTGCATCCCTGTGTATTGGTAAACTGTGATAAGGTCTTCATTTCCGGGGCTAGCCAGAGTAGTAGAGAGAGAGAGAGAGAGAGAGAGAGAGAGAGAGAGAGAGAGAGAGAGAGAGACCGTATTTATATTGGTTATCAATATTAAAGAGAGTAGAACAGTGCTATAAGGAACTAGCTAACAATAGGACAAAAGTGAACATATATAAATTTTTGTTGTCTTTCGTCATCATTGTAACTATACATATCTATTACTAAGATACCGACCAGCCACTAATTTCATCATCATTGTATCTATACATATCTATTACTAAGATACCGACCAGCCACTAATTTCATCATCATTGTATCTATACATATCTATTACTAAGATACCGACCAGCCACTAATTTTGTCATCATTGTATCTATACATATCTATTACTAAGATACCGACCAGCCACTAATTTTGTCATCATTGTATCTATACATATCTATTACTAAGATACCGACCAGCCACTAATTTCATCATCATTGTATCTATACATCTATTACTAAGATACCGACCAGCCACTAATTTCATCATCATTGTATCTATACATATCTATTACTAAGATACCGACCAGCCACTAATTTTGTCATCATTGTATCTATACATATCTATTACTAAGATACCGACCAGCCACTAATTTTGTCATCATTGTATCTATACATATCTATTACTAAGATACCGACCAGCCACTAATTTTGTCATCATTGTATCTATACATATCTATTACTAAGATACCGACCAGCCACTAATTTCATCATCATTGTATCTATACATATCTATTACTAAGATACCGACCAGCCACTAATTTTGTCATCATTGTATCTATACATATCTATTACTAAGATACCGACCAGCCACTAATTTCATCATCATTGTATCTATACATATCTATTACTAAGATACCGACCAGCCACTAATTTCATCATCATTGTATCTATACATATCTATTACTAGATACCGACCAGCCACTAATTTCATCATCATTGTATCTATACATATCTATTACTAAGATACCGACCAGCCACTAATTTCATCATCATTGTATCTATACATATCTATTACTAAGATACCGACCAGCCACTAATTTCATCATCATTGTATCTATACATATCTATTACTAAGATACCGACCAGCCACTAATTTCATCATCATTGTATCTATACATATCTATTACTAAGATACCGACCAGCCACTAATTCATCATCATTGTATCTATACATATCTATTACTAAGATACCGACCAGCCACTAATTTCATCATCATTGTATCTATACATATCTATTACTAAGATACCGACCAGCCACTAATTTCATCATCATTGTATCTATACATATCTATTACTAAGATACCGACCAGCCACTAATTTCATCATCATTGTATCTATACATATCTATTACTAAGATACCGACCAGCCACTAATTTCATCATCATTGTATCTATACATATCTATTACTAAGATACCGACCAGCCACTAATTTTGTCATCATTGTATCTATACATATCTATTACTAAGATACCGACCAGCCACTAATTTTCCTTTGGCCATGTAACCTTATCCCTTCTTCTTGAGCTTCTTCTTATTATTATGTTTCTTGGGTTTTGTAAGAAAGCAAGGTTTGCTGAACTCTCTGGTTACCTAACGGGGGTTGCCAAATGAGGGTGTGGCCAAGCAAGAGTTACTGAGAGTGGTCACGGGGTTGGTACCAGTACAGGGATTTCCGAGTACTGATGGCGAGCAAAGGTTCCTGAACTGTCTTTGTGCCTCGCAAGGGCTTCTGAATGAGGCTGCAGCTTTCCGTGGGTTGCTGAGGTTTGTCACTTTTGTTACTTTCAATGGGTTGCAGAGGGTGGTAACTCCTAAATAAAGGCTGAGGAATTTACGAGAGGGTTTGAACCTGCCGAGCAATTCTTCATTTCGTTCTTTCTCATTTTCCTGTTCCTCCTGATCTCGGTGTCCTTGAGTGGAGAAGGGGCCTTTGTGGTGGTGATAGGACGGCCCTTGTGTTCTTTTTACTCTGGGGTGGCATTCTCCTGTATATATTGTATATATATCCTCTTTTTCCATCCCCCCATTCTTGCAATTTCACCGTCCTCCTCCTCCTTCTTTTAATTCTTCTTCTTCTTCTTCTTCTTCTTCTTCTTCTTCTTCTTCTTCTTCTTCATCTTCTTCTTCTTCTTTTCTCTTCCTCCTCCTCCTCTTGTAATTTCGGCTTCATATCGTCCCCCAGAAGTGTCATGGCAACGAGAGAGAGAGAGAGAGAGAGAGAGAGAGAGAGAGAGAGAGAGAGAGAGAGAGAGAGAGAGAGAGAGAGAGAGAGAGAGAGAGAGAGAGAGAGAGAGAGAGAGAGAGAGAGAGAGAGAGGCCTTAACAGGTGATACTAATGACCACAATAACTTTAATATTAGTAGGAGAAAAAGAGGAAGAAGAAGAAAATTACGAAGAAGGCAGATATATAGATAATAATCAAGAGAAAACAGAGGAGAAAGACAGACACAGAGAGAAGAGGACAATGATAAGGAGAACGAATAGAAAAATAAACACATTGTAAACAATGAAATCTTAATGGTAACCAAACTGATGAGCATACACTTAAGTGTTACGATCGTTAACGTGTTCAAATTAGCACACTAAAACGAACGAAACACTTATCATATGTATCATTTGTCACATTTGAACACGCATTTTTGACAGTATACGAAAAAAAATAAAAAAAATAACGAGAGAGAGAGAGAGAGAGAGAGAGTGAGAGTGAGTGAGAGAGAGAGAGAGAATCTGGTCGCCCTGGTAACTTAACAAGGGAGAAATTCTTGATTGCGTTGACGAGTTTGGGAAATTGTGTTGCCTGTCACTGTGATGAACGTGCATGACTGTGTGTGTGTAACTGTTTTTGCATGACTGTGTGTGTATGTAACAGCTTCTGCATGACCGTGTGTGTGTGTAACTGGTTCTGCATGATTGTGTGTAATTGTTTCTACATTACTGTGTGGGTGGGTGTATGACTGTATCTGCATGACTGTGTATGACTCTATCTGCATGACTGTGTGTGTGTAACTGTATCTGCATGACTATGTGTGTGATTGTATCTGCATGCATGTATGTATAACTGTATCTGCATGACTGTGTGTGTAACTGTATCTGCATGACTGTGTGTATGTGAATGTATCTGCATGACTTTGTGTGTGTGAATGTATCTGCATGACTGTGTGTGTGTAACTGTATCTGCATGACTATGTGTGTGATTGTATCTGCATGCCTGTATGTATGACTGTATCTGCATGCCTGTGTGTGTAACTGTATCTGCATGACTGTGTGTGTGTGAATGTATCTGCATGACTGTGTGTATGTGAATGTATCTGCATGACTGTGTGTGTGTGTGTGTGTGTGTGTGTGTGTGTGTGTGTGTGTGTGTGTGTGTGTGTGAATGTATGTGCATGACTGTGTGTATAATACTGTGTGTGCATGGATTTGGATGCACTAACTGTGAACATGAGGTTGTGTGTACATTAATGTGCGTGAAAATGTATGTGTACGGCAGTGTACACATGCATCAGAAAGCAAAATAATAACTAGTACTGTCTTCTGCTTCACCTCCTGTACCTTGTCTCTCTCCAAACCCTGCGGCAGATCCCACTAACCTTCATCACTCTCTTGTTCTTCAGATTGGCCTGGCTGTGTGTATCTGCATGACTGTGTGTGATTTCTGTGTGTCAGTGATTGTGTATGCATCACTAGACCTGTCATATTGGGACGTTGATAACTTATAATAAATGTGCGTGTGCAAGACAGCGTGCATCCCGTGTGTGTGTGTGTGTGTGTGTGTGTGTGTGTGTGTGTGTGTGTGTGTGTGTGTGTGTGTGTGTGTGTGTGTGTGTGTGTGTGTGTGTGTGTGTGTGTGTGTGTGTGTGTGTGTGTGTGTGTGTGCGCTCGCGCAGATACGTGTTTCAAGCGTGTTTATCATAAAATCTTTCCCATACACATACTCACTCTCACTCTCTCTCTCTCTCTCTCTCATATATGCCCACCCATTCTCACACTCCCCTGTCTTTAAATAGCCGCCCACCATAGGCCTAAGCATATTAAGTTGTAAAGGTTAGCCAAAGGTCGAGGAATAGGTAACTTTATATTTCCTTAGGCCTACCTCATTTTCCCACCTAATTTCAAGCTCTCTTGGGTTTCTCCATTTATAGGGTTTCATTTATTTTAGGATTATTTATATATTTATTCGTCTTTACTTTGTATTGCTATGTTGATTATAAATTGTACCATCGCACATATTATTATTCCATATTAATTGGTTATTCTTATCAACCTCGCCTCCCTCTCCCACCACTTCTCACTCTTTTTCTCTCTGTAATGTAATATATAATCAATCCACGCCCCCTCCCTCTCTCTCTCTCTCTCTCTCACACACATACATACACACACACACACACCAGTCTTAAACGCCCGGTAATTTGCCTATAAAGGTTACTACTAAAAGGTCAAGATTATAGTCTGGCCAATGTCTTCTTTTCCCACCCTTCCTCATTCCTTCCTTCTCTGTCTTCACTATTTGTTTCTTTCCATTTAAAGTCACGGGATAACAGGAGTAAGAAAAGGGTGCCTAAATTATTCAATGGATTATTTAAATTATCCATTAGTACAATGGATTCATTTGTTGTTAAATTCTGGCTAACACTAAAAATTATTAATAAGTTTAAGAAGGAACTCTAATTTTATGTTAATACCTGGACTTGATAGCGATCGAACATAAATCAAGTACTTTAAGGCAATATTTGCGAAAATGTGATGAAAAATGTGATGAAAAATGTGATGAAAAATGTCAGCTAGATTCAATGACAGGCAAAAATGCCGAAACAACCGCACTGTGACGCCGCCTTTAGGGATGATCTATGGAAGCCAACGGTTAATTGACATATTCTGTTGTCCTTTTATTGCTAGAGGGCCTTCCTAAGTTGCATACAATTATCAAGCGTTTAAGGGTTAAGCCTACATTTTATATACAACGTGTGTTTCCTACCCTAATCTATAAATCCGAAATTTGGAAACTAACCAAAGCAATGGAGAAAAGGTTTAGGAGTACGTAGAGAGCAATGTTAAGAGAAACTATAAGATATAGGAAGAAATAGCAAGAGTACTATGAGAACAAACTAATTATTCATGGATAGTCTAGATGTGATCAATTAGTTTGTCCCCTAGGCTAACAAAAAAAAACTTCCCAAACTTCCTTCAAACTAAAGAAATGCTCACTCAGATTCCCTTAAAGCTAAATTTGTACATTTGTCGCTAGCAAAATGTCCCGGTAGAAGGCTAATTTCTTCTTAAGTTGCAGGCTTGCTATCGCTTGCACACAAAAAAAAACGAACCCTGAATGGGGCGAAACGTCTTACCATCGCCAAACTAATGGGGGATTATTTATGTAAATCTCCAAACTAATGGAACGAAACAAGGGAGCTCCAAAAAGTTCTCCCTCGGACCAAATTCCCAACAGTAAACTCCAGATGGATGATAGTAATGATGAAAAGTATATGTCATCCGCTTCTACACACCACCATCATCATCTTCTTCTAATTCTACTTCTTCTTCTTCTTCCTTCTTCTCGTCATCTACGTCGCATCTCTACACCGGTGCCCTACTTTTGGTAACCTTTACATTTCTCCCCCTAACCTCCTCTGTAGTCTCCACCTCAGGTGTATTGACTATATTCCTTTTTATTTATCATTAAGCTAAGTGCCTCATTTCTTCTTAATCAAAATCTCTCTCTCTCTCTCTCTCTCTCTCTCTCTCTCTCTCTCTCTCTCTCTCTCTCTCTCTCTCTCTCTCTCTTCTCTCTCTCTCTCTCTCTCTCTCTCTCTCTCTCTCTCTCTCTCTCTCTCTCTCTCTCTCTCTCTCTCTCTCTCTCTCTCTCTCTCTCTCTCTCTCTCTCTCTCTCTCTCTCTCTCTCTCTCTCTCTCTCGGCCTGAATACTGCAGTAGGAATGCATGAGAAATGTGGAGAGCCCTTACCTCTGGAGTTGGCAGTCCAAGAAGTCACGAACTGATTAAAAGTTATCAGGGTTACGACAGGAGCTTCTACCTTACCTGAAATTTAAAAAAAAAAGAGATTCGTTTTAATTCACTTTTATATATTATAGGCCTATTTGTATTGTGTATATATATATTTAATTAACCCCTTCCGTATACGATGTCGCTATTCATATCGTATTCTTGCTAGCAATATAGCTTTTGAAGGACATCTGGGAATCAAAAGAGGCAACAAATATTATAATCAACCCCTGTACATAATCAAATGCAGTATATGTTGGCTAATACCAGACTTAACCCTTTCACGCATATGACGCGATTTTGAGCCTATTGGGGATACTTTAAAGCATTTGTTACCATCAGGGGTACTTAGAAACCTTTAGTTTAGTTACTTCAACCTCCTCAGTTGTCTTTGAGTTAGCTGTGGGCAGAAAACTAATTTTGGAGAGGTAATTATAAGAGTGAGAGAATTCTATTGCTTATTGCTAATCTGGCAACCTCTGCGTCATAAATGCGTGAAAGGGTTAAGAGAGTTATACACTGTCTCAGGATTTCAAATAAATAACAATAACCATAAAACAGCTGCACTTGACTTTCTGACTATAATGAATAACGTGACCACATACAGTTTTAGTCCAAATCGCACCAGTACTTTTGGCGCCACGTTCCTAGGGGTCACACGGTATCCGAATCAAGATAAACTCTTCAATTAATATTTGTTCAGCTTATCATATAATAACCCTATAATTTTTATAGTTATTCATCTCTCTCTCTCTCTCTCTCTCTCTCTCTCTCTCTCTCTCTCTCTCTCTCTCTCTCTCTCTCTCTCTCTCTCTCCCACCACATCATAACACAACAAATCAATACGCCTCCCTGCAGCTACAAATGTCACACCAATCTCACGCTTATGTCATCGATCTCTTTCCTCTCCAAAGACCGTCTATAGGGAGAGACTCAAACGACATCAAAAAATACCCGCCACACCTTGCGTTTTCAACTAAGCGTCTGCAGCCTTTTCCATCACGCAAAACTATAATTTCACCTGGGTTCGATACGGCGAGGATAAATTGCAGCGGACTGTACACATTCTAAGACACAAATCCTGATATAATAAAAACCCTCGAACAGCAAAACAAACCTCCAGAATGTAAATACTAGGTGAATACTTTAATGAGAAGCTAACAGTGTATTAGTAACACGTGGAGTAAGACGTCAACTTATGCATTTAATGTGTAGTGCTTCAATGTTTTTTTCTGTTTTACATACAAATTTACCAGAGACCCGTAGGTACATACTTTAAAACATTAACAACAAATAAAAAATAAAAATAAATGGAAGAGAGAAAACGGCCTAAGGTATTCAGCACGGCGCCTATGTAAAAAGTATGGCAAAATTCTCCCTACAAAAAGGCTTCGTATCTGCTTATTCTTCTATTTTGCTCTCATAGCCTTTTTAGATCAACTGGGGAGATGAGGGGAGGGAGGGGGGGGGGGGGTTTGAAGGGGTGATGTAGGCCTATAGGGGAGGTGCTGAATTGTTAAAAAGGGGGCGACTGTGTTGAGCGGGGTGTGTGTGTGTGTGTGTGTGTGTGTGTGTGTGTGTGTGTGTGTGTGTGTGTGTGTGAGGTTGTAAATAATAGTAAACTGGTTGATAGCCATATTATTACAGTAGAGTGGGATGGGGTAAACTGATAATAATGGAGTAGAGGATATTTGAATACCCATAATTTGTTTTGAATCTCTCGAGCTTTAAAGGGGGGTGGGGGGTGGGGGGGTTTAAGGCTTTGTTTGTGGTCTATTTGCTTATATATGATTTATTTTTAGATTCCTCGCTAGACCTCTATCCAGCTTTATAAAAATAACACCCCCTAGACCCCATCTTCGAGACAATTTTGTATATTTTTCGGTAGAAAAATGTGCCGGCTCCAAAAATTACAGGTTCGCTATCGCTCGCCAGGAAAAATCGACACCCAACTGACACGACAGGTCTTTATATTGACACAGAAATTAGACAAAACGTCTTAAAATCACCAAGCTAATTGAACGAACGTCTAAAGATCTCAAAAACTATTGGGGCTCAACATGAGGGAGAAGAGAGTTCAGAAAAACACTATTAGCCCCCCCCCCCCCCCCCCATAAGGCAATATCTGTTGAATCTGAGCCACTTGCAATGTGAGTATATGATCGCTTAAGGGGAGGTATTTAGTTTGTTCCCTAGACCTCCAGCAAGCTTAAAATTACACCCCCTTGAGTCCCTTTCAAGATTAATTTATACATTTTTCGATAGAAAAATGTCCCGGCCGAAGGCCGTTTCCTCTTAAATTACAGGCTCGCTATCGCTCGCCAGGATAAAATCGACACCTGAATAGCACGAAAGGTTTTAACATGGGGTGAACGTTCTTAAAATCGCCAAACTAACGGGGCGAACGTTTTATAATATCAAAAGCAATTGGGATAAACATAAGGAAGAAAGGGGTCCAGAAAAAAATCCCTCAAGTGGAGATCTCCCCTTAAATACACAACAGTGGTGAGGGATCTTGCCTAGACATAAATGCTTGAAATAATTATCCAAATAAACGAGTCCAGTGTCAGCGAGTTCTTCACAACCACAAATCCACCACGTGTTGATACATGCAAGAGTCACCACACATCCATTAATCCTTGCAATCAAATGATGCCAATGTTTGTGTTAGTCTTGCTACTTCCATACTATCATAATAAACGTAGGAGTTAGAGGGTCAATTGAGATCATTATAGCAATTTTTTGCCTTCCTAAGTACAGTACAAATCTGGAAGTAACATTAATTATATAAATATATCGTAACTGACTAGAAGGGATCAATTACTTTGCAAATCCTACTTTGTGTTATCATCTGTGGTGTGTAGCTTTTTAGTTACCGGTACCAACAAGTTAGTAGCCATTTTCAAAGACAGTTATAAAAACTGACACTACAATTTATGTACCGGTATATTCAAGCAACAATGATTATTCAAACCATTTTGATTTTATTATAGTTATCTCAAAACAACTGTAAACAACTTAGAACCACATTATATTATAGTTATCTCAAAACAACTGTAACCAACTGAGGACCACATTTATGAGTTCAATTATTATTCTAGATTGCAAGATATCAATCGCAAGTAAACAAAGACAAAATCTGATTTAAACGATTAAAACTAACGTCGCCTTTTATAATCCTGAAGGAAGAACACCACCTCGAGAGACAACTTAAACCTCAATAAAATGTATTAAGGGGCTATGGGTCATTTTGTCTGGTCCCCCTTCTTCAAGTTTAGCCCCATTAGTTTTCGGATTTTAAGAAGGTTCAGCCCAACAGTTTGTCGATTTTAAGACCATTCGCTCCATTTCGGTGTCAATATTAAGACTTTTCGTGTCGTTTAGGTATCGACTGGCGAGTGGTAACGAGCCTGTAAATTAAGAAAAACCGGCCTTTGGCTGGGACGTTCTTCTATGGAAACATGTACAAATTTACTTTGAATGAGGGTCTCGGCGGGTGTTTTTTAAGCTTGATGGAGGTTTAGGGAGGAAACTTAAGAAAATATTTGAAAAGATACATTAATGAGCAAATAAATACTCCCATCTCCACTTTTAAACCTCAATAAAATACATTAATGAAGTGTTGAGTGTCGGTTGAGTCATCGTAACCACAAGTTCCAACACACACGAGCCACCAGGACCCCCGACACTCGCTAACAGACACGATCCTTGACTCCGGTTCACTGTATTAGGTTACACTCACACTGCCGCCACAACCACCATCATCACCATAGTCACCACCCTCACTGCTACCACCGTGCCTTTATTAT
The DNA here is from genome assembly GCA_032716605.1 of Paralithodes platypus. NCBI lineage: Eukaryota > Metazoa > Arthropoda > Malacostraca > Decapoda > Lithodidae > Paralithodes > Paralithodes platypus. The sequence continues at coordinate 38,957,021 of CM064508.1, forward strand.
CAGCATCACCATTTTATGTATTTATTTATATATATATATATATATATATATATATATATATATATATATATATATATATATATTATATACAGTATATACAGGTATTTATATATATTTTTTTCTTCTTTTTCTTTGCCAGACGCCGTAATTCCGGAGAAGGGGTGGCCATGAACATTAGGCGTTTGTCATGAATTGCTAGGTCAAGTTGCCCGGGATTGACATCTATCAATAACATTTTGACAGTGCGGCCTCGATCCGCCGACCCTTTGATCAGTAACCGCTGATCTTACTACAACCGTTCCACCACTATCAACATCACCTTTATCATTCTTACTACAACCGTTCCGCCACTATCATCACAATCGTTATTATAGTAATCATCACCCTCGTGGTTATCACCACCAGCATAGTCGATGTTACTGTTTAACGTCAGTTTAACAATTCAGACCATTTCATCCAGTATATCTCAATTAGTGCCAACCTAACCAGTTCCTAATCAACCAGCGCCAACTAACAGAATACTTACCAAATACAAATTCCAACCTAACAGTACTGGTCAAGATGGCACTTGTAAGATCTACTGGTTGCATCATCTACAGTACTTCTCCGGCCGACAGTCACCAACATCACCACCCTAATTGCATCCCAATTTAAACTGCATTTCAATAATGTTGTATTAATTTTACACAACGACATTAAACCTCTATTTAGCTCCGAAACCAGAGATAAACGGCAATGCTCAAAGTTAAAAGATTAGTATATGTGGGAAGTTTCACAAATGAAATTGGCAGCAGTGGTATTAGAGAAGAACTATACGAAAATTTTATATAGTAAACAGATAACTAAGAAGAACAGTGGCGCCAAACACAAGATGACCAAGAATAGGTCCATAAAAAAAAAAAAAAAAAAAATCGTTCATGATAGAGTTACCTAAATTTGTATATCAATTCTCTCTCTCTCTCTCTCTCTCTCTCTCTCTCTCTCTCTCTCCTTGCACTATCTCCACCAATCTCCGTGGCTGGCTGCCCCACTATTTATAAACAAGCCTGGAGTGGTGGTGGGTCCTCTGTTGGAGTATCATGTGAACCCCTACCACTTATACTACTCCCCCCCCCCCCACCTCTCTCTCAGTTATGCGACGTATATTTGCAGCATAAATGGGTCACGTATTATTTAGTGCAATAGTATTTATAACATCATGGTTCCATAACATCATGGTTCCATAAACATTACGTCTTATTCAAATATACTGGTAACTTCGAACTATATTAAATCCATTACATGCTTGTATATGCTAATTAAACACATAATTACATTCCGTCTCTGGACCTGTTCTATGACTTTCCATTGGTATATTATTTTATTATTATTTGTTTTCATCAATTAATCAACAGTTATATATATCTGTGTATTGCCAGTCACTCTAATCCCCCCGACGGGGTGCCATGTATCAATCGCTTTCATGCTCTATTTAATTAATTAACCTTATTTTACACGATCATAATCAGAAATAGATTATGCGGAAATTGTTTAAGATAACATATATTGAACACCTGGCTGTATTTTGTAATAATATTTTATCTGAGTTATTATGTAATGAGGACCAAAAGATCCGCATGTGCATTTTGCTAGTTACGTCTGTCTCTCTCTCTCTCTCTCTCTCTCTCTCTCTCTCTCTCTCTCTCTCTCTCTCTCTCTCTCTCTCTCTCTCTTCAGTTACATTTAGTATATTTATAGCAGAAATGCTAAATATTTGTGTGTGTGTACAATAATTTGTTTAACATCATAACGCCGTAGACATTACGTGTTATCTAAACATAATGGTAACTCAACAATATTATTGGTCTATTAGACTGCAGCACCGTTGATTCATTTAAACTTCGCCTAGACAAATATCTCTCATCAAACCCGCGACTGACTGCGTTTGTAAATGAATAACTTTATTTTATCCCCCCCTCAGTTACTAACCCATCTGTCCCTTACTAACTTCCTAATCCTGCCACGGACATTAGCTCCCGGGCAGTAATTCCCTTTCCAATGTTCCCTTACCCACTCTAAACCACTGTTTGGACACTTGATCCTCAGTGTTTTGGAGGACAAGCAGCCTAGAAGGGTCACTATATCTGTTGTTACTTGATTTCCTTTGTACTCCTTTGTACATGCTATAATATGACAAACATGTAAACCAAGAAATCATGTCTCTGAATCTATTATATAATTATTCATGGATTTTGTATTGTTTTATTATAATGCATGTGTTTATCGATTAATAGCAAATAATCACCATTGTATTACACTACCACTATAAAAAGAGTTATGGTGAAAGGATTTAACAGAAATATAATAACACATACCTACGTCACACCTGACTATATTATGTAATACTATTTGTAATCTGATAGCTATGAAGCAATGAAGACTAGAGGTACACATATCGATCTTATATGTGACTGTGTAACGTTATGAATGTACGTCTCTCTGTCTCTCTCTCTCTCTCTCTCTCTCTCTCTCTCTCTCTCTCTCTCTCTCTCTCTCTCTCTCTCTCTCTCTCTCTCAGATCAGCTCAAATAACGGAAGACAAGGTCACGATCTGGCGAGGGGAGATGCGAGAGAATAGATAAATCATAAATTATCGAAATACAAGTTGCAAAAAGAAAACGGGGCCTATCGCTTGTATAACGAAATTAATCTGGTTTTAATCTACGTGTCCAAGTTCTCTCGCAATTAGTCAAGCTAATCTTCATCTCATCTACGTGAACAACCTAATGAACTGGTCTGAACAAAGTAATATTCACCCACATATCAGACTCACTGATGATCAATAGTCTCGGTGTAAAGAGAATACTATAAAACATATCGGAATAGGGTTACATGATCGACGATCACGAACACACTCTATTACTCTCGAAATTATAAGCCAGAGCGTACGAAACCATAGAAAAAATCATATAAAAACCACAAGCACACACTAAAAATACAAATATACATACATATATACTGTATAAGAATCACCAAGCAATGAAATCAAAGTTGTAAGCTAAAAAAATAATAATAATAATATTAATTAAAACACGAAAATAAGTGATAAATAAACGATAACAAATAAATAAAAAGTAAACGAAGAAAAACGAGCAAAACGAGTGTTGATCCAAGTGCCTGTTGTTGCTGATAGTCTGCGGTCTGGAGGTGAGAGTATCGTGCCGCCTGCGGTCACTGGAGGCCGCAGGTCACCCGCAAGGTGCCACACGTGCGGTTACACCCCCAGTTTCGCCATCCAGTCCCTTCGTTTTCAGTTGTTTTGTCCATATCGGGAAGCTATAGTTAGGTAGGTTAAGGGGGAGGTAGTTGCTTTTTATCCCTTATATTTCGCCCCATTAGCTTTGAGATATTAAAAGTGCGTTCCTTTAGTTTGGCGAGTTTAAGACGTTTCGCCCCATTAGAGACCTTTTGTGCCATTTAGGTGTCGATTTTTTCCTGACGAGCGATTGCGAGCCTGTAATTGTAGGAGGAACCGGCCTTCGGCCGTGACATTTTTCTACCGAAAAATGTACAAATTTAGCTTGAATGGGGGTCGAGGTGGTGTTTGTTTTAAGCTTGATGGAGGTCTAGCGAAATTACTGTAAAATATAATAATAAATAAATAAATAGACCAAAAAATAACCACTAACACAGAACATGCATAGTTGGTCTCAGTTCCACGCATGACGCTACCATAAAAAAAAAACAGAGGGAAATGAGTGTCAATTCAAGAAATACACTGCATTAGTGAATATGCTTCATGAGAAACATACTTCTAAATATGGAGCTACAGGGAATTGACAATTATAAAATATACTATTTATTTTACTTATCCAATTCATTATATATTCATTTATTTATTATTACTATTAACGATGCTACTGGTCGAATAGTTTGGGAAAGGGAATACAAAGGAAACAAGTGGTAAAAAAGGGTTATATTTGGATCTTCCCTGTTTCACTTCATTAGTTTGGTGATTATATACATTTAATCCATAAGCTTGGCGATTATATAATGTTTTATCCCATTCAGGTGTCGATTATCTTTATATCTGGGCAAGCGATAGCAAGCCTGCAATTTAGGAGAAACCTGTCTTCGCCCAGGACTTTTTTCTACAGAATTATTATATATACAAAAAAAAAAAAAAAAAAAAAAAAAAAATCGTTTTAAGTGGGTCTACAGGGCAATTTATTGTTTGACGGGGGTCTGAAGAGGCGGGTTTGTTTGTTTGTTTTATAGTCGAAGGACAAATTATATAATACATTACTCGAATATTGCTAAAGCAATCATATTCCTGAATGATAATGAAACAAAATTTCATAATACCAATGCAAGATGTCGGTCGAGCTGGTGTAAAGAGATGAGATATTCCCGAGCCTAGATTTGGGGGTATGTGGGAAGGGGAGGAGGAAGAGGATCTATTATTGAGTGTATCGTTTCGTCTGCGGTGAGACTAGTGCCGCCTGCGGTCAGAGACGGCCGCAGGTCACTAAAGAGATGCCACACGCGGGGTTGATGAGAGAGAGAGAGAGAGAGAGAGAGAGAGAGAGAGAGAGAGAGAGAGAGAGAGAGAGAGAGAGAGAGAGAGAGGAGAGAGAGGAGAGGAGAGGAGAGGAGAGGGAGGGAGAGAGAGAGAGAGAGAGAGAGAGAGAGAGAGTTCTATCTGCTGTATATTATACTTTATTTGTATTTATTTATATATGTTTTTCCCCTCGCCTTCCTTGGTCTGCAGGAATCTTCTGAAATAAAGTTATGGACGAATTCAGCCAACTAAAACAAGTTAACACCATTAATGTATCCATAACCGGTTAAACATACCTCTAAAAGATTACCCAAAAAAATATATTTCGATCGAAAATTGCTAGAAAAAGAGCTCGTGTTAACCCGCCATAAGATAGGTTGGGAGACCCTGTTTTGTGATAGTACAGTCGGCCTAGTAAGTGATGTCTCGGCACCAAGTATGTTTTGATCAATAATAATTGGTATCGACAATATTTACACATGATTTCTTCTTTTTGAGTGAAATATGCAAAAATGTTCCTACACTTACCCACCCTACTCAACATCTGACAGACATTAATACAGCACAGAGCGAGCCAAACGTAATGATAGCTGAGACATGGCTTATTAGCGCCACCGTACACCGTTAAAAATCAAGGGTATATATTAAAGAGTATGAAACAGGTATATATAATCAGTGAGTATGCTTATTTACCTGTCCAACCTTGTATAAGATGGGTTTATTACCACCAGTACCGGTATACCTTTAAATGGGTGGATTATGACGGACACTTTAATTACCCTTTCCATATGTATAATTGCTTTCAGGATAGTGCGCAGTTAAGGTAGCCCACCTCGCTTTTTTTATCTTTCTCTACCTCTCTCTTTGGCTTGTATCCATTCGGCCCCATTCAGCCTACTGTTTTAAGACGTTTACCCCCATCCAGGTGTCAATATTTTCCAGGCGAGCGGTAGCGAGCCAGCATATATATATTTGTTTTGACAGCAAGCTAAATTTGTACATTTTTCGATAGAAAAATGTCTCCGGCAAAACCGGATTTCTCCATACAATGCTGGCTTGCTATCGCTCGCTAGGAAGAAATCGACACCTGGATGGGGATAAACGTCTTAAAACAGTTGGCTGAATGGGGCCGAATGGATACAAGCCAGGGAAAGAGAGAAAAGGAGAGAAAGATAAAACAAACAAACAAACGGTGACCCCCCTTAATCTTGGTTGGGCTGATGGGCGGGGCTAAGGTGTGGAGTGTGTTGGAGTCCCCTGTAATTCTCACGTAATAACAAGCCTAGTCCGCGACGAAAACAAACAACCAACTAAAGTATATCACTGTCCTCTACCTCTGTCTCCTGTTTCAACTCCTGTACCTTGTCTCTGTCCAAACCCTGAGGTGGATTCAACTAACCATCATCATTTTCATGTTCTTCTTTAATCGAGGCTGGATTACGAAGAGCCGAGTGGATTGGAATACTGGGCCCAGCTATGCACAGTAGACATAGTTTACGGCGAGGTGACAGGCAAACCAGTGTATTTAGCAACGTATTCCTTTCCCACGATGTCATAAGCTCATCATTCTCAGGGTAACTATAGTCTATTCGCTGTAAGTAGGCGAGAAATCATAACATCTATCCTCTATAACTCAAAAAGGGCTCGAGCAAATTGGCTGTAACTTTCCACGTCTATTCCTGGACTGACTCTTTCCAAATGGTAGAAATATTAGCTCAATTACTCTAGTCGTTTTTTAGTTACAGAGGTTAGAGGTCATGATTCCTCGCCTACTTACAGAGAATAGACTATAGACTATCAGAAGTTATAATACCCAGTTGTGATTTTGTTTTATATAGCACTAATGGAGCAAGAATATAGGTGTCAACATTTAAGATACGACGATCACAGGGAAATAAGGCTCATAAGAGTTCTAAGAACCTGGCCCCTGTACGGTCCATCTGTAATGCTAGTGGTTCAGGTCTCTCATGGTAGGTTAAGTTTGTGGAGTACACTATCTCTCCTAGTTAGCAATAAAATACAAACAAGCAAACAACTTATGCCACATCAATGCCCACTACTACCACTATTTTCAGTCTCGCATTATGTACCTTATATTTATCCAACCTCATAAAATGTTCCCCTTAACCATTAGTATCCCATTCGTCTTCTTAAACTAGATTCGAAAATCTCTTGGCTATCATAATTTCCCGAGGTCTAGTCCACAACACACACACACACACACACACACACACACACACACACACACACACACACACACACACACACTATCACGTTACATTTCTCTCTGCTTCACATCCTGTAGCTTGGCCCTGTCCAACTCCTGAAACGGTTCCTAATAACTCTCATCACTTATCCACTTATCTTCCTACACTGTCCAACCTCTTCGTTAACTACTAACAAACAGAGGAGAGAGAGAGAGAGAGAGAGAGAGAGAGAGAGAGAGAGAGAGAGAGAGAGAGAGAGAGAGAGAGAGAGAGACTAGATAGAAGACAATCGGATGGTTTGGTTTAAAGATCTACGTAATGATATGGTACGGATTCGAATACTTCTCCGGCCGTTTGAGATTGTGTGGTGTACTTTCACTAAATAAAACTAGTTCGTATACAAAAATAAAATTCAATATAAATATATATATATATATAAATATATATATATATATAAATATATATATATATATATATATATATAAAACCTCAACCATGTCATTGTCTACTATTTTCGGTTTTCATGTATTGTATGTTTGAATAACGCCTGAAACGATTCCTCCAAGCCTTTACCACTTCCTAACACTTGTGAATATATTTTAAGTGAGTCACTGGTCTTGATCAAAACAAAGGGTTACTGACCCAGGGAAATATCGTGAGAGCCAGCCATGAAACAGTAGACAAGTGCACAAGCGTACAAACATACAGAGTCACGCTAGCTCCCCCAGACAGACATAGATATCGTACTATACAGGACATACTAACAATAGCCTACTTACACACATACCTACTTACACACATAAAGTAAACTAATGTAAAGTAAGGTTTACGCTGCGCTTGGCCCCTGAGCTTATCTCTGTATCATTGTTCTTTAGAGTCTGTGGTAGGTAACTGTTGTCCAGCTTGCTTTTTTTTTTTCATATAGAAGGTCCCACCCAACACTTTAAAAAAAGGAAAGAAAAACAAAAGAAGGTCCCTCGGAACTACTAAATATTATACAAGTTACCACAGTTTACATCCCTCTCAATGGGACGTCACAAAGCTCCACTAACTGCAGGTTCCCATTCATGTCAGGTGAACAGAGGCATCGAGTCTTATGGAAATTGCCCAAATAGTTTTATCCTCCCCGGTAATCGAACCCTGGTCCTCTGGACAGAAATTTAACACGCTAACCAATGCGGCACAAGGTACCCACACAGATATCGCATGAACAGAAACGCACTCAGATATACAGTATGTAAGTCTAAATATATGAAGTATATACGCGTGCAAATAACACACACACACACACACACAGAGCACAGATGTAGGGAACAGATAGACTGCCAGACAACTCCCTATCACGCTTATCAAACACCAATCAGGGGAACAGACTCACATGAACGTAACACACACACGGCCATACAAATAAACACACACACACCAGGTACGGGTTATTTCGCTCACTAGTATTATCGCTCTCCTTACATACTGAAGTTGGTTAGTTAATTAAGGCTAAGATATATTTAGAACAGATTAGGCTAGGTTAGGTTAGGTCAGGAAAGGTTGTGCTAGGTTTAACATAAATTGGTTAAGAGTATAAGATAGAATGGGATAGATTAGCTTAAGGGGAGGTATTTAGTTTGTTCCCTAGACCTCCATCAAGATTAAAATTACACCCCCTTGAGTCCCTTTCAAGATAAATTTGTACATTTTTCGGTAGAAAAATGTCCCGGCCGAAGGCTGATTCCTCTTAAATTACAGGCTCGCTACGCCAGGATAAAATCGACACCTGAATTGCACGAAAGGTCTTAATATGGGGTGAAAGTTCTTAAAATCGCTAAATTAATGGGGCAAACGTTTTATAATATCAAAAGCAATGGGGCTAAACATGAGGGAGAAAGGGGTCAAGAAAAAAACCCTCAAGTGGAGATCTCCCCTTAAAGATAGATAGGTTGGAACACGATAGATTAGGTCAATCTTGATTGGGTAAAGTTATATTTAGATTATTTTCGATCAGATTAGGGAGGTTTGATTACGTAAGAATAGATTGTGTGTTAGGGTATGATATATGGTTGAAGAGAGTATAGGATAGTTAAGGTTAAAGATAAGATTGGTTAGAATTGGATAGGTTAGGCCAGTTCGAAAGGATAGATGGGTTAAGATGGGATACTACAGTATAAGATAAGATAGTATATTATTTTTATTAATCTCACCACCACACCCCCAATGAAATTAATTAAAGTATATATGATCCACCGGGATTCGAACCCGGGTTATCACACACATATTTTTGCCACCTTAACCATTACACCACCAGGACAGTTATTAGGTTAATTCTAAAAAGGTTTGAATAGGATACGGTAAGTCAAGATAGGATATGTTTGATTAAATTATGAAATGTTTTATTTGGTATATATCGGGTTATTTTAGCATTGAACACGTTAATATCATATTGCGTTAAGTTAGGTTAAGTTATTCACATGGAGGAATTAACTCTGAAAATGAAATGACTATGAGCGAATAAACCTGCGTACGAAAAGACTAGTCACACAGGCAAGCATCACGCACGTACTCGCACGTAATAAAGGCACATCTGCGAGTGAGTCAGGCTGATAAAGAGTGAGTAAACAATGAAGAATGCGTGAGTCAATGCATAGGGGAGAAGAGACAGTGAGAGAGGAGATAGGGAGGGGGTGAATAATTGATAGATAGAGAGGCGGATAAATGAAAAGAAACAAGTCATTCAGAGATAGGTATATCAGTAGACAGATGGATACACAGTCATTTAGAGACAGGACAATATGTAGACAGATCGACAGACAATCATCCAGAGAAAGGTAAATAAGTAGACAGTGGATAGACAGTCATTCTGGGACAGGTAAATGTGTAGACAGATGTATAGATAGTCATTCAGGGACAGGTAATAGGTAGACATATGGATAGACAGTCATCCAGAGACAGGTAAATAAGTAGACAGATGGATATAGAGTCATCCAGAGACAGGTTCATAAGTAAATAGATGGATAGAAAGTCATATTAGTCATCCAGACCCAGGTAAATAGGTAAACAGAGGGATAGACAGGCAGATGTATTTTAAGGCAAACAATGGCTAGATAGATCCAATAAATAAATGCATAACTAGATAGACATGTAAACACCTTAACAGATACTGTAAATACACAGGCAAAACAGGTAGACGACTCGACAAGTAAACTTTGCAAACAATAACCTAAACAAAATATAAGTAAGTGTGTGTGTTTGTGTGTATGTGTGTGTGTGTGTGTGTGTGTGTGTGGTGTTGTGTGATTGTGTGTGTGTGTGTGTATGTGTGTGTGTGTAATGTGTGTGTGTGTGTGTGTGTGTAATGTGTATGTGTGTGTATGTGTGTGTGTGTGCGTATGTGTGTGTGTGTGTGTGTGTATGATAGCCAGCCAGTAGATGTAGGAGGAGTGGGTTCGAACATATGTCCCCACAACACCACACTGACATCACACCATGACTGATAGCGACACTCGCTGTGATGAAGGGTCAAAGCCCTCTAACCCCCCCCCCCCCCCCACCCCTCCACACACACACACTCTCTCTCTCTCTCTCTCTCAAATGCATGTATTTGCTAGTCTCTGAACTACAAATAACCCCTCTCCCCACCAACCCACACCCACACACACACACACACACAGTTCACTTCATTCCTTTCGATAGAATGCTAACGTTAAATCATATACTGTAAATGCATTGACTACTCAGAGCAGTCCCTCCTATGCCTAAAGATATAACTCATGGTAGAGCATAGCCAAATAATAATACGATGTCACTGCATGGAAGAAGGAAATATTTTTTCAGGGGAGGGGGGATGATGAAACAAAAAAATAACCAAGGAGAAAACAAAACTCTCAGCATTCTGGATGTTTGGGTTGGATACGCACAGTAGGTGATGATGCCGCGGGGGAGTTTGTGTTTAACGCCAACACCACGTATCACACAACACTAAATTATAAAGATTTATAATGAATAAAGGACACCTTCGGGTGCATTGATGTTGTTGTCATTAAATTTGTTTCTCCTTATTTCAGTCCATTATGTGGAAATAATTAATGTATGTTATTTTTTTGCTACTCTCACAATTCATTCCATAATTCCGCGGCAATTCGTCTGTAATACGTGTTTACGTGACACCGGCTTTTCCGTTAACCACCTTGTGACTTTATTTAACTTAAAATGGACCTCTTGGAGTCAGAGCGCTATAAACTGGTTTTGTCAACACCTTAGATACCATATTTTCCTATTAAGTCAGATTATATTCGTCTAAAGAAAAAACCTCTTGTAATCAACGGGTTAAGCCTTTCAATCACGTGACAACTTGTGAAAATATTAATGGTAGCTTCCACCAGACGATTTTATCCACCTTAGTAAAAAGGACTCTCGGCATCAATTATCTAAATAGAATGAAAGAAACAGTCATAATTTTCGTGCGCCGCATACTTTTTGTAACCGCCAATTTTCCCCTCTACTAAGAAGTCGATCGATATCTGTCTCGAGTGCAAACTGTGACGCCACTTCCAGAGACCCCTTAAAAAACAGAAATTTGAACATTCTTGACTCAACAGAAAAGTAAAAGATGTCTACGATTATTTATGAGTGGGCCAGATACTATGGCATCCGAGTGTACATATTAAGGGGAGATGGGCCGTTTTTCTGGTCCCCATTCTTCCTCATGCTTATCCCCATTAGTTTTAAGATTTCAAGACGTTTGCCCCATTAGTTTGTCGATTTTAAGACCTTTAGCTCAATTTCTTTGTCAATATTAAGACCTTACGTGCCCTTTAGGTGTCGATTTTGTTTCCTGGTTATCGATTGCGAGCCTGTAATTGTGGAGGAACCGGCCTTCGGCCATGTAATTGTTCCTACCGAAAAATGTGCAAATTAATCTCGAAGGGGGATCTAATGGATTTTGTTTTAAAGTTTGATGGAGGTCTAGGGAGGAAACTAAAAAATAAAATTAATATATAAATAAATAGACCCCCAAAATATCCACTTTCTCCTTAATTAAATGGAGAAGTAGGTTTGCAAGACTGTCCCACTGGTCGTTCACGGAAACCAGCGATCACTCACTCACTCACGGAAACCAGCTATCACTCACTCACTCACGGAAACCAGCTATCACTCACTCACTCACGGAAACCAGCTATCACTCACTCACTCACGGAAACCAGCTATCACTCACTCACTCACGGAAACCAGCTATCACTCACGGAAACCAGCTATCACTTACTCACTCACGGAAACCAGCTATCACTCACTCACTCACTCACGGGGGCTACCAGTGATCGGTGAACTGCACACATGATTAGTGATAATCATGTACACAGCACACGCACATGGACTTGTACGCAGAAAACCTCAATTAGTCAAGCTGTGTCATAAAGGTTAGTCCATATGTACGTATTTCAGAAGTTACACACGCAAATAGTCATCCATATAGCGCTGACGAGCAAGACTAACCCCGTTTAGTAACTTGACGAGTTTGTAAGTATATGCTTAAGGGGAGGTTTTTAGGGCGTTTCCTAGACTTCCATCAATCTTGAAATTACACCCCCTTGACACCCTTCCAAGATAAATGTGTACATTTTTCGGTAGAAAAATGTCCCGGCCGAAGGCCGGTCTTCTTAAATTACAGGCTCGCTATCGCTCGCCAGGAAAAAATACACATAAATGGCACGAAAGGTCTTAAAAGTGACATAAATGGGGCGAAAGTTCTTAAAATCGTCAAACTAATGGGGCAAACGTCTTAAAATCTAAAAAAAAATTCCCTCAAGTGGAAACCTCCCCTTAATCTATCTATCTATCTATTGCCTGACGCCGTGATCCCCGAAGGGGTGGCCACGAACGAACCGCCCCCATGCACCTCTGTCCCCAGTCAGTCGACGCCCCTCCCCCCAACCAGCACCGCCTTCGTTCATGTAGTTCCTCACTCCATCCTTCCACCTCATATTCGGTCTACCTCTCCCCCTCTGTCCCTCCACCTCGCTCTCGTACACCCTTAATGACACTATCATATGTGACGATTTTATGAAGCTAAGGAACGACCTCTAGGAAGCAAAAGGGTAAAATCGAACTCAATTTCACCCTCTCACCCCCACAAATTCAGTCCAACGTTAACCCTCTCACGTTTTTTACGCAATTTTGAGCCTATTAGGGATACTTTAAATTCTTTGTTACCATCAGGGATATTTAGAAACCTTTAGTTTAGTTACTTTAACCTCTGCAGTTGTCTTTGAGTTAGCTGTAGGCAGCAAACTAATTTTGGAGAGGTAATTATAAGAGTGAGAGAACTCTATTTGTTATTGCTAATCTGGCAACCTCTGCGTCATATGGTCGTGAGAGGGTTAATAACATCGTCTAATAGCCATAATACAATTTTAAAATGTGTCATAGTATGGTTAATGCAGTGTTAACATACTTTATCGTCAATATGATATTACTAGATGACATAAAATTCATTGATCTATCGGGTTATCCAAAATAATTAAACTATTTGTTTCTAAAGTCTTAAAAATAATAAAGCTACAATGGATTTATGTTTGCCACGCCTTATTCAAGTTGGCAAGATTTCCAAGAACTCGTTCAATATTTAGTCAAATTGAACTATAACGAGGACAACTAACATAATACATAACATAACATAACATAACGAGGACAACTAACATAATACATAACATAACATAACATAACGAGGACAACTAACATAATACATAACATAACATAACATAACATAACGAGGACAACTAACATAATACATAACATAACATAACATAACGAGGACAACTAACATAATACATAACATAACATAACATAACGAGGACAACTAACATAATACATAACATAAATAAACTCTTGCTGTGCAGTATAAAGCAAACATAAACACTATTAGTATGTACTTAACACTACATCCACATAATCAGGACATAAATTATTCACAACTTACATACGCATCCAGAGAGATATAACACATACATTTCAATACATACATTCTGCAACTGACTACAAATATAGCCATAGACTGCATGTGGACACGCATACACCTTCCAAGATGACGTCACTGTACGGGGGGGTGGGTCTCTCTCTCTCTCTCTCTCTCTCTCTCTCTCTCTCTCTCTCTCTCTCTCTCTCTCTCTCTCTCTCTCTCTCTCTCTCTCTCTCTCTCTCTCTCTCTCTCTCTCTCTCTCTCTCTCTCTCTCTATATATATATATATATATATATATATATATATATATATATATATATATATATATATATATATATATATACTGTTTAAATATATACCGTATATATATATATACCGTATATATTAATTATGCAAACACACACAGGTTGGGAACTAGATGACAGAGCACTAAAATTAAAGTGCAGGAGTCTTCATGGCGTCATGTGAAGATAACTTTTAACTTCTAGAAGTATCACTCCGATAAGACCCATTTTGCTTATGAGTTGAACTTGAGAAATCACAGTGACACCACTTTTTAGCGCGAAAAATGTGACAATTAAGGGTGCGTGTGAGAATGTCCCTCGAGCACGTATCTTTGTTTACCTCTGTGACGTCACGGGGGCGTTAGTAGCAGCCCGTGACGTGAGTGGCTGAGGCATCACTATGGCATGCTACTACAGGGATGATGTCAGGACAGGGGGGAGGGCTGTGTGTAATGGAATGACAGCTTGGGAACAAGGGCTCGCATTCCTAACCTTTAATGCTTAGAGAAGTCTTCCACGTGAACAAAGAATTACCACATATTGTTAGAGTCTACCCAAGGATAGGTTGTTATATTATCAGTCTTAATATACTTAGACATACATAACCAATAAGATAGTGTTGCATACTATATTTTGAATATGATTTCTTTAAGACAATAACAAACATGAAGAACTAAACCTCAGAACAATGAATGAATGACGAAAGTTCAAAATGGCAAATACCAGAGACAGTGGATAAATCACTAGCAATTATATTACAAGAAGATAATTCAGCCATTTAAGTTATTATAACTCATAGGTATGAGTTCTATGGTTAATTTTCTCGATATTGAAGTAACTCAAATTATTATCATATAATGCTGACTTACAATACCTCCAAATAGCATTGTTTGGAGACAAAATGTAATATAAATGTTGATGATTATTCTGAAGGTATTAGCATCA
>CM064508.1:38976943-38981943 GCA_032716605.1 Paralithodes platypus
TGTACTTATTTACTGAGGATGAAAATATGTTAGATGAAGCTGCAGTTGTGTAAGGATATATAGCTGGGTGAAGCTGTATGGATTATCGTTCACCATATTATGTGTTACGTGTTTACTATTGAAAACATGAGACAGAGAGACTGATTGACAGATAGAGAGCCAGATATAAATATATAATTATTCAATCAGCATTTGCGGGAGAGACACGGTAGTTTTGTTATGGGCGTGGTGAAGTTGGGTTTGTATTGTATATTGAAAAAGGTATCCTGGTGGATCACATAAATGCTTTCATTAATTTCATTGGAGGTGTTTGGTGTTGTGGTGAAATTAATAAAATATAGAATATCGTGAATGAAGGCTCTTTGTAGTACTTGAATTACTGCTGTATGTGATTATGATTAAAATGTTACCAGATCAAATAACACTAATTGTCATATGTTTCCCTCATTTATGCCATATTTTCACACTACCGAACGGGTTGAATCTGCTCTTTCCGTTATCATATACGTAGATATCTACAAAGAGAGAGAGAGAGAGAGAGAGAGAGAGAGAGAGAGAGAGAGAGAGAGAGAGAGAGAGAGAGAGAGAGAGAGATAGAAGAGAGAGAGAGATAGAAGAGAGAGAGAGAGAGAGAGAGATAGAAGAGAGAGAGAGATAGTAACCAATAAAGAGAGGCTAGTATGGTAAATTACGGGTATCGCGTCCCCCCGTGTGTGGGTCAATAGGTATAACGCCATCAGCGGCCATAATGTCGCTGTTAGGATCATATTTATCACTCATGGCTGCCCAAACACGAAATTAGAGCAGCCAGTGGGAGGTATAGTAGCCCCCCCCCCCCCCTCTCTCTCTCTCTCTCTCTCTCTCTCTCTCTCTCTCTCTCTGTCTAATAAACTTGTCGATTTTTTGTTAAGCCTATTGTATATTTAGTAAAGCTGCCAAACAACTATTTAGACCGTCATATATCTGCCAAACTAATCTTAAGTGTGCAATCCGACATGTTTCGTAATTTTAACCACAGGGAATATAGAGGCAGCACAGCACGATTT
Source organism: Paralithodes platypus (assembly GCA_032716605.1). Taxonomy (NCBI): domain Eukaryota; kingdom Metazoa; phylum Arthropoda; class Malacostraca; order Decapoda; family Lithodidae; genus Paralithodes; species Paralithodes platypus. The sequence continues at coordinate 38,977,990 of CM064508.1, forward strand.
ATGCAAATACAACTGGCAATTACCTCCTCATAAATAAGTCTTTCCTTCCTACTTAATTCTACCTGCTCCTCCTCCACCTCTTCTTTCCCTTCCCACCTCCTCCCCTACCCCAGCCATACAGGAAGCAGGTCGGCCGTCCATTAGGTTGTATGGGACACATACTGTATAATACCTTCATGCCACTCATTGCTACCTCACCAACACCTGTCGGGCATACACTGTCTATACAGCAGAGTCAATTGACGTTGGGTGGTAGTAGGGGTAGAAAGCCATTACCAGGGAATTACTACCGGCTTGGGTACCGGGACTGAAAATAGAAGAAATTTCACTGGGTTCGAAAAAATCACATTGGTTAAATAATCTTTCATGTCATGGTAAATTTTGCTGGCTCTCTCGCAGCATGTTTGCTCATGGTTTTCGTCCGGAATGTTTGGGGTACACTTGTAAGTTGTAGAAGATTTGCGTTTATGTTTTATCTGATTAAAAAGTGACCAAAGAACCTAGTCAGGCCTGCCATGGATGGAGAGGTTCATCTTCAAGGGGGCTGGATTAGGATTTGGGGTTGAAATTAAGCCAAAGAACATGCGTATAATCATAAGACATATGCTTCTTCCTGCAGACATTTGTGGATTAATATTTTCATATTGGTGTGTTCTGGGAATTTGGGTAAGTGATTATGGGTCTTAATGCTACTGGGGAGTTTGTGATTTATCACTAACATCATATCTCGCACAATAATTATCTCTTGTCTCTTATTTAGAGTCGATTCTTTCAGATTGATTCACTAGCAATCAGATCAGTTTACCACAATCTATTACCCTGATGGCACGTCACAAATATATGCTAACTCCAGGCTCAATTTACTGTTAGATGAACACAGGCATCCAAAGTTAGGAGCTTAGGATACTTGCCAATTCGTCTCCAGCTCTTTTCCAGAAATTGAAACCAGGATTGCGAGCCAAGTCATGTTACCAATGCAGGATAGGAGAACCTAAATAATGAAGGTCTCCTATGCTTGAAGGATGCTTTGGGTGCAAGATCATTTATTCCCATTACATTTCTTTTCCTCCAATTCCTTTAGAAAAACAAAACAAAAAAGGTAGCGCATCATATTGGCAACGGAAGGACGGGGAATGGTAGGTAGGTGTGGATGAGTGATTATAGTATTGATCTCGTAACCACAAGCACCTAATTTCGAATAACAGTATATCTAAGGAGGACACCAATTAGTTTTTTTTTTTTTTTTTTTTTTTCTTTTTTTTTTTTTTTTCAAAATTTAACTTTAAGACCACCAAACTGTAAATTCATACCCTTGCTGTTTCCAGTACATTACAGTAGTACTACATGAGCTATCCCTGAAAACTGAATAAATTCCGTGGGACTCAATAAGGTAAAATGCAGTCGGGTGCAGTGTTATCTGTTAGCATGAAATTATCCTTACAAGAGTTTCGGGCTACTGGAAGTCTTTGTTGAGGCTGAAGTTTAAAGTAAAATATATCTAGCGGCCTAGAGGAAGCAGGTATCCCCATACATTAGGTTATATGAGACACTTTTATACCCTCCCACCACCCACTGCTACCACACCATCACTGACCACACCTGCCGGGAACACAATATAGCCATAATTTCCCATTAGTACGATCACGTCTTTTTACCTGCGTCGCGAAAGTCATGAGAGGTTCATTAACTATTCCATCATTCCTTTTCTTGTTCATATTAGTCTGGATTCGGGCATAAATATAAGGTGGACAAGACAAGACAATTGTAATTTACCCACACGTCACCCAACACTTAATTTGTCTTCTGTCACCTGTCTCAAAGCATCTACCGCATTTCAGACTACCTTGAGTCTTTGTGTATGAGAAGTTTAGCGATTTGTGCAGGTTTGCGAATCCTTGGATGTATGTACTAACAAACACCATCACCGAAATGGAACCTGCTTATATATATTATTTCCTCAGTAATTTCCTTTAAACCCATCATATCCTTCCCTCACCTAACCCACCCATTCTCTCTCTCTCTCTCTCTCTCTCTCTCTCTCTCTCTCTCTCTCTCTCTCTCTCTCATCGTCTTATTTTTAAAGCGCCTTCTAAAGATTTAATTAATCTATCTGTTTGCCTCTTTGGTTGTCTGTCTCTCTCTCTCTCTCTCTCTCTCTCTCTCTCTCTCTCTCTCTCTCTCTCTCTCTCCTCACACGCACAGTCACCCTTTCCGTCTTCCCATTACGTCTTAATTAAACTGCTTAATAGCTCTCTCTCTCTCTCTCTCTCTCTCTCTCTCTCTCTCTCTCTCTCTCTCACACATACCACATACACACACACAGGGGCTACACACACCACCGTACATCCTGCTAATGAAATAAATTAAAGCTCTCCTTTTGATGTTAGCGGAAATGTCGGCATCAGGGGGGCAGGTTGTTAACATTGAGAGAGAGAGAGAGAGAGAGAGAGAGAGAGAGAGAGAGAGAGAGAGAGAGAGAGAGAGAGAGAGAGAGAGAGAGAGAACACGAGCGAGCCAGACAGCTTGAGGGAGAGAGAGACAGTATAATTAAGGGATATAATGGGTCATTAAGTGTGCTGTGGGAGCATAATGTGAAGTACTTAGGAGGGACCTGACCCACACAACTGTATGGTTTATTATTGTGGTAGTGATGGGGATGATGATGATGATGATGGTGTTGATGGTTGTTGGTGTTGTCTGGCCGAGCAGCCCCAAGGTCCTGGGCAAGGCCAAGGCCATAACCGAGCGTTCCCACAAAACCCTCTCTGCTTACCACTAATAAAGCCCAGATGACCGAAGCCACTCCAAGGCGGGGAGCTGAGGAGGGTGCGGAGACGCCCGGGAAACCAAAGCCACACCCAAGGCCCTGTGCCCCTCAGCAATTATGAAAAGAAAGTTGATGGTGGATGATGATGGTAATGGTGCTGGTGGTGGTGTTGGTGGAGAAGGAAAAGTTAGTGGTGGTGATGTTGATGGAGAACATTGTAGTGTAGATGGTGTGGATGGAGATGATTGTAATTGGGGTGAGAGTGGCATTTTGTTGAAGATGGGGTGATGAAATACTTGTGTAGATGGTGAGGCTAGTGGGGGTGAATGTTCTCTAGTTCTCATATATATAATAGAGAGCGAGAGTCAAACTGTGACGAGCGAGGCAGTATATTAAGATATGGTGACTATATATATACATATATATATATATATATATATATAGGTACAGGTAGTGGTAGCGAAGTAAGCGTTGGAAATTATAATGGTGATAAATGTGAGGGTGATGGGGTTTAGAATGAGGGGATCGGTAATGGGAAGTGATGGTGGTAACTGGGGTCGCATGCATAATTAGTGGCATAGTTATATACGTCTTAGATGTGTTCAATAGAGTGGTAGTAGTGGTAGAGATAGAGCAACAGTAGTGGTAGCTGTAGTAGTGATATTGACCATTATGGTAGAAGAAGTGATAGTTGTGGTAGTTAAGATGGCAGTGAAGGTAGCATACATAAGTGATAATTATGTACAGAACGATCTCATATCCGACTCACTGTGCTTTGGAGCCTGCGGTTATCAACCATAATCATAGTCACAGTTGTAATATTAACATTGCTAGATGTAGGGAATTAAGTGATATTAAGGGTATTGATAGTGATAGCTGCATTGTTCATAGTTGTAGTTGAAAATCATAGTAGCAGGTGTGATAGTGAAACTAGAAATAATGACAAATATTAAACGTATCAGCTGTGGCAAAGATATTGAGAGTTGTGCTATAAAGAGTGGCATATGAGGATAAGATAATGGTATTGGTGGTAGAGGAAGTGGTAGTGGAGGTAGTTAAGGTGGTAGTGGTGGTAGAGGAAGTGGTATATGAGGTGTCAAAGTTATATTTAAGGTGGCAGTGGTGGTAAACATAGTGGTAGTGTAAGTGGTAGTGGTGGTAGAGGAAGTGGGAGTTAAGGTGGTAGT
>CM064508.1:38984443-39051943 GCA_032716605.1 Paralithodes platypus
CTCTCACATACCCTCTCATTCCCTCTCACATACCCTCTCAGTTCCTCTCACATGCCCTCTTTGACCCTCTCACATACCCTCTCAGTCCCTATCACATACCCTCTCAGTCCCTCTCACATACCCTCTCAATTCCTCTCACATACCCTCTCAGTCCCTCTCACATACCCTCTCAGTTCCTCTCACATGCCCTCTTTGACCCTCTCACATACCCTCTCAGTCCCTCTCACATGCCCTCTTTGACCCTCTCACATACCCTCTCCTTCGCCGTGTGTCCCTGGTTTGTTATTGTTATCAATTTATCTTATTATTACCATTCCATTCTTGTAACTCCTCTTATAAAGTGTGTGTTATATCCTCTCGCCACTTCTATTACTCGGTCCCTATCATAGTTCCTCTCACATACTCTCCTCTTTACTTTATGCCCCATTTATATAATCTTTATCACCATTTCGTACCTCAATCACATACCCTTTCCTTTGTTTGATATGCCCTTTTCACAATTTGTATCACCTCTCCCTCCTATCACCATCCTTATAACACCTCTTTATTAACTCTGTAATCCCTCTCACCAAATGTATAACTCATATCACCAGGCCTTCTCAATCCTTCTCGTCTAGCTCGTGTCCTATAATCGCCATCTTTATCACCATCTCCATATCGTCTCTATTATCTCTCCTCTTACCACTTCTCATCCTACCCCCTAATTTCTGTTCACCAGCAAAATCCATAATGTTTGTTCGCCAACAACTTCATTTAACTTTTAACTCAACTTCTCACTCAACTTTTAGATAACTAAACTTATTCTTTAAACCTTTAAATATACGGTGACGCTATTGTTTCTTTCATACTGGCTATCATTAGACGATCTTACTCACCTACGCAAGAATTGTTTGGAAATAATGTTGCAAAATCTCTCAATTACACCTTCGATTCCCCCATACCCATCAAATGATAGTCAGAACAGAAAAGAAGGGAGGATTCATCGCACCGAAAGGGTTAAACTCCTTGTGTGTACCCCATTAAAGCTCATCTCATCCTACTCACTTCCCTTTTCACCACACTCCTTGTACCGCCTCTCTCTCTCTCTCTCTCTCTCTCTCTCTCTCTCTCTCTCTCTCTCTCTCTCTCTCCTCATTTACATCTTCCTCACCTTTCTTCTGTGCATCCATTTAGTATCGTGCATCCACTTAGTGTCCCATCTTCACTTGACTCTCTTAAGGGGGCCCACCTCGCTTTTTTTCTCTTTCTCTCCCTCTCTCTTTGGTTTGTATCCATTCGGCCCCATTCAGCCTACTGTTTTAAGACGTTTACCCCCATCCAGGTGTCAATAATTTCCGCGAGCCAGCATATATAAATATTTGTTTTGACAGCAAGCTAAATTTGTACATTTTTTCGATAGAAAAATGTCTCCGGCGAAGCCGGGTTTCTTCATACAATGCTGGCTCGCTATCGCTTGCCAGGAAGAAATCGACACCTAGATGGGGAGAAACGTCTTAAAACAGTTGGATGAATGGGGCCAAATGGATACAAACCAGGGAAAGAGAGAAAAGGAGAGGAAGATTTAAAAAAAACGGTCACCCCCCTTAACTCACTCATTAAAGGCTTTTTCACTAGACCAACAATAACGCCAGATTTTCTCAGACTCACATAAATAAATATTGAACTCAAATACTTGATGCATTTCTGATTAAATAGTTCATTGTCTGTCCCATTCTAAGTAATTCAAATGCAAATATTACTAACTCTCTCAACATGATCTGCTTGCCTTAGGGGTGTGCAATATGTACATAATTTAGCTGGTAAAATTGCTGGCGTGAAACATCAATTATCTTGCATATGACTCAGTCTAGACTCAAAAACATTAATTGGCTCTCAGTAAGATAAGAAATGGGTTACAACGTTATGGATAACAGTATTTCTGTTGCTACAATTGCAAGAATGAGATAAGATACGAAATTTTTAGAAAATGCGGAGTTAAGATTAAGTAAGATTAGATTAGAAGGAACAGTGTTTCAGAGACGATTCTCCCAACAGTAACCCAAATCTTTACCTCGTCCTTACTTAAGGGGAGATCTCCACTCGAGGGATTTTTTTCTTGACCCCTTTCTCCCTCATGTTTAGCCCCATTGCTTTTGATATTATAAAACGTTTGCCCCATTAGTCTGGCGATTTTAAGAACTTTCACCCCATATTAAGACCTTTCGTGTCATTCAGGTGTCAATTTTATCCTGGCGAGCGATAGCGAGCCTGTAATTTAAGAGGAACCGGCCTTCGGCCGGGACATTTTTCTACCGAAAAATGTACAAATTTATCTTGAAAGGGGGTCAAGGGGGTGTAATTTCAAGCTTGATGGAAGTCTAGGAAACAAACTAAAAACCTCCCCTTAATGTATAGTACCCAAACATTGGATTAATTTAATCTATCTTAACCCTAGCCTTAATAAGAAAATTAAATTACCTTTCCATGAAACTTATAATGCTACCATAACTCAACTTCACCTTAGCCAAACCTAATATAATTTACGGTATTCTCTATAGATTTTCTAGATCTCGAGTGACGGCGTCTCTTCCGTGGATTGACCTCCCAATCTACCAAGATTGGAAGCCAAAGCGTCACATTTTTCCCTTGCCCCTCAACTTTCTGTTCATAATTGCTGAGGGGCACAGGGCCCTGGGTGGGGCTTTGGTTTCCCGGGCGTTTCCGCACCCTCCTCAGCCCCCCGCCATGGAGTGGCTTCGGTCACCCAGGCTTTATTGTGGTCGGCGGGGAGGGTTCTGTGGGGGCACTCGGTTATGGCCTTGGAATTGCTCGGGGCCTTGGGGCTGTTCGGCCAGGCAGCTTGGGGAACAACAACAACAACAACAACAACAACAACAACAACAACAACGGTATTCTAAGTTGACTTATAACTAACCAAACCTTAAACTAAGTTAAATTAACTTTTAGCTAGTTTAACCCCTTGAGGATTATGCTGCATTTTGACAGTTTACTCCGGCTAATATTAATGTATTATATTCAGCTTAGGAATGATATGTGGGGATCAACAGGGTAAAGGCTATCTCAATAAACCCTCTGACTTCCCTATACCCTTCCTAATCTGAATACAATCCTCTAAAGATAGCCAGTACAAACTAAGGAAAGGCGTCCTGGTATCTTGAAAGAATTAACCTCCACGCCACGTAACGTAACCTATCCTACCTCTACTATATTAAACGCAAGCCAAAACAAACTCACGGTAAAGCCAAACCAAACCAAACCTATCCTTACCTAACCGATTTCAAATACTGGTGAAACAACTTGAATGTGTGAAAGGAAAAGCTTGTGGGTGAAAAAGTGTGTAACCAAGTACCTCAGGACAAAAAATATTGTTAACGAAACAAAAAACACCCTCCTTTTCGCCATTTCTTGCAAGAAAAACCTCTCATTCACAATAATCTTGATCTCCTCCTCGCCCGCCAAGAAAATAGAAAAAAGGGGAAACAACAAAATATTCAGGACGACTATTTATGCCTCATGAGTTTCACCCAGAAGGAAATTATTTTTTTTGGCAGTCTGGAAGTGGAGTACCACATGCATTCAATACTTTCATTGATTTCATTAGTTAGGTTCATTTGTATAATAATTGGTGGGTTGGTGAAAACAAATATGAATTTATCCAGGTTCAGGAGTAATTTATAGCGAGGCCTTCCCTTGTGGTTAAGTGCCCCATTAATTGCCCCTTCCATTCGTCTAAACATTAGGATTACCATAGAGCAGTTGGGAGTATGTACATGCTAATATTAATATGCAGTATTCGATAATGCACAATATATCGTAGTCTTGATAGCCTAATGGTTAGTGTGCGGAACTTCGGTGTGAGTATCCTAGGTTCGAGTTCGTGCAGTACCACATGTATTCATTGATTTCATTAGTTAGGTTTATTTGTAAAATAATTGGTGGGATGGTGAAAACAAACATGAATTACAGAAATCACTGAACGCATATTTGTATATTAACGTGTGTGTGTGTGTGTGTGTGTGTGTGTGTGTGTGTGTGTGTGTGTGTGTGTGTGTGTGTGTGCGTGCGTGTGTGTGTGTGTTCGAAGGTAGAGTCCCAATCCTCTCCAATTAATGTCTCCTTAGAAGATACCATGACACAATTCTGTTCTGTTTAATGGGTGTTATTAGACGATCTTATTCATATTAGGAAGGGTATAATTATGGAAGTCAGAGGGTTAATTGAGATGGTATTTAACCCGTACAGTATCGGTGATGTCTTGTTAAGTGTGTTCTGGCTACTATTAGACAATTGTATTCAGTTTCAAAAGGGCCACCAGCAATTAACAGGCTTCGAACTATCTCGCTTAGTCTTTTTCACTACCACAGATCCTTCTTATCCTGCAAAAAATCCTCTAAATATAGCTAGAATAAAAGTAGAATGACGTCGCAGGTACAGGAGGGGTTAACCTTTTAATTCCCACAGATTCTTCCTAAGCAGTACAAATGCTTCTAATGATAGCCAGAATAAACTGTGGAAATGCGTCATAATCTTGTAAGGGTTAAACCTCTTTCTCCACCAGCCGCCAGACATTATCGCCCCGTGGTGTACATCTATACTTCCTGCCCACCTGCCTCACCTCTCACCTGCCTCACCTCTCACCTCTAACCTGCCTCACCTCTCACCTCTCACCTGCCTCACCTCTCACCTCACATTACCTCACGGAACTTTTTATGTTAACGAGTATTGAGGATTTCGGCTCTAAATTGCTTCTCGTTTGCCTGCCAGTTTTTTTTCTTGCTGGCTATCATTAGACGATTGTATACTGTGTAGGAGGGATCTGTGGGAATTATATGGGTAAAGACAATCTCAATTCACTTTCTGAATACTATATTCCCTTCTCAATCTGAATAAAATCGTCTAATAATAGCCAGAAAACAGAAAACAAATACGTAGTCGAATATTGAAAGGTTTAACAAATTTGAGGACTGGAACCTTTCAGGTACTGCGTACAGAACTGAATAAACATGGACAATTAAACACATACTTCTCCCAACATAAACAAAACACATCAATTAAAACATGGACAATTAAACACATACTTCTCCCAACATAAACAAAATACATCAATTAAAACAGGACAATTAAACACATACTTCTCTCAACATAAACAAAAAACATCAATTAACATGGACAATTAAACACATACTTCTCCCAACATAAACAAAAAACATCAATTAAAACAGGACAATTAAACACATACTTCTCCCAACATAAACAAAAAAACATCAATTAAAACATGGAAACAAATACTTCTGCTAAAATAAATTACATCTAGTACAACCAGTACATAAGTACCAGGTGTAGATTATTAACCCTCTCCGACATATGACGCGATTTTGAGCCTATTGGGGATACTTTAAAGCCTTTGTTACCATCAGGGGTATTTAGAAACCTTTAGTTTAGTTACTTCAACCTCTGCAGTTGTCTTTGAGTTAGCTGTGGGCAGAAAACTAATTTTGGAGAGGTAATTATAAGAGTGAGAAAACTCGATTTCTTATTGTTAATCTGGCAACCTCTACGTCATATGTGCGTGAAAGGGTTAAAGTTGAGGGAGAAAGCCCTCCACTGATAGGCTATTATTGGTGAGGTTAAGTTAGGTTCTATAAGATATTGCTGGAATAGAAACAAAATACCATAAACGAAGAACAAATATTCAGAATATCCAATAACAACTATTCAAAATAAAAACTAGGTTTTTATATCTGCTTCTAATGTTATTGTCCATGTATGTCTTTATTACAGGGGAGGGTTGCAAAGGAACCTGTAACCCAGCTAAGGTTTGTCATATTACATTATATTATTGTTAACTATGCTAAGATCGCTTAATTATACATGATTATTGGTTACTAAATTCAAAACTCAGTTATGATCCACTAGAAATAATTCGATAGTAAATGCCATTTAATTATATGTTTTACGAATTGAATGTAAGATCATTACTAAATATCAATAAATAGTAGCGTTCCTAAATAATGTTCATATTTGTTTATTCGTGATTATAACCTTAGAAATACAGAACATAACGTCATAAACCATATGAAAACTCACACTTAAGGGGAGATCTCCACTTGAGGGATTTTTTTCTTGACCCCTTTCTCCCTCATGTTTATCCCCATTGCTTTTGATATTATAAAACGTTTGCCCCATTAGTTTAGCGATTTTAAGAACTTTCACCCCATATTAAGACCTTTCGTGCAATTCAGGTGTCGATTTTATCCTGGCGAGCGATAGCGAGCCTGTAATTTAAGAGGAACCGGCCTTCGGCCGGGACATTTTTCTACCGAAAAATGTACAAATTTATCTTGAAAGGGACTCGAGGGGGTGTAATTTTAAGCTTGATGGAGGTCTAGGGAACAAACTAAATACCTCCCCTTAACATATAGTATATATACATTTACTAGGATTCTCTGACTTGGAGGAAAACCACCACCAAACTATCTGGTTTGACACGCCCATTACCAGACAGCTTCAGAGTGGAGATCCTGCAATAAGAGAGACCGGCCACCTTGTCTTTTATACGCCATTATGGTGCATCAATTGACCACTTGCGAGTTTCGGTCTATGAGGAAGTTTGGCTTGTAAACATCGATATTAAACACAAATACAATAATTACGTAGGTTTCTGATGGGATAGATAGTACGTTGAATTTGTTTTATGTATTAAAAAATGTACTAAAACCATAGTATAGCTGGTTATTCTGCTAAATATCGATGTCTACAGCTCCAACTTCCTTATAGAATGAAACTCGCCAGTGGTCAATTATCATACAACGTGGGTTTATTTTATTTTTCATCTTGTAGAATGTATATACAACAACCAAACCAAACTAACTGTTAATCCTTTGAATACCAGCGACGTGTGTTATATCTTATAATACCAGGCGACGTGTGTTATATCTTATAATACCAGGCGACGTGTGTTATATCTTATAATACCAGGCGACGTGTGTTATATCTTATAATACCAGACGACGTGTGTTATATCTTATTCTAGCTGTATTTAGACGATAGTATGCAGCTTAGGAAGGATTTGTGGTAGTTAAGGGGAGGTTTTTAGTTTGGTCCCTAGGTATCCATCAAGCTTAAGATTACACCCCGTTGAGCCCCTTTCAAGATAAATTTGTACATTTTTCGGTAGAAAAATGTCCCGGCTGAAAGCCGGTTCCTCTTAAATAACAGGCTCGCTATCGCTCGCCAGGATAAAATCGACACCTAAATGGCACGAAAGGTCTTAAAATTGACAGAAATGGGTCGAAAGTTCTTAAAATCGTCAAAATAATGGGGCGAACGTCTTAAAATATCAAAAGCAATGGGGCTAAACATGAGGGAGAAAGGAGTCAAGAAAAAAATCCCGCAAGTGGATATCTCCCCTTAAAAGAGTTGGCGGAGATAGTTTGAAGCCTAATTATAGCTAGAGGTCCTTCCTAACCTAAATTAAATCGTCTAATAATTTCCAGAATATGATCTCAACGACGTCGCAGGTACAGCAGGGGTTAAGAAGAGACAATATCCCCCCCGTGGTACCAAGATGGCGGAGGTGGCCGATCTTGGTCATTATAGGATCTAAACATGAAGCGGAATTGAGCCTCGGAGTCTAAATTACTTCTCGTTAGCCTGTCATAAATCACTGAGTTGGAAGTAGTTCGTTGTTAAGGAGGGATGGGCCGCTTTTCTGGACCACTTTCTCCCTCATGTTTAGCCCCATTAGTTTTCAGATGCTAAGATGTTTGCCCCATTAGTTAGTCGATTTTAAGACCTTTCCCCCATTTTTTCGTCAATATTTAGACCTCTCGTGCTATTTAGGTGTCGATTTTTCCCCTGGCGAACGATAGTGAGCCTGTAATGCTGGAAGAATCGGCCTTCGGCCGGGACATTTTTCTACCGAAAAATGTACAAATTAATCTAGAAGGGGGACATAATGGATGTTTGTTTTAAATTTGATGGAGGTCTAGGGAGGAAACTAGAAAAATAACGAATACATGCAAAAATCGCCCAAAAAGTGAACCATCTCCCCTTAAGCACCAAATAAATATGTAATATTGTGTGGTTATTTTCTGCAGTAACTCGGTTTTATTTCTTCAAGCATATTATAATTTTCAGTAATGGTTACAATTTTGTCTATATATTCTGCAATGTCAAGAAACTTTAATAACAAAATAAATGTATAATAAGTGTGTAGCATGTCTTTGAATTATGGAGATTTAAAGCATTTTTTGTACTCTACACAAATATCGTATAGCAAATTATCAAAATATTAAGAATTATAATTTATTAATATATATCTAACTATCTATACCGGTATATATTTATAACTTGATGGAATAATCAAACTTCGTCAGCAAATTACTCCAACTCTATCATTCTCTACACCTTCAATAAACACCAAGAGCACATTAATGGTTATATAGATTTCTATTCAACGAACCTTCCAAATCATCACTTGACTGACTCTCGTTATAAAGCTATGAAAAGGTTATTGAGAGAGAGAGAGAGAGAGAGAGAGAGAGAGAGAGAGAGAAAGAGAGAGAGAGAGAGAGAGGTGTGTGTGATTGGGTGGTGGGCTAATGGGAATAAAGAAGCAGTGTGTGTGTGTGTGTGTGTGTGTGTGTGTGTGTGTGTGTGTGTGTGTGTGTGTGTGTGTGTGTGTGTGTGTGTGTGTGTGTGTGTGTGTGTGTGTGTGTGTAACGAGAGAGGTGGGGATAAGCGAGGAAGATTGGGTAAGGAGGTTCCAATCCCAGTGGAGCGTGTTTACTGCCTTGGTGGAGCACAGAGGGGGAGGAGGAGGAGAACCAAGTTTAACATTATATTATACGAAGAAGGAGAATGAAAGTAAGAAACACAATTGAGGAAAATAATATGATTGATGATTATAATGAAATTATACAGGTGGTGATATTGATGATATGTATTATAAAGATCCATTATGTGCATAGTTAAAATATAATGTAATTAATTTGCCCTATATTGAAAAATATTACAAAACAGCTCTTCAGTCGTAGCCGAGATGCGAGAACGTTGAAGTGCGAAATCATAATATATTCGTGTTCCTGTGAAAGAAAGATGGCGTTTAGGAAGTGATCTCCTTATCTCACCATTTTACCGTATAGTTTGTTAAAAATTCCCTTCTTGTTAGCACTAAGTCACTACACATAAGTTGTCCAGTTATATTACAAATCTGAAACGGCGGCACAGGCAACCATTCTAAAAACATTGGAGGTTGTGGTGAAGATAAAGAAGGTAGTGCAGTCTGGAAGCCGGTGAAGCAAACCCCCCCCCCCCCCTAACATCTTGAAGCTTCACACTATAGTCTGTTCAGTATATTTAGGCCACAACTCTTGCCCATTAATCTTTTGTAACTCTTATAACTCGTGGATCCCGAAATTTCCAGGTTGACACTTCCCAAATTATAGAAACGTCAGCCCTATTGCTAAAGTCACTTCCGAGTCATAAGATATTAGAGGTCAAAATGTCTGGCCCATTCAAAGGGAACAGATTATAATGAACCTTAATTGAATTAGACCAAATTATATCTGCCTTCATGAGTTAACACACAAAATACAATCCCAAGGCGATGTATGCAATCCCAAGGCGATGTATGCAATTGTCGACAAGTCTTAAGGGGACATGGGCCGGTTTTCTGGACCACTTTCTCCCTCATGTTTAGCCCCATTAGTTTTCAGATGTTAAGATGTTTGCCCCATTAGTTAGTCGATTTTAAGACCTTTCGCTCCATTTCGTCGTCAATATTTAGACCTTTCGTGCTATTTAGGTGTCGATTTTTCCCTGGCGAACGATAGTGAACCTGTAATGTTGGAAGAACCGGCCTTAGTCCGGGACATTTTTCTACCGAAAAATGTACAAATTAATCTAGAAGGGGGATCTAATGGATGTTTTTTGTTTTTTGTATTTGATGGAGGTCTAGGGATGAAACTAGAAAAATAATAAATACATGCAAAAATCGCCCTAGAAGTGAACCCCCCCCCCCCCTTAGGAATGGTAACCGAACACCTGCATGGGTTATTTTTATTGGAGGAAAGGGATATGGAACCCCTTCCCATTTTATAAACATGGCCTTAGGGTGTTCCGGAAGCTTGGGCCATGAGCGGAGTTTCATAGGTGACTGTACGATGTAGGATATAAACCACATAATTATATAATCTGTAAATAAACCTCATACACCGAAGCCCATGTATCTGTGTTATTCTAAGTTTCCCAGCTCATATTGGACTGCAAGCTCATACGGATAAGTTAACACAACTAAAAATACATAGATTCTAGTCGGTGTCTAAATAATTACTAGAATCAATATTTTTATTATTACTATTCATGTTATTATTATTATTATTATTATAATGTTGATGATATGTCGACCTTGACTAGATTTGATAACCTAGATATGTTCGTATTTCGTTCAGTCCTCAGTTGAATGGACTTATAATTACCTGCTAATGTTCGACTGTTTTTAGTTTAGTCAAAGTCCACGCAATAGTCAAAGCTCATTGATAATTAGTCAGATCTTGCGACTGACAAAAACATGAAGTTGATTGACAAATGCAACCAATGATACTTGTGCAGACATGAATATCCCCAGTATATCTTTAATGTATGACAGTTAGTACCTGTAGGTGTTGTCATATCTGTAATTTAAGTTTACCCATCACTGATAAAATACAAACGATCACCAAGAATAAACACACTAACATAAATACGTTTTTAAAATAAATTTCTGGTCCGATTAATTTTGACCTAAACTTTAAAAGTTACATGCAGAAATAGCACACGGAACCAGACTACAGTTTAAAATGTCACCTCTCTCCCTCTCTCCCTCTCCGTATGTGTGAAGTAGTAGCATTTTGTGTAAGTAACTTTACATGTGTGTGTGTGTGTGTGTGTGTGTGTGTGTGTGTGTGTGTGTGTGTGTGTGTGTGTGTGTGTGTGTAGAATAGCATTTGAGTGTGTGCATTGTGTGCATGCGTATGGCAAAATGTGTGTGGTTAGGTTGGGAGGGGGACGAAGAAGGAAAAGGAGGAAGAGCAGGGGGAGGAGGAGGAAGAAGGAAAGGAGGATGTATAGTCCAAGGATCTATAGTCAAGGAAAAAGAGAAAAGAAACGGAGGCGTAGACGAAGAGATAAAATGAGATGGGAGGAGGGGAGACGACGGAAAAGGAACTAGGATAATGTGGAGTTGTGTTCTGAAATATTCATATCAGAGAACACCAGATCTGCCACACCCAATCAGAAACTAGGGCTTAGTTGGGGAGGAGAGGAGGTGTGAGGGTGGGAAGGGGGGAAGGAGGATGTGTACAGAAGGGGGAAAACTGGTATAAGGAAGATAATGTATAGAAATTGTTTTCAGTATGTCAGATAACTTTACTTTGAGTTACTTGAGTAGACTAATAATCATTGGACATATACAAAAAAGCTGATTATGCAATATGCAATGTATATACTGTAAGTTAAATGACTTAGTACTTTGAATGTACAGTCTAAATCAATAACTTTATTATATTATATTCTATATGCTCAGGCCCAATCCCCACGTTTCCTATTTTTTAGTTTTATTTTTTATTTTATTTTTACTGAACAAAAATGCTACACAAATAATGTGCTTATAAAATTAATAACCATCACATTTATTCCCGACAGACTTCATGAATTTCTAGAAGTCCGTTTTAGGGATTACTGTGTTTCAGTCCTAGAAGTGCCTAGTTAATATTATCTGTCTCTAGATTTCATACAACTTATCATCAAGGGTTTCGGCGAATTATTGATTGTAGATGTACACTTGGTCAAAAAAGTATCTGCACCACTACGCTGATCACCTGGTGTGTAGAGCTCGGTAAAGTTGGCACCTCTGCCTGCAACTATAATATAGTCTCTGACACATGGTTATAGTTGCAGACAGAGGTGCCAACCCTACCGAGCTGTACAGACCAGAGATCAGCGTAGGGGTGCAGATACTTTTCTTTACCAAGTGTATAATAGGATTATACAAAAGACGTTTTCAAGCATATTTCACATCTTACCAACACCTAACATAGGAAACCGTAAGAGGCAGCAAGACCGAGGTTTAGTTATGAATGTTTTAACCCAATTATCTCTCAGTATCTCTTATAAGAATTGTTAATAAACTCGTATTACGCTGTTACTATCGATATTATTTCCTTTCTCTAGCTTTACCAACCTCACTCTCTCGCTATTCTATCGCTACTACAATAATTAGTGCTCCTCAGAGCTCTCCCAGTGTATACCACCTCCTCTACGTAGGGTACGTGGTACCCCGCTTGCAACACAATCCCACCCCTATCTGTGCAACTCTCCAACCCAAGAGTGAAACGTTACTCTCAGACTTTCTTCTATTCAACAGCTGAGCTATGGAACTCTCTCCCAGAATAAGTCTTGCCCTCCTCCTATGACTTAAATTGCTTCAAACTCCGTGTGTCCAGGCAGTTTGGCTCGAACGTCCCTTGATTTTGACCCTGTCACTCTTTCAACTATGGAGGAGGCACTCGCTGCGGGCAGTTCTGCCTTTTGTCTCCCTCACTCTCATAGGAAAACAAAATAGTATTACTTTGTAAAAGTTATATACCGTATATATATACCGGTATATATATATATATATATATATATATATATATATATATATATATATAATATATATATATATAATTATATACCGGTATATATATATATATATATATATATATATATATATATATATATATATATATATATATATATATATATATATATATATATATATATATATATATGCTATACAGTATATATTAGATAAGTCAATAACTTTCTGTGGTAAGCTATTCTTTATTAAAGTATAAACATTTAAAATACATTTCTATAATGCGAGTGTCCAGGCAGCATAATCTAAAATATAAAAATGTCTTAAAACGTCAATGTACTATATAATCCCCTGACTACAAACCCACGCACAGAAGCAGGTATATACACTTATAAGGCAATACTTAAGACTGATCCCACTTTACGAGGAGCTTAAGTTAAGTTAACGAGGTGTGACACATTGCTGAAGCCTTAACACTCACAACCAGAAGCGACCACTACCAGGGTTGACAGAAGAGAATATTTACACTTATAGCAAAGGCGGTAACTGTAAAATATTCTATATTGATAATAATAAGAATAAGAATAACAAAATTGCAATTATTAACATTGTAATATTTCAATAATAGAAGAAAAATAATAATAACAAACAAAATGAAAAGTCAAGAATCTCAATACTTTAATTTCAAAATGTGTATTTAAATTTCCCCATTTTGGTATTCATGGTACTGTGAATACCGCACATACTCAAAATTGTAAATTACTGTAGTTTAATGATTTCGAAAAGTCGTGCTTAATTTAAACAATTATGTCGTCTGAAGTTAAACTGATAATAGACATATGACTGTAGTCTCTATCAACAGTCAGCCAAAAATCTAGATGATAATATCTGTGAAATCTTGAGAAAGAGACATTAATTCGACACTCACATGATGTGAAGCATATAATACTATACCCAGTTCAAAGTACCGGTAGGTAGGCCAGAAATCGTAAACCCTAACTTCTGTAACTCAAACAGGGCTAGAGCAAATGGTCTGTAAATTTCCACACCTATTCCCTGGCTGACCCTTCCCAAATAGTAGAAATATTGGCCCGATTACTCTATTCGCTTGCTACTTACAGAAGCTATTGTTCAAGAGTTTTGGACTACAAATTTGGAACAGGGTATAGTCACATACAACACACAACAGGGATTGCCAAGGGAATTCATTGCAACTGAAAATTAAAAAGTTTATAAAAAATGTAGTCTGCGAAATACTAATATTGACTGTTCATGTGTGAGGCCAACCAAAACACAACTAGGAAGAATACAGTTGAGATCTGCTTTATCTTTTTTTATTCCCCTTGCGTCTTTACTTCCGACTGGCAGCCTCCGTAAAGAAATCAATAACAAACAACCCCCGCATCTGAACACCTCCGAACACTCCCCCGCCGCCAGACACAAGCAACAGCACAACATAAGCAACAGGGGGTACAGTCTTGAACGGGAATTTCTGGATTTTGTTTTTTCCGGAGACCCGATTATGATACCCTGGTGAATTACAACAACAACAACAACAACAACAAAAACAACATAACTATTGTGATAAACTGCTTGAGCCGCCGAGATAAAAGGATTGGATTTACTAGTCCATCCTTTGAAGATTATGATGCTTTTTGACAGTATATTCTGGCTATCTTTAAACGTTTTTATACAGCCTAGGAAGGATCTGTGGCAATTATATAAGGGTAAAAACTACCTCAATTCGAATGTACAGTACAGCCGCCTGTCGTGATAAGTGGAATAAGTTTTGTTGGAAGATTCTGGCACGCTTATTTAATATATTGAACTAATCCCTTGGACCACATAGGCTGAGTCAGTTATGGTCCCTCAATTAATGTTCACGGTTTCAATATAATAATTAAGTAGTGTACCACCTTATTTGTGCAGGCGATTGTACACCTGTGGTCAGCAATAATTGAACACCTTTTGATGATATAAACGAAACCTTTAAAATCGACTAATGAAACCCACAAATTTAAACTTCAATTTACCAAAGTACTTCGTCAGTATATCATAATACTGGTGTGTAATATTCTACAGATATTCCTAACCGTGACGGTACAGTCGTGGTCAAGAATACGTGAGCATCTACACATTAAATAAATGAATAAACAAATAAATAAATACATTAAATACAAACATGTTGGGCATAATCAGAAATGTGATCTGTGTGAACTCGAGCAGCATTTCAAAATATTTCGCCAGTGAAACCTAATTGTACCTCCTAACAGTGTCCAGACACTCGAGGAGACCGGTAGTGTACGTCAGAGAAGCCTCCCCCACCCTCATACGTCAGCACCACCACCACGTCATATAACTATATGCCATGGGTGCTGCACTGTGTATATGCCATGGGTGCTGCACTGTGTATATGCCATGGGTGCTGCACTGTGTATATGCCATGGGTGCTGCACTGTGTATATGCCATGGGTGCTGCACTGTGTATATGACCCGGCAACAACAAGACACTATTATACTACAGGCAGATCAATAGTACAAGTCTGGCCAAAGGGCACTGCATACTACGCTTGGTATTTTGGCTTACAAGTTATTTCGTTTATATTTATTGCCAAACCGCCAATCTTAACCTTAAGGGAAGGTTTTTAGTTGATTCCCTAGACTTCCATCAAACTTAAAATTACTCACCCTAGACCCCCTTTCAAGATAAATTTGTACATTTTTCGGTAGAAAAATGTCCCGGCCGAAGGCCGATTCCCCTTAAATTACAGGCTCGCTATCGCTCGCCAGGAAAAAAATCGACACCTAAATGGCACGAATGGTCTTAAAATTGACCGAAATGGGGCGAGGGTTCTTAAAATCGCCAAACTAATGGGGCAAGCGTCTTTAAATCTCACAAGCAATGGGGCTAAACCTAAATGAGAAAGGAGTTCAATAAAAAATCCCTCAAGTGGATATCTCCCCTTAAATCTAAACGAACCTAAACTCCATAACCTAAACCTAACACTAACCCCTTCAGTACGATGACGTAATATTCGTCTAATTTTGGTTATCTTAAACTTATAATTTAACTTTTGGGCTCAAAGGGGCAAGTGCTAACTCAATACACCATCTGAATATCATATAGGTCCTCCTCAAGCGGCATCAAATCGTGTAATGTTAGCCATAATAAAAGAACAAAAAGGCCGTCATCGTGCTGAAGGAGTTAACTGAAACCTTAACTAAACTAATAATCTAGCCTCAAACACCATTATGAAACTACATGCGAATTAATATTACTGATCTAGATATTTCGAATCTTGATATTATTGTCCATTGGTCCTTCCGCTCAAATTCACATATTATTTGCAAACATTTATCGCAACCTGATGTAACATTATACTTATCCTTTACCTAACCTAAGTTTAGATCGAACTTAACTTATAGCTGAACCGTCCAACTAATCTATCCAAAACTAAGATAAATAAACCATATCTAACCATATCTAACCTAACCTAGCATAATCTAAGCTCATCTACCAAGCCCACAGGTCATATCTTAACCTTACCTAACTTAATCTCACCTGTGTGTGTACTTACTCTAGTTGTACTTACTCTAGTTGTATTGCGGGAGTGAGCATGCTCGTTATTTCCCGCCTCCTATATGTGTAGGTGTTATATGTATCGTTGGAATGGCTGTGGATGTGTGTGTAGTCTGTATTTTTAGCCAATTGGCGACATCGGAAACGAAGGCTTAGGGTGGATCTGTATGTTACCATTCTCACTATAGACGGTACCGTCTCGCCCGAAGACTTAGGTAGCCATCAGCTTAGGTGAACCATATGATACCCATCTCGCCTTGTACCATTTTTGCCAACCCCAGATGGGACGTCACAACGTCGTCCACTTATTCCAGGTACCTATTTACAGCTAGGTGAACTGAGGCTAACACATGAAAGGAGACAAGCCCAATTTGTCTCCGCCCGGCCGGGGATTGAACCCCCGACCCATCGTGTGTGAGACGAGAGCTCTACCTACTAGGCTACGGGCTGTGTGTGTGTGTGTGTGTGTGTGTGTGTGTGTGTGTGTGTGTGTTCCTACAAGTAATTACGCCGACATTTAACTTAATTTAACATTCAATATCGCCTAATCTAACCAACAGTTACCTAATCTAACATAATCTTACCTTACGTCTCTCCTTGACTAACTCTAACGTCACCTAATCTTGCACAATTTAACCTAGTCTTGAATCTAATCATAACACAAAGCTGATCTAGCCACGTCTAACCTAACAATCATAACCATAAATATAAATTAATCTAAAGAAACCTATATATATATAAAATGTAAACCCAAATCTAGCCTAACCTTAACTTAAGATAAACTAAGTTAATTATCCGGTAACAAGCACTACTCTTTTACTACATGGATCAATAGTAAAGGTCTCGGTAAAGGGCAGTGCATACTACTTTACTACGAGTCTTGGTATGTTTACACACACGTTACTTCGTCCTGTAACTAGGTAAACTGACCTAAGCTAACCAAAAACCTTCATAAACTTAAGCTAATCTTATTGCAAGCATAAAATAATATAATTTAGCAATGTAACGTCTAACCAAGCTTAGCCAACATGTGTAACGAAATTTCAAGTCTTACCTACAATAGTTAGTTTAAGGGGAGGTATTTAGTTTGTTCACTAGACCTCCATCAACCTTAAAATTACACCCCCTTGAGTCCCTTTCAAGATAAATTTGTAAATTTTTCGGTAGAAAAATTTCCCGGCCGAAGGCCGGTTCCTCTTAAATTACAGGCTCGCTATCGCTCGCCAGGATAAAATCGACACCTAAATGGCACGAAAGGTCTTAATATGGGGTGAAAGATCTTAAAATCGCTAAACTAATGGGGTAAACATTTTATAATATCAAAAGCAATGGGGCTAAACATGAGGGAGAAAGGGGTCAAGAAAAAAATCCCTCAAGTGGATATCTCCCCTTAACCTAATATAGTCGAATATAATATAACTCAACCCAATTCAATCCGGTTCAACCCAGCCAAGCCTAACCATAAATCTAATCTATTGTGTTGTGTTCTGTTGTGTTGTCTTGGTGGTGTAATGGTTAAGGTGTCTACAAATATGTGTGTGATAACCAGGGTTCGAATCCTGGTGGATCACATATAAGCTTTCATTAATTTCATTGGAGGTGTTTAGTGTTGTGGTGAAATTAATAAATAAAAAATAGACTAATCTAGGTAAACCTTTTCAGCATACAGAACGCTGACTAATTTCTTCTCTTCAGGCACCAATTAGATGACCTTTGCAGCTTAAAAAGGACTTCTAGGAACCACAGAAATAAATGTTAGATTCACCCTAGGATTCCCACCGATCTTGTGAGCGAAGTGACTGTGAAGCCAGTACTATATTATCTAGGTCACACCGGAGCCTGCTAGACGGTGTTGTGGAAGTGTGGGGGTGGTGGAGGAAATAGAAGGTCACAAAAGGTCAGCCTCGGGTAGATAGTGTAGTGGAGATATTATATTTGTTCATCAGGGTTAGAAAATTAATTTGTTCATTATTATTTTCTTGACGATAAGATACAAAATGTCAGGAAAGGTTAAATCTGGGTAGCTGATACCTATTACAGATACAGTATACGGGTATTGTAATTTTTATATATACTGTATATATATATATATATATATATATATATATAATATTACACATTTAATTATGATGGTTGTGTAGTGTTGTGAAGATACTGAAGGTACTAGATAATATATGATAACAATGAAGTTGATGAGAATTATTATACCAATGAGAGATGACACTACAACACAAATATGCAGACACAAATATGCATCTCATATATAATCTAGTTCATGTAAAGTATCCTAAACCCACAGGAAACGCGGAGTCACATAGCACGACATAAACAAATAAAAGCCATAAAAAGGTGTTGTGATGTTTCTGTGGTGTATAAGGCAGGGATCGCTTAGTAGGCACTGACCCGGGTGGTGTTGGCGCGCACACACGCACACACACACTCTCATACACACACATCTTCAGTCATACACACACACAGTTACACATACACAGTCACACACGCATACAAATACAGTTACGCATATACAGTATATAAACACATTACGCACAATCACACACACTCATTACACACACGCACACACATAGTCACACACATGCACACACACACACACACACACACACACACACAAACATACAAACCCCCACACACAACATCACACACACACCCACGCGCACACACATAAACACAAAAACGCACGCACACATACTGAAGTAAACTTACAAAAGCACACATACACACACTCCAGGAATCACAAAACTACACATAGCCTAATCACATATACACAACCGCATAAACACATACGCGCACGCATAAGTAAGCATATGCATAAGTGCGTGCACACATGTTGCAAGCACACATCAAAACTGACATAAAACCATATACCGGTACCACAGAACACATGTAGGCACACACTCATTCACTGTCGCCCTTATTCTCGGATTTGTTTTATCTCAATCCGTATGCTTATTGTGCGTAATCTTCGGTCTGCCCCTTATTATCTCCGCCAAACGAGGATTGGTAGAGATTAAATGATCACCACTCTCTGCCTTTGTGTTTGTTTGTGAGCAGGATCTCTCTCTCTCTCTCTCTCTCTCTCTCTCTCTCTCTCTCTCTCTCTCTCTCTCTCTCTCTCTCTCTCTCTCTCTCTCTCTCTCTCTCTCTCCCTCTCTCTCTCTCTCTCTCTCTCTCTCTCTCTCTCTCTCACTCTCTGCTCTCTCTCTCTCTCTCTCTCTTCTCTCTCTCTCTCCGTCCTCTCTCTCCTCTCTCTCTCTCTCTCTCTCTCTCTCTCTCTCTCTCTTCTCTCTCTCTCTTCTCTCTCTCTCTCTCAGCTCTCTTGGAGGACAGCAACCTAGAAGTTAATCTGCTGTTGCTTCTTCTTCTTTTACTCCTTGTACCTCTCTTCTCTCTCTCTCTCTCCTCTCTCTCTCTCTCTCTCTACGTCAGCTCATCAGTAGACATTTTACGAGTGTGTTGTTGTGGTGGTGGACGTGTTTATAAACAGAGCTCCACCTGTTGTTATCATTGGCTGCTGACTTACTGAGATTTATGGTCCTGCTCGTTTGCTGTATCTATATCACTATCTACAGTATATAGCCATTTATATATCCATCTATATATCCATCTATTTATTCATCTATCTTTATCAATCTATCTATGATCTATCTATTCATTTATATACTGTATATATATATATATATATATATATATATATATATATATATATATATATAGTAACTATCAATCTGTCTATCTGTATTTATACCTATCTATCTATTTATGTATTCATCAATGTATCACTCTATAATTTATATATCGACCATGTGCTTATTATCGTTAATCCCTGGCTGCTGATAGTTCAATAAACAATTCATAGTTCTGATATGTATTGAGTTACTGGATGTTTTTTTTTAGCTCGTTCTGTGTTTGTCCATATGTCAGCCCAATTCACCGTCTGTCTGTAATCAGGTATTTGTTCTTGTGATAGTCTGCCTCGTTATCCATGGCTACCGTTCGTGGGGTTCACTATATATGATATTTCCATTGTGTTGTTTGTTTTAACTTCTTTTGCTATATTTACTTCTTACTTACTTCTTTACTTAATTTACGTGTGTATCTGTCTCTTTGCTTGTGTGTCTGTCTGTCTAGTTACCTGTCTACCTGGTTAAGTGCCTGTGTGTGTGTGTGTGTGTGTGTGTGTGTGTGTGTGTGTGTGTGTGTGTGTGTGTGTGTGGTTGTGGTTGTATGTTTATAAACTAATGCCTACCCACCTGTCGTCGTTATCGTTAACTGCTGAGCTCACCAAACATGCTTATTATCAGGCCAAGGACACCTCTCATATATATATATATATATATATATATATCACACACACAGAGACCAAGACACAAGACTAGGAACGAACCTCAATAAATATGTAAATTCCGGCTCCCCAGACAGCCTAATAATGGGGGTCATACGGTAGCTTGGCCACACTCATTTTATCGGCAATTCCAGTTTGACTCCTTAACCCTATTATTATCGTATTATTTTCGTATTATTTTGACTATCATTAGGAGATTTTATTCAGTTTAGGAAGGACATGTGAAGATCAGGGAGTTGATTGAGACAGTCTTCACCATTTGACTCACACACGTCCCTTCTAATCTTAATAAAATCGTCTAATAATTGCCAAAATTAACTGCTAAAATGCGTCAAAGGTTTAAAAATTAAAACCGTGATACCAAATTTGAACCACCTAAGACAAGCCAGCATCACCATAATGTATACACCCCCGTGAAGGAGCTACGAAATATTGCCAGGATAAAAATACAGATCGAAAATTGCCAACAAAATCCCACGTGTGACTCAGCCTAAATGGAAGGTCCAACCCAAATGGAGGGACAATTATTTTTTGTCTTACATTTTTGTTTCTGTGTTCATATCCTGTCCTAGTTATTATTACCTTTAATTACGGGTCCGCGGAATCATTGAGTGGATTTATGGGGGTGGCTTACGTATAATACCTCGCTTAGAGTGTTTTGAGTTCGTAATGAGGGTATGATTTAGAGGGGTACGATTCCTTTAAGGCTTATGGGGAAAGCGGTGGGGTGTTAGGTGTGAGTGCAGATGTACAGTACAGTTGGTCACGTTAATTTGAATACACTCCATGATTTTAGGCATGGAAGGAAAATTACTACGATTAAATTATAAGTGTAATTTTAATTGAAGTAGTTAATTAATATGATCAATTAACGAAATTATGACAAATTATTCTTGCAAGTCAATCATACTAGTTTTACTACCATATATTAAATAAAAACAAGTAGTTACGAATTCATGTGGGCATAAACTTATACATAAAATCAAGCAACAGCAGTTCTATGGAGCCTCACTACACTGTTTGGTGACAAATATGGATATCACACGAAAGAACTGCCAATGAAAACGACTGAAAAAAGTACAGCACACAAGAGGAAAAAGGACAGAAAACGGGAACAGATCTTTGAAGAGATGATGCGAACTAGGGTAGACTAGCAAATTTGTACGTGGTGTTCCCATTAGTACACCCATTGGATATTACAAAAACTGACAAGTCGAGTAGAATTAATACAGTTTAGCATCAGTATATTAACTTAAATGATCGTATATGATGACACTATATTGGCTAATTTAACTACTATGTTGGTTAGTACTATGTTCCATATGTTGATCGATGTTCTATATCAAATGGAACACCACTCTACAAATTGGTTAGTCCTCCATGTGTCTATGGTTTACACTTTCAAAATACGAAGATGCGGTTCTGCCTTTTATTCTAGCTATTATTAGACTGTTTTTGTATTTATTTATTTATTTATCTATTTTTATTTTTATTTTTGTGGGGAGGGGGACCTTAGGAGGAAATTTTGGGAGTCAGAGGGTTAATTGAGATACACTTTGCCCTTAGATTCATCAAGGGCCTTCTAAAGCTGAATTCATTTGTCTAATTTTAGCGATAATATAATGAATAGATGTGTCCTCAAAATGACTGATGGAGTTAAACGGAGAGAGGCAGGGAAAACCCCCTTCCCATTACAAGAGAACAATGTACGGTAATAAAACAATCGGAAATATATTAAATACCGTACCACAATGTAAATGTTAGTAATACGGATATATACATTATCCTAATTTATTCATACCGTAGCCTACTGTACAGGAAGCCATTTTATGCTTTATGATAATTATTCACAGGAAAATTATTCTCTATGGCAATTAGGCCTAAGAGCAGGAAGGCAAGGAGAAAAGGGGATATGGAAACCGAAGCAAAGAACAAAGATAAGCATGAAGGGTGATAGTTAACCCCTTGAGGATTATGATGCGTTTGTATTGAGTATTGTTCACATGTGTGGGGAGGATCCTCTCACACGGCACTCCTAGACAAAGTAGAAAGGAAAGCCTTTCGTCCACTCACCAACTCTCTGCAATCTCTCTCTCTTCGCCGCAATGCTGCATCTCTCTCGCTATTCTATCGCTTCTACAATAATCAGTGTTCCTCAGAGCTTTCCCAGTGTATACCACCTCATCTACGTAGGGTACGTAACACCCGTCTTGCAACACAATCCCATCCCTCTATGTGCAACTCTCCAACCCAAGAGTGAAACGCTATTCTCAGTCTTTCTTCTATTCAACTGCTGAGCTCTAGAACTCTCTCCCAGAACCAGTCTTTCCCTCTTCCTATGACTTAAATTACTTCAAACTCCCGTGTGTTCAGGCATTTTGGCTTGAACGTCCCATGATTTTGGCCCTGTCACTCTTTCAGCTCTGGGGGAGGCACTCGCTACAGGCAGTTTTGCCTTTTGTCTCCCTCACTCAAATAGACAAAACAAAAACAAAATTCTGGCTATTCATAGATTAATTTATTCAGTTCAGGAAACACTTGTGGGAGCTAGATATTTAAAAAGAGGTACATTTTACCCCTTTGATTCCCAGAGATCCTTCCTAAATTGCATAAAATCGTCTAATGATAACCAGAATAACATAAAAATACGTCCTCAAATACTGAAAGGGTTAACGCACATATTACATTACATACAAATATATACGTCACAATAGGCAAACAATAATTAATAACACAAAGGCTTATATAATACAAAGCTATTGTAACATTAAGGTAAATAATATAATGTAAGAATTAATACAAGTTAGTGAAACCCAAATACACATTTGAGAGAGAGAGAGAGAGAGAGAGAGAGAGAGAGAGAGAGAGGGGGGGGGAAGGAGAGAGAGAGAGAGAGAAGAAGGATGAGAGAGAGAAGGTGGGGAAGGAGAGAGAGAGAGGGGGAAGGAGAGAGAGAGAAGGGGGGAAGGAGAGAGGGGGGAAGGAGAGAGGGGGAAAGGAGAGAGAGAGAGAAGGGGGGAAGGAGAGAGAGAGAGAGAGAGAGAAGGGGAAGGGGTGAGAGAGAGGGGGAGGGAGAGGGAAGGGGGAAGGAGAGAGAGAGAAAAGGGGGGAAGGAGAGAGAGAGGGGGGATGAAGGAGAGAGAGAGAAGGGGGAAGGGGAGAGAGAGAAGGGGGAAGGAGAGAGAAAAGGGGGAAGGAGAGAGAGAAGGGGGGTAAAGGAGGGGGGAGAGAGGAGAGAGAAGGGGGGAAGGAGAGAGGAGAGGGAGGAGGGGAGAGAGAGAAGGGGGAAAAGATAGAGAAGGGGAGAGGAGAGAGAAAGAAGGAGAAGATAGATAGTGACAGCAAAAAAACTATAGATACTGTAGCCAGAAGATATATCACTCCCCAGATAACAAGATATAAAAGATATGTTCGATAAAAATAAAAGATATCATCGATAGCCAGATCAATATAAACATACAGATACAGTAGATATAGAAAGAAAGCCACAAAAAAAAAAAAAAAAGCCATGTGTTGTAGTGACAGGTGGTAATTGTGACGTCACCATTGTTGACATCACGTGACCACGCTTATAGGCAGGACCACGACAAATAAAACACGACACAATCATCACTTTCCTCCAGTTTATATCTTCCATATTGTTCTTATACGTGCTATATTATTAGGATAGCTTTAAGGTCATCATTATCACTTCCTTACGGGGATGTAAGTTTCTATGTATAATTTTGTAAGGCAGTTAGTTCACTTATAGCCCCAAAATACTAATTGGTTAGCCCGTCAAGAGTTCCAATTATCTTTATAGTGAAGGTGGTAATTGTGATACTGTATATCAAGTAGAACTATTCCCTAATTTTCAAAGTCTATGGTATCACACACACACACACACACACACACACACTAAAATACACTTAGTCCACAGCTTACGTTTGTGCCGGAAATGTTCACGAGTGCTTCAGGCCATGATGAAACTAGTACAAGTTCTTCAGTATATATTTTCCTCGTACATTATTATCTTCACACACTTCCAGGGTAGCAGTCAGTTTGTTGCTTCACTAAAATGTTCGTAGTGTTCTTGTTTATGTAGTTACAATATTATCTTCACACACTTCCAAGGGAGCAGTCAGTTTGTTTCTTCACTAAAATGTTCGTAGTGTTCTTGTTTATGTGCCGGAATATCTTCACACACTTCCAGGGTAGCAGTCAGTTTGTTGCTTCACTAAAATGTTCGTAGTGTTCTTGTTTATGTAGTTACAATATTATCTTCACACACTTCCAAGGGAGCAGTCAGTTTGTTTCTTCACTAAAATGTTCGTAGTGTTCTTGTTTATGTAGTTACAATATTATCTTCACACACTTCCAGGGTAGCAGTCAGTTTGTTGCTTCACTAAAATGTTCGTAGTGTTCTTGTTTATGTAGTTACAATATTATCTTCACACACTTCCAAGGGAGCAGTCAGTTTGTTTCTTCACTAAAATGTTCGTAGTTTTCTTGTTTATGTACAGCTACGCTTTCTATTTGGATAAATTTGAGTGTATTATCACGACTTTACTCAAATTTCTAGTAACTCTTACAGCTCAACTACATTTTACCCATATGTATGATGACTACTCTCTAACCATTTTGCTTAGCTTGAAAAGACAGTCTTAAAATACATACTAGAACACTGGACTCTGAAACCGATACACACATCCGTCGGTAACAGACAATACAGTAGTTTTTTGTTTTGTTTTTCAATTTCGTGTTATATCCATTACTGCTGCAAGGTAACCACTTCCGTTGGAGAGGGTGGACGAGAAGCAGAATACAGATGTTTATTTGAACCAGCGGACACAGCATCTGAAATAGAAAAGACACACGAATTATTTTCCTAATTACAAACAATTTATACAAACTAATACATATACACACAAAAAAACAGAAACACACGTAAACGAATCAACACACAAGGGCAGAAATAAAAGTGTGCATGAGAGAGAGAGAGAGAGAGAGAGAGAGAGAGAGAGAGAGAGAGAGAGAGAGAGAGAGAGAGAGAGAGAGAGAGAAAGAGAGCGAGAGAGAGAGAGGGAGAGAGAGATCCAACATTCCTGCAATATTATCGATCCACCGCAAGATTCCGGCCTTTCCCGATGTCCCTGACCTTTTAACTTCCCCGTCACCAGGCAACAGCAGTCCACCAGTCGCCTTACTATAAACACCCAGGATCCAGGCGCAGGTACTTTTATCTTTTACTATATTTCCCATTTCTAAACTTATTCTTCCTCTATTCAAAACTCTCTAATCTCCTACTTCTCTATAGCCATCTGATCTGATCATGGATTTTGTTTGGTTGTGTATTTTATCCTTATGGCTACCAAACCAGTTATATAAGAATGGGAACATATAGCACATAACGTATCTATCAATTAATCGCTAATTATGGATGTAAAGGAGTAACATAGGTTGAAAGTTACATACCTACTAACATATACTATTAACTTACAAATGCATTTTATGACTAATTTTAAGTCAACATAGATAACAATGATAATCTGCTTATCTAAACGTGCGATTTCTGTGGCATTTTGTTTGACTCATGTGATCACATTTTTTTACACATACCTAAAATCCTTACCAGGGCCCATCGTGAACCTAGTGTCTGTAAGTCTGAAGGCAGGTATTAAATGCCAAAATACATGATATTGCTTGTGATAGCTAGAGAGACGGACATTAACTCGGATATTCTTTACGGCGTGAAACATATAGTACTAGTCACAGGCTATTACAAACAAATGGGGATTGCCAAGAATAATCAACAGTAACCTAATATTACACCGTTTTTTAGCAAGGTTGTCGGCTTACTATTGTCAGTGACATTTTTTTTATTCTCCAATCTTACTATTTGGGGAACAAATCGCTAGCTAATAATCATAGCTATTTTTGTAATACGGGCCTGTTTGTGTGTTCAGTTTAGAAACATTACAATGGAGAGCCGCAAAAATATAAGCTCTGGTAATAAGATTTCTAACAATCAGAGTTTATGATGCTTATTACACTGACAAATGGTTATATTTACCACGTCAACTTACGACAAAAACAGATGAGAATTATTGGACCCACGATGTAAAAACAATGCTTAACTCAACGAAGCTGTCCGTCCACAAACCAAGTAAAGTGAGAGTTCTAATCCCCTAAGATTCACTAAGCGAAACAGCTGTTAAGGTCAGAATGTCGCAGATATATCTACACATTCCTTAAAAAAAAAATTGTCGTGAACATTGAATCTCTGAACCTTTAACCCCTACTGTACCATAGGGTACTACCATAAATGTATCCCCCAGTACCAAGCAATGTGGCCAAAAGGGCTTCAGAGGCAAGATATAACAACCTCCCACCTCAAAAGTTGATGAAACACTGACCCAGACAGCCTGTGGAAGCTTGCAGGCAAACTAAGAAGTGTTGCCAATTCCTTAGAACAGTGTTTACAAGTCATGTTACCAGCCACTGCCTGGTACAAGGACTGTATATCACTGACGGCTTGCAGCCGTCGCTGGGATTGTACAGGTTAAAGCCAAGTTCTGTAGCTCCTGGGATACAAACTAGGAAAATATAGTCTCGTTTGTGTTCGATAACGGTTCAAATGGGTGCGTTGCTATTAGTGCTCACGACTGTACCAAATCCAATACATTGCACTTTACTACTCTGGTTCAAAGGGTCTAGAATGTTACTCATGGGGTTCGAAACACTTCAAATCTTCAGAGACTATTGACCGGAACTGCAGAGTCAGGGCTAACGGTCATATCACATTCTCTATTATTTAATTACATTTTTAGTTTTACCCTTCAACATCATTTATATTTCATCCTTACTTTAGCTGTTAGATTAACACACTAAACAAGTCTTTTGCAACCAAATATTCATAAGATGTTTTCTGGAGAAGGCTAATATTAATCTTAAAAATGCTATCGAAGTATCCTCGCAACAAGTATCCTTTCAAACAACTCCATTCTCCTATTCAAACTCCCAAGTTATCTCTTCCTCCCAACTCTCAATCCCCTCCCTCTCAACATCCATTTCCCTTCCCCCTTCCAACTCTTCCAACTATCATCATCCTTCCCAACTCCCTCACATCCTCTCCCCCCCCCCCCTCCTACCCCTCACACATCCCTCCCTCCCTCCTAACTCCTTTCTTCATCCCTCCCACCTCCCTCCGGCCTTCCCCTATCACCCTCTCCTCAAAAAAATAAGTTTAAACCAGTTCGAATCCCACATAGTAATTTAAAAGGCTAAGTGGCCCCTGGAGTCCCCGGCAGAGCGGCCTAACCAACTACCCTTTTCACGCTGGCAAAATGGCCCTTATGTAAGTGCCTCGTTAGGGTGAAAATGCAAGGTTAAAGGTAGTTGTGGTTTGGGTTGGAAGGGCCTCGGTGCCTTATGGTTCGTCCTCTCAAGGGCGAAACCAGAAGCCCTGATTTGGTTGAGTGGTGGGTTTACGGCTGTGTAGTAGTTAAGCTTGGTTGACTGGTCGTTATAGGCTTAGTTGAGTGGTAGTTATGGTTGTGTGGTGATTATAGGCTTGAGTGAGTGGTGGGTTTACGGCTTTGTGGTAGCTAGGCTTGGTTGACTGGTCGTTATAGGCTTAGTTAATTGGTAGTTATGGTTGTGTGGTGATTGGGCTTGACTGAGTGGTGGGCTTACGGCTGTGTGGTAGTTTCGTTTGGCTTAGTGGTGGGTACAATACGTTGATAAAATAATGGTTGTGTGGTGGTTTGGCTTTATCGAGAGGTAGTTATCTTTAGTTGACTGGTTGTTAGGTTTAGTTCAGTGGTAATTAGGTTTACTTGTGTGGTAGTTAGGTTTGGTTGTGAGGGAATTAGGTTTGGTTGTGTGGTAGTTAGGTTTGGTTGTGTGGTAGTTAGGTTTGGCTGTGAGGGAGTTAGGTTTACATGTGTGGTAGTTAGGTTTGGTTGTGTGGTAGTTAGGTTTGGTTGTGGTAGTTAGGTTTGGTTGTGAGGGAATTAGGTTTGGTTGTGTGGTAGTTAGGTTTGGTTGTGTGGTAGTTAGGTTTGGCTGTGTGGTAGTTAGGTTTGGTTGTGAGGGAGTTAGGTTTACATGTGTGGTAGTTAGGTTTGGTTGTGTGGTAGTTAGGTTTGGTTGTGGTAGTTAGGTTTGGTTGTGAGGGAGTTAGGTTTACATGTGTGGTAGTTAGGTTTGGTTGTGTGGTAGTTAGGTTTGGTTGTGTGGTAGTTAGGTTTGGTTGTGAGGGAATTAGGTTTGGTTGTGTGGTAGTTAGGTTTACTTGTATGGTAGTTAGGTTTGGTTGTGTGGTAGTTAGGTTTGGTTGTGTGGTAGTTAGGTTTGGTTGTGTGGTAGTTAGGTTTGGTTGTGTGGTAGTTATGTTTACTTGTGTGGTAGTTAGGTTTGGTTGTGTGGTAGTTAGGTTTGGTTGTGTGGTAGTTAGGTTTGGTTGTGGTAGTTAGGTTTGGTTGTGTGGTAGTTAGGTTTGGTTGTGTGGTAGTTAGGTTTGGTTGTGTGGTAGTTAGGTTTGGTTGTGGTAGTTAGGTTTGGTTGTGTGGTAGTTATGTTTGGTTGTGTGGTAGTTAGGTTTGGTTGTGTGGTAGTTATGTTTGGTTGTGTGGTAGTTATGTTTGGTTGTGTGGTAGTTAGGTTTGGTTGTGTGGTAGTTAGGTTTGGTTGTGTGGTAGTTAGGTTTGGTTGTGTGGTAGTTAGGTTTACTTGTGTGGTAGTTAGGTTTGTTGTGTGGTAGTTAGGTTTGGTTGTGTGGTAGTTAGGTTTGGTTGTGTGGTTGTTAGGTTTGGTTGTGTGGTAGTTAGGTTTGGTTGTGTGGTAGTTAGGTTTGGTTGTGTGGTTGTTAGGTTTGGTTGTGTGGTAGTTAGGTTTGGTTGTGTGGTAGTTAGGTTTGGTTGTGTGGTAGTTAGGTTTGGTTGTGGTAGTTAGGCTTGGTTGTGGTAGTTAGGCTTGGTTGTGAGGGAGTTAGGTTTACATGTGTGGTAGTTAGGTTTGGTTGTGTGGTAGTTAGGTTTGGTTGTGGTAGTTAGGCTTGGTTGTGAGGGAGTTAGGTTTACATGTGTGGTAGTTAGGTTTGGTTGTGTGGTAGTTAGGTTTGGTTGTGTGGTAGTTAGGTTTGGTTGTGAGGGAATTAGGTTTGGTTGGGTGGTAGTTAGGTTTGGTTGTGTGGTAGTTAGGTTTACTTGTATGGTAGTTAGGTTTGGTTGTGTGGTAGTTAGGTTTGGTTGTGTGGTAGTTAGGTTTACTTGTGTGGTAGTTAGGTTTGGTTGTGTGGTAGTTAGGTTTGGTTGTGTGGTAGTTAGGTTTGGTTGTGGTAGTTATGTTTGGTTGTGTGGTAGTTAGGTTTGGTTGTGTGGTAGTTAGGTTTGGTTGTGTGGTAGTTGTGCTTGGTTGTGTGGTAGTTAGGTTTGGTTGTGTGGTAGTTAGGTTTGGTTGTGTGGTAGTTAGGTTTGGTTGTGTGGTAGTTATGTTTGGTTGTGGTAGTTAGGTTTGGTTGTGTGGTAGTTATATTTAGTTGTGTGATAGTTAGGTTTGGTTATGTGGTAATTAAATTTGGTTGTGTGGTAGCAAGGTCTGGATTGTTTTATTTTTTATTTTGTTGTTTATTTATTTTTTTGTATGGGGCAAACTAGGAATTAATTGTTCGAATAAGGAAAACACAAGCAAATAACTCAATAATTATTAAACAAAATCATAGAGATACCTTATAAGGATGACAACAACTTAGCTTAGGTGTGTTGGTTAACCTAGTACACGATTTTGTTCACTTCAAAAATTATTTCCTAAAGATAAGGGTTCCGGAATGCACTAAATGTTACTGCTATTTGTCTACTCTTGTTAATTTGGGTTTTCATGGACACTAAATAGGTGTTGTTTATCTTGTGTTAAACTAAGAAGCTGATGGCTATAAATGGGTAATTACTTGTACTTAAATCGTAAATGAGTTAAGTGAGAGTAAACATATATAAATTTTGTGACGCAGTAAGGACTGAGTAATGTTGCTATAAGTATGTGTGTGTGTGTGTGTGTGTGTGTGTGTGAGAGGGCAGCTGGCCTGGTGAACTATACTACACATGATAACACCCCGCGTTTTTTGCTTGTTGGTCAGTGACTGCTGATTAGGTGTTTGTGTGAGTGTGTGTGTGCTTGTACTTGGGTTTCATATACTGTATGTGTGTATGAATGTGAAGTTTTTGTGTGTGTGTGTGTACAGTATAATATGTATATGTATGTGAGGTGTGTGTGTGTGTGTGTGTATGTGAGGTGTTTGTGTGTGTGTGTGTGCTTGTACTTGGGTAGTATATATGTGTGTGTGTATGTGTGTATGTTTGCATGTAAGTGTAAATACGTGGGTTTATGCTTGTGTGTGCAGTATAACTAAGTGTATATAAGTGTATATAAGTGTGTATCTGAATGTACAATCATTCAACAAAGTCCTTGACCAGTGGAGTAAATTATAATGTTTGCCTCACGTCTTTGTCAATTTTAAGACCGTTCGTGCCATTTCGATGTCGATTTTGTTGTCCTGGCAAGCGATAGCGAGCCTGCAATTTAGGAGGAACCGGCTTTTCACCTGGAAAATTTGCTAACGAATAATCTACATATTTATCTCTTGTCTCTTGTGTGTGTGTGTGAGGGGTGGGGGTTGGGGGGGGGGGGGAGGAGGTCTAGATAGCAAACTAATTAAAACAAAAAACAAAATCCCCTTTAATTAATGCTAGTGGTTGCTTGACAAGGTTCATCTAGGATGATAATTGAGTGTTTGAGTGTACAACTGGGTTTGGTTACAAGTTTTCCCCAACCCCCTCCCCTGCCCAAGTACTTTGTAGTGTGACTGTAATGTGCGTGTTTAATCTCCTACCTTTATGGAATTGGGTAAATGTTTTGTGTAAGTGTTAAGTGTATTGTGTAGGTGGTAAGTGTATTGTGTAAGTGTTAAGTGTATTGTGCAAGTGGTAAGTGTATTGTGTAAGTGTTAAGTGTATTGTGTAAGTGTTAACTTGTTAAGTGTATTGTGTAAGTGTTAAGTGTATTGTGTAAGTGTTAAGTGTATTGTGTAAGTGTTAAGTGTATTGTGTAAGTGTTAAGTGTATTGTGTAAGTGTTAAGTGTATTGTGTAAGTGGTAAGTGTATTGTGTAAGTGTTAAGTGTATTGTGTAAGTGTTAAGTGTATTGTGTATGTTAAGTGTATTGTGTACGTTTTAAGTGTATTGTGTACGTTTTAAGTGTATTGTGTAAGTGTTAAGTACATTGTGTAAGTGTTAACTGTATTGTGTGTTAAGTGTATTGTGCAAGTGATTTGTGTAAATGGTAAGTGTATTGTGTAAGTGTTAAGTGTTTTGTATAAGTGTTAAGTGTATTGTGTATGTATTAAGTGTGTTGTGTAAGTGTATTGTGCGAGTGTTAAGTGTATTGTGTATGTGTTAAGTGTATTGTGTAAGTGTTAAGTGTTTTGTGTAAGTGTTAAGTGTTTTGTGTAAGTACCTAGTGTGTTGTGTAAGTGTTCTGTGTAAGTGTTAAGTGTATTATGTAAGTGTTATGTGTATTGTGTAAGTGTTAAGTGTATTGTGTAAGTGTTAAGTGTATTGTGTAAGTGTTATTTTGTGTGTGGGTTTTGTGCACCTGTATTGATAAGCTTGTGTTGTCCATATTCAAGATCATGCATTTACCTCCGTGCCTTAACCCATTTACCTCCGTGCCTTAACCCATTTACCTCCGTGCCTTAACCCATTCAGTACCGGTGACATCCTTTTCATTATATTCTGGAAAATATTCGATGATTTTATTCAGATTAAGAAGGACGGCCACTCATTAAATCAAAAGTTGCCGGAAAGAAGCCCTCTGGTAAATTCATCTTCGGCATTGAGTTACGAACGATGACTGATATACTGTTACTAAAAAAAAAACACACATCGCTAACAAAGACAAATTATTCAACTGTAGATAAGTTTACCGATATTGTAAGTGGGTATAATTATGTCTTTTCATATGTGCATATCTAAAATAGTACTACACAACAACATTTAATCAAAGACATACGACATACACCAAAGTGCTATAAAATACAAACAATATGCAGTAGCTTGAATCTATTAAGTAATTACTACGCATCAATGTGCATCAATGTCTAGCAGTTGAATAGTGTGCACATTATACACGCACAGAGAGAGAGAGAGAGAGAGAGAGAGAGAGAGAGAGAGAGAGAGAGAGAGAGAGAGAGAGCGAGAGAGCGAGAGAGAGCGAGAGAGCGAGAGAGAGCGAGAGAGCGAGAGAGAGAGAGAGAGAGAGAGAGAGAGAGAGAGAGAGAGAGAGAGAGAGAGATGCAGCTAATTAACACACAAATATAAAAGTCAAAGTATTGGATATAAATATAACACACTAATTATCACCCTGCCCTCCCCTCGTGTTACCTCCCCTTTCTTAACAGAATAACTTCACAAAAAGGAAAAAAATGTATATAACACAAAACGTACTAATTAGCTAACACACACACACACACTCACACACACATACTATCTCTCTCTCACTCTCACATACTCTCTCTCTCTCTCTCTCTCTCTCCAGGAGAACACCTTGGTCACTAGATCAAGCCATATATACCTGGTGGCTAAGTAACCTACCCCCTCCATTAACCCCTATTATGTATAACTCCCCCCCCCCCCCACCCCTAACAGTCCCCTTATTAAGCCCCAAACACTGTCATCCTCTCCTAGCCCCTTCCTTCCTCTCGCTACTCCATCACATTTATTGGAGGAATTAGAACAATATATTTTACAGTAGTGTCATCTTGCCTACCGGACGTTTAACGCCATAGTGTACACCATAACAATAAAGTGTCCTTAAGGGGAGGAAGACCATTTTTCTGGACCCCCCTTCTCCCTAATGTTTAGCCCCACTAGTTTTGAGATTATAAGACGTTCGGCCCATTAGTTTGGCGAATTTTAACACCTTTCGCCCCATTTCGTTGTCAATTTTAAGACCTTTCGTGCCATTTAGGTGTAGATTATTTCCTGGCGAGCGAAAGCGAGCCTGCAATTTTAAGACGAATCGGCCTTCGGCCGGGACATTTTTCTACCGAAAAATTTACAAATTTATCTTGAAGGGGGTGTTTTTTTAAGCTTGGAGGTCTAGGGAGGAAACTAAAAACATTTATGAATAAATGAATTAATAGACCAAACAAACGGTCTGCCTCCCCTTAACAATATACCCTTCAGTAGGTGTAGTGGTAGTAATAAATCCATCTAATTATTATGTTCTTTCCAACAACCAACTCTACTCCTAAAATCGATTAATGAAATTTAACAAACACATGTGGCAGTCCGTGGATTCGAACCCAGGACGCTCACACCGAAAATCAACACCTTATGCATTGCGCCACGAAGACAGTTAAATAATATAAGGATAGAAAGGTAAATCACTATCATTATGCACAATGATGTTATATAACACCCCTTAAGTGTGAAAATATACCCTTAACTCCTTTAGTATTCGGCGACACGTTATTTCATTATATTCTGACTGTCAGTAGACAACTGTATTCAGCTTAGAAAGGACATATGTCAGTCTGAGGATTAACTGAGAAAGATATTACCCCTTTGATACCTAG
This sequence comes from Paralithodes platypus, assembly GCA_032716605.1. Lineage (NCBI taxonomy): Eukaryota > Metazoa > Arthropoda > Malacostraca > Decapoda > Lithodidae > Paralithodes > Paralithodes platypus. The sequence goes on from CM064508.1 coordinate 39,018,615, forward strand.
AGATCCTTCCTAAACTACTACAGCAAGGCTAAGGATAACCTGATTAAAATGTGAGAGAGCATCCAAGCAACTCAACAATAAACTCTATAACTCACAAACGACGAGAGTAACCGAGCACATATTTCTACCATTTGGGAAGGGTCAGCCAGGGAAAAAGGTGTGAAAATATACATCCCATTTGCTCTAGCCCTTTTTGAGTTACAGAGGTTAGGGGGTGACGCTATCTGACCTACCTACTTGGAACAGGGTATAGTTGCCACACACGAAGCTTTCTCATTAACCTATTGCTAAGGTGTATTGACCCACACCTTTTGTATAGCATTAAGGGTAGGTTTTGGCTTTCTTCTGGACCCCCTTCTCCCTTCATAATGTGCGTCATTAGTTTTGAGATTCTAAGACGTTTGTCCCATTTGTTTGGCGTTTTTAAGACCTTTCGCCCCATTTATGTGTCAATATTAAGACCCTTCTTACCCTTTAGGTGTCGATATATTCCTGGCGAGCGAAAGCGAGCCTGTAATTTAGGAGGAACCAGCCTTTGACCGGGAAAATGTTCTACCGAAAAATGTACAGGCATAGCTCGAAAGGGGGATTTTTTTTAGGGGGGAGGGGGGGGGGGAGCTTGAGTGAGGTATAGGGAGCAAACCAAAACAAAGACAAAATATATAACCTAAAAGAGAATATACTAATATTCCTGCCGACGTTTAAATGTTGCACAGCTATTGAACCAGCCTGTACAGTCACGCACCAAAGTTGTTTCTTACCTCCATAGCTTAAACTATTGGAAGATGTAAAGGTGGGAGCTAACTTTTGATAGTGACTGTACTACTACTATTCCACCTGACCTTCTTCTTGTTGCGTAAGCGGTGGGGGTGGTGGGGGAGGATTTGGTGGAGGGGGTAAGTGGTGGTGGGTAGGAGGAGGAGGAGGAGGGAGGATGTGGAGGAGGATGGGGGATGTGGTGGAGGGTTGGAGAAGGAGGAGGAGGGGGGATGTGGAGGTGGGTAGAAGGAGGAGGAGGAGGGAGGATGTGGAGGAGGGAGAGGGGGGATGTGGTGGAGGGTAGGAGGAGGAGGGGATGTGGTGGTGGGTAGGAGGAGGAAGAGATGTGGTGGAGGGTTGGAGGAGGGGGGATGTGGTGGAGGGTTGGAGGAGGAGGGGGGATGTGGTGGAGGGTTGGAGGAGGAGGAGGGGGGAGGGTTGGAGGAGGAGGACGGGAGATGGGGTATATGAGGGGGAATGTGGTGGAGGGGGAATGTAGTGGTGCGGGTGGATAGAAGATGCGTAGAGAGTATTTTGTTTTGTGTGTGTGTATGTGTTGTATTGGTGAGAGATAAAGAGAGTATGTGAGTGTTTGTGTCACACACACACACACACACACACACACACACACACACACACATATGCCTATAAAAGCAATCCAGGGTCAATGGGCAGAAACGGTAGAGATTTTGGAGATCCTCCATGGGCCATGGCAATTTGTTGGATGGTCTTAATGTCCTGTTTGTAGACATTAATGACACGATTCCAGCAACATGTCGGACAAGTTAACGTGAACGTCTCTATTGCGGTGAAGGCATGTTTGGGATGTTACATGTACATTACAATTAGGTACACAACATTACCGGTTACATAATGAGGTACAGACACTAATTCTACACCCATATACACATGGAATAATTATTAGCAATTATGATTTTGATGCTATATAAGTAGGAATTGTTTGGGTTCAAAATCATGAAAATAGAACATGAGTATAATTATGTAAATTAAATTTTAGGAGATACTTAAGGAGATATATGGTGTAAGGGTGTATATTTAAAATAATTGTGTGTTTATTTTAACTAAGGTAGGCTATATGTATTAATGTACAAAATAAAGATTGATCGATTGATTGATCACGGAAGCTACTGCGCTGTAAACAAATATAAGAACAAATAGCAGTACAAAGACGGTAATAATACGGTACGACTTTCGAAAACCCTATTCAGTATTACGTTTTTCATCTGTATTATAATATCTCTAAATTACGGTAATAAGGCATCGAAGAATAAATATTGTAAATAATTAAATATGGTTGTAATCGTTGAAATTGCAATATTATGTTGGCGATACTGCTGCCTATCCTGTGACCGGAACAGCCGGAATAATGTTAACCCCTTGAGGATTATGACGCGTTTTGACAGTTTAGTCTGGCTATCATTGAACGATTGTATAAAGCTTAGAAAGGATCTGTTGGAATCAATAAGGTAAAGACTGGCCCAATGAGCCCTCTGACTTCCATTTAGCCTTCGTACTCTGATTAAAATCGTCTAAAAATAGCCAGAAAAACGAAAATAAATGCGCAATCGGATCTTGAAAGTGTTAAGTGTGTGGTGCGCAACAAAATGGTGCGTGTATATGGAATGTGGGGGAGGGTTCAGTTGTGGGAGGGCTGTAGCAAAGGTTACTCAGAGTCTAAGAGGTGCTTGTACAGTAGGTCAAATACGTGGTCAATAGTAGAGTACAAGGAAAGCAAGCAGCAACAGCCAGATGGGTCCTTACGAGACTGCTTGTAGTTTGTCTATATTATCTACGGTATATCATCGAAAAGCTGAGATGGAATATATCGAAAATTGGGACAAAACTAATCGTACTAAAATATACCAGTAAATATTGTAAATGTAATATACGATAACAATAACAAGGATCCATGAAAAGGATACGATGTCAGTACAAAATAATTTCAATTTCATCACCACCTTTACTGGTACCGTATATATTTCATCACCACCTTTACTGGTACCGTATATATTTTCGTATAGCTTTCTCAGGGTAGTAATTTAGAAGCGAGAGAGAGAGAGAGAGAGAGAGAGAGAGAGAGAGTGTAAACCTAACAAATAGACGACTAGTAAACAAACACAAAACATGAGACAAGTGGTAAATTAAGATGAAGGTTGTGAACGTATTATTACCCAAACATGAACCACCCAGCCAATAACTGCTCCATTAGCATATAATAAACGTTTATCAGTAGGCCTATCCTTGTTTCAACACCTCAGGAAAAATAGCTCATCTACACCGCTTCATTAGCGACGTTTAACACGCACTATGGAAAATAATAATAATAACATTATGATAATGATGATGATGATTATAATGATGGTGTGATGATAATGATAATAATTATGATGATATAAATATATGTTAATATAATTTATATCAAATATATCTGCCAAAAAAAAAACACATCTCCGGTAAGTCTCCCACTTCTCTAAATACCACCAGAAAAATTAAGCTCAATATTATAGCTTAGTTCAATTTGTCTGCTCGCCACCTTTATTTTATTTTGTTTGTTATTTATTTTTTTATTTTTTTATTTTTTTGACTGAATGCCGTGAGGAGGTTGAAGGAGACTAAGTAAGATAAGATTGGGGAAATTTTAATGGAGACAGAATAAGATAAGATTGTGAGAATGAATAAGATAGGATTGGGAGAATGAATAAGATAGGACTAGGAGGAGGAATGGCATAGGATTGTGAGAAGGAATAAGATAGAACTGGGAGGAAAATAAGAGAAGGATTAGAATAGCTGTTCCTGGAGACAAAATGGTATATGATTGGGAGAGCTGTTGAGAGAGAAGAAAGAAGAGATTGTGAGAGATTTTTAGGAATATATTTGTGAGTCAGTACTTAGCCATTCCCTACCCTCCCTTCTAGACCTCGGGAAACACATCTCACCTCCACCCCCTCATTAGCCACCTTTCACGCGACATATGCAAAGTACATGACGTTCGGTAAACATAAGCCTCTTTTAGTCGGTTATTTTGGGGATAGGTTCAAAATGCAAATATTGGTACTGCATACAATATTATTCTTATTATATAATTTACAATATCCATGCATAAGATGGCTCATCCTTTGTGTGCTTCATAATAACTCTTCAAGTGACAATCAGAACTCAAAGAGACGGTTCAATTTTTGGGCGATTTTTGCATGTATTCGTTATTTTTCTAGTTTCCTCCCTAGACCTCCATCAAATTAAAAAAAAACATCCATTAGATCCCCCTTCTAGATTAATTTGTACATTTTTCGGTAGAAAAATTTCCCGGCCTTCGGCCGTTTCTTCCAACATTACAGGCTCACTATCGTTCGCCAGGAAAAAAATCGACACCTAAATAGCACGAAAGGTCTAAATATTGACACAGAAATGGGGCGAAAGGCCTTAAAATCGACTAACTAATGGGGCAAACATCTTAACATCTGAAAACTAATGGGGTTAAACATGAGGGAGAAAGTGGTCCAGAAAACCGGCCCATCCCCCCTTAAGAGCTTAGACTTATCAGTAAGACATTATTCATGGTTGGATGGATTCCTTGCTTATTGCTAGTTAACAAGTGAAGATCAGCTTGCAAGGAAAATATATTTGTTCAAGACGTTTCTTTTCGTATAATAGTTGCCTGCCAACGCTATAACGAGTATCATTCGCCCGATGCTTTTAGTCGCCCCTTACCACATGCAGGAGTTACGTGGAGACCATTATTTCTTATCTCTGTGTGTGTGGGGGGGGGGGGGGGGGGTAGGGGGGGGGGGGGGCATAGTGTCATGTAATCAAAACTAACTACAAACAAGTATGTGTAAATCAGATATGAGAGAATTGTAGTGATGAAATATGATATACATCAGGAGGAACGCGAGACAAACAGAGAAGAGTGTGACATAAACAATAGAGTGGTGTCACGACGGGTAATGTGTTGTTTATATGCCAGGGGACCCAGTAATATATTGGCCTTTCTTCCTGTTCTGATGCAGACCTGTGATTATTAGGGTACGTGTGTGTGTGTGTGTGTGGGTGTGTGTGTGTGTGTGTGTGTGTGTGTGTGTGTGTGTGTGTGTGTGTGTGTGTGTGTGTGTGTGTGTGTGTGTGTGTGTGTGTGTGTGTGTGTGTGTGTGTGTAGTCATGAACTCACTCTAGGGAATGGATTGCCCTACCATTCCGTTCATGCTTACATTTCCAAAGGGAGAAGGAGAGATATGAGAGAGACCCTTCCCGAAATGCAAGTCAAGTAATACTCCTACAAACTTGTAGTTTGAAGTCAAATACTCTGTATTTTTGTCATCAAAATAATAATTATTTGTATTTGTTCACCTATTTGACATTCTTATAAAATACATTATATATACATCAATACCCAATATACTGTATATACATATTGATCATACTACCATATTGTTATGAACAAAATATTGGTATGATTTACTTAACGTTGAGATATTAATAAAAAGGAAATTTAAGTTATAAAATATTCTATTATATTTGTATACAATATAATCACCTGCGCTAGAATCGTTAAGTGCCCTGCGTGTTATCATATGCCCTTAAAATGCAGTTATAATCCATAACAAGTAGACACCACTTTGGTTGTTTGTAACTTATATAAGCAAACACTGTAGCAATTGGAGTTACAAAGCATTGTCATATCTCGTTTGTGTTCGATACATATTCAAATAAATGTATACTGTTGAAGGCTTATCACTGTACCTGTAGTGCCATTTAACCATGTGTGAACCCCGAGTGCGCTAACAGCCATGCCACACCAGGTACAGTATAGACAAACACACACTTAACCCTTTCACGCATTTATGACGCAGAGGTTGCCAGATTAGCAATAAGAAATCGAATTCTCTCACTCTTATAATTACCTCTTCAAAATTAGTTTTCTGCCCACAGCTAACTCAAAGACAACTGCAGAGGTTGAAGTAACTAAACTAAAGGTTTCTAAATACCCCTGATGGTAACAAAGGCTTTAAAGTATCCCCAATAGGCTCAAAATCGCGTCATATGTCGGAGAGGGTTAACAGGCCACACATAAATCATAGCTCACCTGACAAAGGCAAGGTGAGGGGCGATTAGGGAAGGGGTGGGTGGGGCCTGGGGTGGGGCGCTACGAGAAGAGGTACACATTATTATGTTAATTATTATTATTAACTCCACCAACGAAGTTGCACTGAGGTTATGTTTTCACCTCCGTTTGTTAGTTTGTTAGTTTGTTTGTTTGTCTGTAAACAAGATATCTCATAAAAGTTAGAAACCGATTTCTACGAAACTTGGTAGACAGATAGGAAATCCGAGAAAAAAAGAATTGATGCAATCTAAAAGGAGATCCAGATCATATCCCGAAACCCAGATCCATACGAAAATGTAGGCCTAAAATACTAATTTATTGGTAAAGAACCAGCCAGTGTAGGTGGAGGTATGCGCTCTACAGGGTGCTCCTCTAGTCACACACTGTTTATATACACACACACACACACACACTCTCTCTCTCTATATATATATATATATATACTGTATATATAAAAGAGGGTAAGGGGAAGAAGGGGAGAATGCATATTACAGTATAAGAGTTTATTATCTCTCTCTCTCTCTCTCTCTCTCTCTCTCTCTCTCTCTCTCTCTCTCTCTCTCTCTCTCTCTCTCTCTCTTTCCGCTTGTACACATAAAACCAATCGGTAATCTTAGAGAGAAAGCTGGTGGTAATGAGCATGATAATAGCAATAGAAGTAGTATAGTTAAATATGAGAGAGAGAATAATTACATAGATATTCACATATACACTGATCACAGAGATCTTTCGAACCAAGAGGTGGTCAAGACTTAATTCGAGCAGAGATAGCAGAACCCCAAATAAGTGAAAGTGGGAAAAGAGGATATCATTGTCGAAGGTTCTCAGAGAGAGAGAGAGAGAGAGAGAGAGAGAGAGAGAGAGAGAGAGAGAGAGAGAGAGAGAGAGAGAGAGAGAGAGAGAAAAAAAGTGAGCAAGCAAGGTTTGGGAGACAGTGTGGAGCCAGCCGTAGAGTTCACTAGCATCTAACCTTTACCACGAAGATAAAGAGAGAGAGAGAGAGAGAGAGAGGGGAGAGGGGGAGAAAGTGAGAGAGAGGGAGAGAGAGAGAGAGGGAGAGGGGGACAGGGAGAGAGAGACCGGAAGAAGTTGAGAGGGAGTGAGGAAGTGAGGGAGAGGGGACCAGGAGAGAGGTATAGACGGAGAGGCGGTCCGGGAGAGGGGGACAGGAAGAGGGGACAAGGAGAGGGAAGGAGGGGGGTAGAGGGGGGGGGAGGGGGATAGAGGGAGGGAGAGGTAGATGGGAAGAGAGAGAGAGGGGTACCAGGAGAGATCAAAAGACCAAAGAGGGAGAGTGGACCGGGAGAGAGGTAGAGGGGAAGAAAGGGCGAGAGAGGAAGGAGGGGGGGGGGGGGAAGGGGGGCAAGGAGAGAGAGAGAGAGAGGGAGGAGGAGGGGCCAGGTGAGAGAGAGAGGAAGATCAGGAGAGAGTGTAGGTGGGGGAATGGGAGGGCACGGAAAGCGAGATGACTAAACAGAGGCACATAAAAGGGAGACATAAGGGGTTCTAAAAGGTGAGCTCGTCTGGTGGCCGGAGTAACAGGTGAACGCTGAGGCCACTGTAGCATAAACACATAGTAAACTGCTATAAACACACATTACTCTACCATAAACACATATTCCACTAGTATAAGCACACATTAAACTACCATACGCACTTTATTAAATTAGTATAAGATCATATTAAACTAACATAAGCACATAAACGCCTCCATTACGACCTTATTTTGAATCATGTGGGTCATTTCATAATCTTGTGCTCTCGTATATAAAGCGAAAATAGATAACGCAAACGTTTCAAATCAATACGAAATGTTATAGAGGATCCCTGACTCGGATACAACAATTCGTCGATAAAATTGGCCCTGTGACATCGGCTTCATGACAGGACAGTTTCATTCCAACAAGTAAATTTAAGCCGGTATCACACGAGAGCTTTTATAGTCAACATTCTATGATCAACATTTTTCGGGCAACATTTTTGGAATACTTTGCTCTAACTAGACCAATGACAGATGAATTTAGGCAACCGAAATATTATTTATGTTAACCTAAGAAGCTGCCAGATCAGTGTTAAAGATAAATGTTGAGGGAAAAAGTGCTCGTATGATACCAGCCTAACTCTCAACCAGTAGACATTTCAATCATTACCGCTACATTATCTCTTTTGAAGATTGTGACGCATTTTGACAGTTTATTTTGGCTATCATTAGACGATTTTATAGTTTAAGAAGGATCTGTGGGAACCATAAGGGTAAAGACTCCCAATAGTTAACCCTCTGACGTCCATAGACCATTCCTAATTTGAATATAATCGCATAGTAATTGCCGGAAGACAGAAACTAAATGCGTATTGGATCTTGAAAGGGTATAAGTTATGAAAAGTGAAGTTGCATTAACTGGTTAAGCTTGCACTGGTGTATTTGGCCCTGATTGTTTTGGCACTGGTTAAAATCTACTGTTTGACATGGTCCACCGGTTGAGTTGTCTGAAATCTAGAACTGACTTAAAAATATATGTTAAACTTGACCAGAATATGTTTATTATGCATTAAACATTCCTTCTAGAGACACATAAAACATGAACAACAAGACCTTATGAATAAATACTTGGACAGCTATAAAATTATAATGAAAAACTAGTTGTATTAAAAAAAAAAAAAAAAAAACGTATGTTGAGCCCAGGTCTCAAACCAGGGGAATTTTATTTTAAGAGTGGAATGAATATGAGAAAGAATACAGAAATGTACATGAAAGTGTATTTATTATTTCCAAAGACATAATAATAAGTGTCAATCATAATCTAAATTTTGCATATACAACAATAAACAATAAAAGGAAGGGACTGTGTTTTCGTTGACGGTTGTACATTCGCCTGTACTGGAAATACTAGCGTTATATAATTACAGTGTATTGCAGTGAAGCATTACAAGTCACACAGTAGACACTGATAAATTACCTTTACATGTACGAGATTTGCATGCATAAATTTCTTGAAATTAGAAGGCAATAGGTGGAGTCAACGAATGTTAAAAAATGAACGATGTTAATTAGGTTGAAATCATATAAATGCCCACCCACATATCTCTCTCTCTCTCTCTCTCTCTCTCTCTCTCTCTCTCTCTCTCTCCCAAATGCACACCAATACATATTCATATTTGGAGTACAAGTAGCATATCCTACAACTTATACAACAGTAAATAACAAAGAACTTCGCAAATATAAAGAGGTTAGAGACTCTGGTTGGTCTTTGTAGTAGTAGTAGTAGTAACACCGACCTTGACATTACGGTGAGAGGGAGTGTGTGAGGTGGGGGGAGGGGGGAACCATTTTCTTAGCATTAGCATCACCCCCATCCTTCCACCAACATACTTTCTTACTCATACCCCTTCCTCTCCTCCTCCCCTCCTACCCCCCCCCCCTCTCTCTCTCTCTCTCTCTCTCTCTTTCTCTATCTCTCTCTCTCTCACTCTCTAACAACTCAGTTCTCGAATCATCTTCAGTTAGTATTACGTCATTGTGCACTACCACGTGTGTGTGCTTGTGACTGTGTGTGTGTGTGTGTGTGTGTGTGTGTGTGTGTGTGTGTGTGTGTGTGTGTGTGTGTATATACTGTATGTGTGTATGTGTGTGTGTGTATGTGACTGTGGGTGTTTATACAGTATGTATGTGTATGTGTATGCGGTTAAATGTCTAAGTACACTATACTGTTATCCTCCATCACATTAGGTCCCTTGTTGTTGTTGTTGTTGTTGTTATATGCTGTATCGTTGTTGTCTCTCTTTCACATAGATGAGGTAAATCAGTGATAATCCGCCCCTTAACCCCTTCTTTACCGACGACGTGTTTTTTATACATGTTTTATACGTGTTTTTATAGATGTATATATTATAGCTATATGTAAACGATTGTGTGCAATTTAAGGTTCTGTGGTAGTAAAAAGGGTTAAGTGAGATAGTTGGAAGCCTGTTAATTTCTGGAGGCCCTTTTCAAACTGAATAAAATCGTCTAATAGTAACCAAAATAAAGTTAAAAAGAGGTCCCCGGTTCAGAAGGGGTTAAGATTCAATGTCCTGTTGGTGCTTGTTTACATCAATACCGCTTTCAGTGTCACCAATATTAAGGAGATTTTTTTTTCTGGACCCCCCCCCCATTTTCTACCAAAAAATGCTCAATATATCGATTGTTTTGTGTTTTGTTTTGTTTTGTTTTTTTTTTGGGGGGGGGGGGGGGAGGGAGGATTGATGGAGATCTAGGGAGGAACTTTAACAAAATATATATAAATCAATAAATAATAAGAATAAGATAAATAACAAAGTCGAAAAATCTCCCTCCAGCAATTAGCAGGCTTTCAAATATTTCACTTAACCCTTTTTACTACAACAGATCCTTCTCCAACTGCACAAAGTCGTGTAAATATTGCTAGAATAAAAATAAAATTACGTCGTCGGTACAGAAGGGGTTAACATTACTCTTGAGCAACAGCACCAACGACAACAAACCGAACACACCACAACCACCCCCAACATCAACAATATCAACAACACGATCCAACTAACACCACCCATCATAATACACTCCACTACCACAAAACACACACACACACACACACACACACACACATAAATTAAACAACGACCACTACCACCAACGACACAACCAAAATACAACCACCACTATCAGATGACCCTCGGTTACCACAACTACTATCAACATCAATAATACCATCACCACAACCTCTACCATCACCAACAACAACAAAAAACACACAATCCCACTACAGCCAAAACTATCAACATTCCCCGGATCATCAACACTAACACCAACTACAACAACACCACCAACAACAACAACAACAACGACAACTATGATAACAACAACTAAAACCACCACTACCAACAACAAAACTGAGTGTGTTCAGTAGAGCACATATTTCGTCTATATGGGCATTCTTGGGTGGACCTCAAGGGACTTGGGTTCTCGAAAAAGAGCTCCAGTCCTGAAAATGTACTTTCAAATTTGCAGTGTGCTGGCTTAATAATCGAGAAGGGTTGATAGCCTCTGATCGAGTCCTATTTTATCTAACTGAGGTGGAGGAGCAAGCAGGTATGGAATCAACGAGTGAAGGCAGTGAACAAAACGTCATAACAGGATTATATGGGTTTTGATTCTTATATCCTGAATGCCAAATAGAGAGAAAATAATAATTACACTGATATTCACTTAATTTCCGCACCTTCCACTAGAGGAGATAACAACACGACTATAACAACCATCATCACTACATAACTACCACCACCACCACCACACCAGTACCTCCATCACCACAAATAACAACAACAACAACACACCACTTCATCACCACCATCACACCAGTACCTCCATCACCACAAATAACAACAACAACACACCACTTCATCACCACCACCACCACCATCACACCAGTACCTCCATCACCACAAATAACACCACCAACAAGACACCACTTCATCATCATCACCACCACCACCACCACCAAACCAGTACCTCCATCACCACAAATAACACCAACAACAATACCCGGTACACCATTTCATCACCACCACCACCATCACATCAGTACCTCCACCACAAATAACACCACCAACAACAACAAACCATTTCATCACCACCACCACCACCACCATCACCACAAACAACACCAACAACAACAAACCACTTCATCACCACCACCACCATCACACCAGCACCTGCATCACCACAAATAAAACCAACAACAACACACCACTTCATCACCACCACCACCACCAATCCAGTACCTCCATCACCATACAAAATACCAACAATAACAAACACACCACCTCATCACCACAACCACCACCACCTCTACCACCACCATCATCACCACCACCATCACCACATCACCACCACCACCACAACCTCCATCACCACAAATAACACCACCACCACCACCTCTACCACCACCACCACCACCTCACACCAAAACGTGACCTTTACCACCGTAGATCGGTCGCTAGGATACTAAATTATTCAAGTACGGTGGCCGGAGAAAATGCGTGCCGTAGTAGAGTACGTAGTAAAGCCGGTATCACACGAGAGCTTTTTCCCTCAACATTTATCCTCAACACTGGTCTGGTCTTATGAGATCAACATTGAAAATATTTCTGCCACATAAATTCATCTTCAGTCTAGTTTCCGATACCAGTGCAAAATACTCCAGAAATGTTGCCAGAAAATGTTTGATAATCGAATGTTGACTATAATTACTCTGGTGTGATACCGGGTTATGGACAGCTATAGGACCCAAAGTAGTTATATTCAGAGTGTATAAACTTGATAGAACCCTTCACACCGGTATATTCAGCGGATACTTTTAATATGAATCTGTGATCGGATGCTCGATGCGATTAACTGTAATGTGGTAAAAAGTTATAACAAATGAATTATTTACAGTATATTCCTTGCTTACGACGTCATAACTTGTCCAAATTAAGAACGACCAGCCAGTCGTAAGTTACTATACCCATTTATCACTTGATATGAGCATTGGTGGTGCTAGAATTACGATGTCAGGTCAAAAGATGCGACGTTCACAAGTGGATATTAACGTCTGAAATAGTTTGAGTATCCCTCCAATAATACTAACAATGCTACAACTACTACTACTAATAATAGTACTGATAATCAAACACGGGTATATTTTGTTGCGAGACGAGCGCGCTAGCAACTACACCCCAAGCCTCTTATATCCGGGTATACGGCTAAGTGGGGCTATTTCGAACAACCAATTGTCGTGTACATAATTGAAACTACAAAAATAGGAGAGCATTGTAGACGGTAAAGATTCGATCACTTGCTCACGGATATTGCAGTGGTAATAAATATACTTTAGACGAAGACTGTAGATTTATGTCAAAGAATAACAAAGCCTCTCCAGAACAATATTAAATTCCGTCGAAAGACAATTGAAACCCACTGGATTATAGATTCTTAGATTAGTGTTTGGTATGTAGTCAGGAGATATTAGATATCAAATTCCACCAATAACAATATAAAATAACTTTGGGCTAGTACACTCGTATACTTATTATGGCCAAAACTTTCACTCTAACATGTATATAACGACTCAATAATATGGGTAAGACTCCATGCTGACACCATTAAGGGGAGATATCCACTTGAGGGATTTTTCTCTTTACCCCTTTCTCCCTCATGTTTAGCCCCATTGCTTTTGAGATTTTAAGACGTTCGCCCCATTAGTTTGGAACTTTCATCCCATTTATGTCACTTTCAAGACCTTTCGTGTCATTTAGGGGTCGATTTTTTTCCTGGCGAGCGATAGCGAGCCTGTAATTTAAGAGGAACCGGCCTTCGGCCGGGACATTTTTCTACCGAAAAATGTACAAATTTAGCTTGAAAGAGGGTCTACAGTAGAGGGTGTAATTTTAAGCTTGATGGAGGTCTAGGGAACAAACTAGAAACCTCCCCTTAAAGTTGGCTATAGCCTCCACTTTGACAGTAAGAAGAGCGGGTATCACACGAACATTTGTTTTCCTTCAACTTTCTTTGATACTTTTGGTCCGGCAGATTCTAAATGATCGTTGCATAAGAATTCAGCTATCATATTTTTAAAAACCTATCTTTATCATAGTTGCCAATACCAGTGTAAAGAACCCCATTATGTTGCCAGGGATATTTTGGTCATCGATATTCGACGATAAAGGTTCTAGTGTGATACCCCATTTAGGCTTCCTTCCGACACAGACTATAAATGACAAAACTTTCACTCTAAAACACAGGTAAGACAGACACTCTGACAAATAACAAAGATGGATAAGCTTCCAACTGACTTGCAAACACTATAATCATCTCCCTACAATCTTGCTTGATTACGTGTCCCTGTCAATATGGTTTATATGGTTGTACATTTTTCGGTAGAAAATGTGCAGGCCGAAGGCCGATTCCTCCTAAATTACAGGCTCGCTATCGCTCGCCAGGAACAAAATCGACACCTAAATGGCACGAAATGTCTTAATATTGACAAAGAAATGGGGCGAAAAGTCTATAAAAAAATCGCCAAACTAATGGGCCGAACGTTTTAAAATCTGAAAACTAATGAGGCTAAACATGAGGGCGAAGGGGGCCAATACCAACCAATGCAAAACATCTCAATCTGTTAAGACAATAAAGTTGACGATACTCTTTCTCGTGTATACCCTCTTACACTGTTACTCATGACTAAGCGTATATTCACGACTACAATCACTCTACTCCACTAAGCTTGTTCATGGCTAACCGTCTACCTCCTATGACTACGTTGAATTCATCGCTAAATCTGATCATGGCAAAGCATCTACCCATGACTAAATTGCTACTCATGACTAAGTTCCTACTCATGCTACGCTGCTACGCATGACTAAGCTTGTTCATGGCTAAGCGTCTACCCATGACTAAGCTGCTACTCATGACTAAGCTGCTACTCATGACTAAGCTGCTACTCATGACTTAGCTGTTACTGATGACTAAGCTGTTACTCATGACTAAGCCACTACTCATGACTAAGCTGCTACTCATGACTAAGCCACTACTCATGACTAAGCTGCTACTCATGACTTAGCTGTTACTGATGCGTTACTCATGACTAAGCCACTACTCATGACTAAGCTGCTACTGATGACTAAGCCACTACTCATGACTAAGCTGTTACTGATGACTAAGCCACTACTCATGACTAAGCTGCTACTCATGACTAAGCTGTTACTGATGACTAAGCCACTACTCATGACTAAGCTGTTACTGATGACTAAGCCACTACTCATGACTAAGCTGTTACTCATGACTAAGCTGTTACTGATGACTAAGCCACTACTCATGACTTAGCTGCTACTCATGACTAAGCTGTTACTGATGACTAAGCCACTACTCATGACTAAGCTGTTACTGATGACTAAGCCACTACTCATGACTAAGCTGTTACTGATGACTAAGCCACTACTCATGACTAAGCTGTTACTGATGACTAAGCCACTACTCATGACTAAGCTGCTACTGATGACTAAGCTGCTACTCATGACTAAGCTGTTACTGATGACTAAGCCACTACTCATGACTAAGCTGCTACTCATGACTAAGCTGTTACTGATGACTAAGCCACTACTCATGACTAAGCTGCTACTGATGACTAAGCTGCTAATCATGACTAAGCTGCTACTCATGACTAAGCTGCTACTGATGACTAAGCTGCTACTCATGACTAAGCTGCTACTCATGACTAAGCTGCTACTGATGACTAAGCTGCTACTCATGACTAAGCTGCTACTCATGACTAAGCTGCAACTGATGACTAAGCTGCTACTGATGACTAAGCTTCTACTGATGACTAAGCTGCTACTGATGACTAAGCCGCTACTCATGACTAAGCTGCTACTCATGACTAAGCTTCTACTCATGACTAAGCTGCTACTGATGACTAAGCTTCTACTCATGACTAAGCTGCTACTCATGACTAAGCTGCTACTCATGACTAAGCTGTTACTGATGACTAAGCTGCTACTCATGACTAAGCTGCTACTCATGACTAAGCTGCTACTCATGACTAAGCTGCTACTGATGACTAAGCTGCTACTCATGACTAAGCTGTTACTGATGACTAAGCTGCTACTGATGACTAAGCTGCTACTCATGACTAAGCTGCTACTCATGACTAAGCTGCTACTCATGACTAAGCTGCTACTGATGACTAAGCTGCTACTCATGACTAAGCTGCTACTCATGACTAAGCTGCTACTCATGACTAAGCTGCTACTCATGACTAAGCTGCTACTCATGACTAAGCTGCTACTCATGACTAAGCTGCTACTCATGACTAAGCTGCTACTCATGACTAAGCTGCTACTGATGACTAAGCTGCTACTCATGACTAAGCTGCTACTGATGACTAAGCTGCTACTCATGACTAAGCTGCTACTCATGACTAAGCTGTTACTGATGACTAAGCTGCTACTCATGACTAAGCTGTTACTGATGACTAAGCCACTACTCATGACTAAGCTGCTACTCATGACTAAGCTGCTACTCATGACTAAGCTGCTACTCATGACTAAGCTGCTACTCATGACTAAGCTGCTACTCATGACTAAGCTGCTACTCATGACTAAGCTGCTACTCATGACTAAGTTTAAATTAGAAAGAAGATGGATTAATAGAGGTGATACAATTCTTTATAACAAATGCACTTAAGTCTTAACAGAAAATCGACACGTAAATGGCACGAAAGGTTTAAAATTTACAACGAAATGGTGTTAAAATCGCCAAACTAATGGGGGCGAACATCTTAAAATCTCAAAACTAATTGGGCTAAACACGAGGAAGAAGGATGGCCAGAAAAACGGCCAATCTCCCCTTAAGAAGAAACTATCAGGTCACGGTAGCGGAAAAAAGGTGACGGTATAAGCTGTGTTCTGTGTTCCCCCATTTAAGTCGATAATAAACAAGCAAAGTGCAAATAAATCAGCTGGATGAATAACTTTGTTATGCTAGGATTTTCAGACCATTACTTGTTAAACTTCTATTGAGCGGAGCTAATATATGTGTCATGGCAGCAATTAAATTAGTCATGATCTTCATATTTAGTTATTGATGAGTCCGTGTTTCCGTTGATGAAAGAAATGGAAGAAGTGTGTGCATGTGTGCATATTTCTGTACTTCTGTGCGTGTGTACATTTGTGTGTGTGTGTGTGTGTGTGTGTGTGTGTGTGTGCGTGTGCGTGTTATGTTTGCGTGATATATGAGTGTTTACGGTCATGTGTGCGCGTGTGGATATACGGAATAAACTGTTAAACTGTACATCTGCACACATAAATTGTATATAATAACACCAAGCATTACACGAAAATAATATTTGTTCTCCTTTCTACCAAAAGAGAGAGAGAGAGAGAGAGAGAGAGAGAGAGAGAGAGAGAGAGAGAGAGAGATCCTTCACTCTCGCAGTCTTTTTTCCTCTGTTTTCTAATTTCCATAACTTCTAGTCTAGAGTACATCAATATCTCACTATTCCCCCTCCACACTCTCGGCAGCTTGTTTTGTTTACATGAAGGCTAACCTCTCTTAAATATCACTCCATCGACTCTTACACGGTTCAATATACCTTCTTTCGGACTCAAAAACTGATATTTATATGTTCAGTCTTGGCCCAAATAGTTCTAAATATATCTTTATGATTTTATATATAGCCTATGTGTAAATGCTTACTATTGGTTCAAGTTAATTTGAAATGTTTCACAAAGGGATAAGTAAACAAATATAACAGTTTCACTCAAAATCAAATAGCCCTCACTCGGAGCGCAAATACATTCAATAGATTATTCCGCAATTAATTAAACTTGAAACAACCATTGCATCATTAATATATGTATGAGAGAGAGAGAGAGAGAGAGAGAGAGAGAGAGAGAGAGAGAGAGAGAGATTTTACTCTTCCACTCTCTTCCTCTGTGTTCTAATCTTCCTCATCCATTTCCTCCTTCCTCTGCTTTCCTTCCTCCCCATGTGCTCCTTCTCTCTCTCTCCTTCCTTCCTCCCCCTTACTTCTTCTTCGTCTGTCATGTCTCCTCTCAGCATCATTACTACCTTCCACGTGTCTCCTTCTCTCCCCATCACTCCCAACCCTATCCCTATCACCTCCCAATCTCTTCATCCCTACTACCTTAGTCGCTCCGAATTATTTCCTTTGCACTTCCCTCTCCACTGTATTCTCTAACCCCCCACCCCCCACCCCCCTACTTCCCTCTCTCTTTCTCTCCTTTATTTATCTTTCCCTCCCTTCCACTACCTTCTATTCTCTCTCTCTCTCTCTCTCTCTCTCTCTCTCTCTCTCTCTCTCTCTCTCTCTCTGTCTCTCTCTCTCTCTCTCTCTCTCTCTCTCTCTCTCTCTCTCGCTCTCTCTCTCTCCTTCTTCTCGTTTCTCCTCCATTCTCCCTCTCACCTCCTCCTTCCATCGCTCTCCCTCTCTCCACTCTTTATCCCTCCTTCTCCCACCCTCTTGCTCCCTCCACTCTCCTCTTCTAACCTCCCCTCCTCCCCCCTATCTCCCTCCTTGCCTCTATCTGGCATCCCCCACTCTCTCCTCTACCCCTCCCCTCCTCCCCCCTAATCAGCCTCCAGCAGCACCCTATCATTATTTCATTACTACCCCGCACCCAACAGGTAGATAACACACTTACCTGCTCTCTCTCTCTCTCTCTCTCTCTGTCTGTGTGTGTGTGTGTGCGTGTGTGTTTATTTGTTTGTGTTACAGTATTTATCATTATTTTATATCAACTTCCCCTATTTCTAAATGAACTGTTGCCTGATCTCTCTATCCTCCTCCCCAACTTTCAAATTTCATGTTTCTCTCTCTCTCTCTGTCTCTGTCTCTCTCTCTATCCACGCACACAGATTCGTACCTTGTATACCTCAACCAACCTTTTATTTAACATCAATAACTTACCGCTTTTACTTTTGTTTCTAGATAGATCATTGGATAGTTATACGTAGAAAGAGACAATTCAATAAAGATATACATTATTGTATATATACCGTAGTTGACCATACAAAGATAGATAACAAAAAAGCTAAATAAATCTTAATTGATTGACATAGTTACAGACACCTAATGCTTTATTTTGTTATCATATATTATCCAATTGTATTATCCTCTATAATCTTTCTTTACTATCCTCTATCTTCCTTTATTATCCTCTAATATCTTATTTTATCATCCTCTATTATCTCCTTTATTATCCTTCTATTATCTTTCTCTGTTATCCTCTATTATCTTCCTGTATTATCCTCAATTATCTGTCTTTATTATCCTCTATTATCTTTCTCTGTTATCCTCTATTATCTCCTTTATTATCCTTCTATTATCTTTCTCTGTTATCCTCTATTATCTTCCTTTATTATCCTCTATAATCTGCCTTTATTATCCTCTATTATCTTCCTCCGTTATCCTCTATTATCTCTTATATTATCCTCTATTATCTTCCTCCGTTATCCTCTATAATCCTCCTTTATTATCCTCTATTATCTTCCTCTGCTATCCTCTATTATCTCTTATATTATCCTCTATTATCTTCCTTCGTTATCCTCTATAACCTTCCTCTGTTATTCTCTACTACCTTCCTTTGTTATCCTCTATTACCTCCTTTATTATCCTCTATTATCTTCCTCTGCTATCCTCTATTATCTCTTATATTATCCTCTATTATCTTCCTTCGTTATCCTCTATAATCTTCCTTTATTATCCTCTATTATCTTCCTCTGCTATCCTCTATTATCTCTTATATTATCCTCTATTATCTTCCTCCGTTATCCTCTATTATCTTCCTTTATTATCTTCCTTTATTATCCTCTATTACCTTCCTTTATTATCCTCTATTATCTTCCTTTATTATCCTCTATTACCTTCCTTTATTATCCTCTATTATCTTCCTTTATTATCCTCTATTACCTTCCTTTATTATCCTCTATTATCTTCCTCCGTTATCCTCTATAATCTTCCTCTGTTATTCTCTACTACCTTCCTTTATTATTCTCTATTACCTTCATTTATTATCCTCTATTATCTTTCTGTATTATCCTCTATTATCTTCCTCTCTTATTCTCTATTATCTTCCTCTGTTATCCTCTATTATCTTCCTTTATTATCCTCTGTTATCTTTTAATATCCTCTATTATAATGGTTTTACTATCCTCTACTATCTTTTTTTATCCTCCTCAATTAACCTCTTCCCAATCCTCCTTTAATAAACTTCCTTTCCCCGATAGGTCAAGTTGGGGTCTTTTTCACCTTTTTTCATAAACCTTCATTATATTTCCCCCCGTCCCGTAGATTGGTTTTAAGATTTTACTTTCCGTATTTTTTCGCTCGGTCTTCGTTTCTAATCAGGCGGGGAGAAGGAAGGTGGGTGGAGTTTCTTGGTTGTATTTGTTTTGACATTTTTCTTACGCTCTTTGGGACGAAATTAAATTGGGGATTTTAGGTGTGTGTGTGTGTGTGTGTGTGTGTGTGTGTGTGTGTGTGTGTGTGTGTGTGTGTGTGTGTGTGTGTGTGTGTGTGTGTGTGTGTGTGTGTGTGTGTGTGTGTGTGTGTGTGTGTGTGTGTGTGTGTGTGTGTGTGTGTGTGTGTGTAGGAGGCAGAGGGAGATATGTGCGTGTGTGGTGTGTGTTGAGGGGCAGAGGGAGGTACGCTTGTCTGTGTTTGTGTGATAGAGATAAAGAACATATATATATACTGTACAGTATATATATATATATTATATATATATATATATATATATATATATATATATATATATATATATATATATATAGAGAGAGAGAGAGAGAGAGAGAGAGAGTGAGAGTGAAAGAATGAGTTTTACCTGGTTCGGCTGGGGTCTCTAGGTAGAGATAAAATCGACTTAAAATGGTGTAGTTTTTCCCCTCCGTTGAATCGAGTGTCTTTGTTTATACACCACGGAAAATACTGCACGGCGGGGAAAAAAAAATAATAATTAATTTATCTCATCTACCAATAGGGGAGTGGTGCCCTTATTATCCACCATCGTATTTTGTAAGCGTTAAATTAATTTGTACTGTATCCATTGAGAAGTTCATATTTATCCAGGTTTGCTCAAAATTATATATATATATATACTGTACAATGAGTAGTAATCTGTATTAAATTGTAACAAAAATATACATACAAGTGCTTCATTACTACAACTTAATGACATACAGTACCCGTGCTGTACCTTTTTATGTATATGATTTTGTTACAATTAAGGAGCCATAGAAAACGAAAAATATTAAGAAGCTAGAAAACAATAAATACATTTTACGGCATTTTATAGAGAATATGAAATCATGTCATTATCACACATAAAATATAATTAATTTGATAATTCAGTAATGGTTGAACAGTTACTAATGGTAACAGTTTACTAACAGGAAACTGGTGGGAGGAGAAGAGGTTGTGAATTACGCAAGGGGAGAGAGAGAGAGAGAGAGAGAGAGAGAGAGAGAGAGAGAGAGAGAGAGAGAGAGAGAGAGAGAGAGAGAGAGAGAGAGAGAGAGAGAGAGAGAGAGAGAGAGAGAGAGAGAGAGAGAGAGAGAGAGAGAGGTTGTGGAGTATGCAAGCACACTTAGGGGTTTGCGTGCATAAATGTGTTTGTGTGTTTAAGATTAGGTTACGTACCCGTGATTATGTAACCTATTAAGTATCCTTGGCCATATGTGTGCTTAAACGTGTTTGTGCGTATAATGCTTTAATGTCTAGTTATACCGGTACTGTATATGTGTGTACTGTATATGTGTGTACTGTATATGTGTGTACTGTATATGTGTGTACTGTATATGTGTGTACTGTATATGTGTGTACTGTATATGTGTGTACTGTATATGTGTGTACTGTATATGTGTGTATGTGTACTGTATATGTGTGTATATGAATGTGTGTACTGTATATGTGTGTACTGCTAGATGTGTGTACTGTATATGTGTGTACTGTATATGTGTGTACTGTATATGTGTGTACTGTATATGTGTGTACTGTATATGTGTGTACTGTATATGTGTGTACTCTTAATGCAGCATGTTCTTGTTTACGTGTCTGAGTTCGTTACAACAATAATCTTAAGCATGCATGTGTGCTAACAGTATATATACAGGAGACGAGTCCCAAGTGTTCCAACACTTAAATCCGTGTGGCTATATACCGGTATAATCATATATATGACGTATATATATGACGTTTTCCTAACTCTATATACGTGTACAAGTGAGTGAGCGTCTTCTAACGTGTGCATTCGTACGTGTGCCCGTGTATACATGTATAATGCGTGTGTATGTGCGTGTGGTAGTTGTCACCAGGGAGGCTATACGACACCCAGGTATCTATTTACATGATATACGGGAGCCCCAGAAACAATCGCTTCACCAACACTACCATGATATACGGGAGCCCCAGTAACAATCGCTTCACCAACACTACCATGATATACGGGAGCCCCAGTAACAATCGCTTCACCAACACTACCATGATATACGGGAGCCCCAGTAACAATCGCTTCACCAACACTACCATGATATACGGGAGCAGTACAGAAAGGGCCACCAGCAATTAACAGGCTTCGAACTATCTTACTTAACCCTTTTAACTGCCACAGATCCTTCTTAAGCTGCACAAAATCCTCTAAATATAGCTAGACTAATATTGAAAAGACGTTGCCGGTACAGATGGGGTTAATGATATTGCCAGCATATTTAACTCAGGTTTAGAGGAATCTCTGTGAACCAAAAGGCTAAAGAGTATCTTGATTAACCTAACTCGGGTAGGTTTTTATGTATTTACTTCTTTTTGTTTCCTCCATAGACCTCCATCATGCTTAAAATAAACACCCCTAAGATCCTCCCTCGATATAAATGTGTGCATTTTTCGGTAGAAGAATGTCCCCTCCTAAACTGCAGGCTTGCTAACGCTCGCCAGGAAAACAAAACAAAACACAATTAATAGCCTTCCCACATTTACAGTAAAAGCTCTCTCGTGTATACCCGCTTAGCACACCATACTGCCCAAACACAGCCCTCTACGGTGCCTCACATAACATTATAGGACTGACCGATATCGTAATTATTGCCTGGGGAGAATATAAATGATTGGGAGGCATTTATATTCTGATTATGTGGTAATTATGGTGAGAGAGAGAGAGAGAGAGAGAGAGAGAGAGAGAGAGAGAGAGAGAGAGAGAGAGAGAGAGAGAGAGAGAGAGAGAAAGAGAGAGAGAGAGAGAGAGAGAGAGAGAGAGAGAGAGGAGGAGAGCGAGAGAGAGAGAGTGTGGTGGAGATGAGATGAGGAGGTGAGGAGAGAGAGAGAGAGAGAGAGAGAGAGAGCGTATTTCCATGAAGTTATCGTGCAGTACATATCTTCACTAAGTTATGCTGCTTAATATGCATGCATTATAATTATATATCTAACATTGTAAATTTCATTAATCGATTTTAGGAGTATTGTTGGTTGTTGGAAGGAACATAATAATGCTTACATATTATTATTATTATTATTATTATTACACACAAAGGAATAAATAATGACAAGTTTGAGTATAAGTGTATGTATGGGTATGTATGGTTTATGTGCGTGAATGGCTGCATGAGAGTGGGTGTGTGTGTGCGCGTGCTTGATCAGATGCATGTGCGTGGCTTTGCGTGTGCGTTCCAAGTTACATGTGCGTGCGTATGTTGCATGGGCGTGCTTTACGTGTGTAAGTATTCATTCGCATGTATTTGTCTCGGTATTCACGTGTTTACGAAAACTGTATGTTCGTGTCAGCCTATGTCATTATTTGAACGTATTTCCATAACTAAGTGATTTACAAAACCACATAATAATATCTCTAACACCAGAGAAGAATATTAGTGTTGCATATACTGTAAAAGGTCATGATATAACATTTCTCCTGTGTTAATTTGATGTAAATAATTATGAATTTTACAAAAATAATTTGACCCTTAATGCAAACATAGCTATCATATTTGTATATATTGTCTTATATTGTATATATTTTCATTATTATTATTATTATTGCATACATATTTCTCCTCACTCGCTTTTAACTCTATATATTAATGCCTTCATTAATGTTGTAAGTATACGGTATGTATTTGCCTATAGCTTATACTTAATTCATAGTTTTTCTTAGTATATTAATTAATTGAAAGGTATACTATTTACAAGTTGGCGATTCAGAAATATTATTATGTTGCAACCAATACTTAACTAAATCAAGGCAATGTGGGAATACTGTATATATTAATGAGAAAAATAATTACGTAACAAATAATTATAGACCTCTAAAGCGTTATATAAGACAACATACATTATATTTAAAGAGCACACACCCACACACACACCCACACACCCACACTCTTTTTATTATGTTTACTCTTCTCTTTGCTGTGTTTATACTCGTCTCATTGTAATCATTCACATTCTCTCTCTCTCTCTCTCACACACACACACACACACACACACACACACACACACACACACACACACTCTTTTTATAATGTTTACTCTTCTCTTTGCTGTGTTTATACTCGTCTCATTGTAATCATTCACACACTCTCTCTCTCTCACACACACACACACACACACACAGATTCGCGCCCTGATAAAAACACACAAATATACATAACAAAAACAAAAACAAAAACAACCAATACCGGTACAAAATATAAAATGAATCTTATCTAAAATATACAATCATAACAAATAGCTCAACTGATATATATGCAAATTATGCCAATATACGAAAAGCAACGAGATCCATTTAATGCCAATATTATATACGATTGGTGGACGAATACGAAGGTAATTGATGATGCTAATGATAAGGTGAGCAAGCCACTGCGCAGTTAAGGGGACCCACCTCGCTTTTTTTTTCTTTCTGTCCCTCTCTCTTTGGCTTGTATCCATTCGGCCCCATTCATCCTACTGTTTTAAGAAATTTACCCCCATGCAGGTGTCAATGTGTTCTTGGCGAGCGGTAGCGAGCCAGCATGTATGTATTTTTTTTTTACGGCAAGCTAAATTTGTACATTTTTCGATAGAAAAATTTCTCCGGCGAAGCCGGATTTCTCCATACAATGCTGGCTCGCTACCGCTCGCCAGGAAGAAATCGACACCTGGATGGGGATAAACGTCTAAAAAAAGTTGGCTGAATGGGGCCGAATGGATACAAGCCAGAG
This sequence comes from Paralithodes platypus, assembly GCA_032716605.1. Lineage (NCBI taxonomy): Eukaryota > Metazoa > Arthropoda > Malacostraca > Decapoda > Lithodidae > Paralithodes > Paralithodes platypus. The sequence goes on from CM064508.1 coordinate 39,043,259, forward strand.
AAAGAGAGAAAAGGAGAGAAAGAGAAAAACAAAAGTCAGGTGACCCCCCCCCCCACACTTAAGGAAAGAAGTGATAACTATTCAATACACTAAACATATAAACAGACAGTGAATGTAAAGCATATGCAGTTGGGCATATTGACAGTGATTTATGTAGGATAAGTTGGTTTGCCTTTCTAGCCTTACATTTATTAAGCAGATTTTAAGTACCAATAAACCTTTAGAGGGTCATTATTATTGACACTAGAAATACGTTCTGTTATAGTGTAGAACCGTAAACCGCTCTGCCTGATAGCTAACCGGGTGTACAGTCGCGCTAATAAGTGATGTCTGGGGCACCCATTATGTTTTGATTAATAATTGGTATCAGCAATATCCAAGCTTCATTTCATCATATCGAGTGAAATATACAAAACATATTCCTACACTTACCCACCTTATTCAACATCTGACAGACATTAATACAGCACAGAGCGAGCCAAACGTAATGACAGCTGGGAAATGATTTATTAGCGCGACCGTACAAATGTAGACAAGAATGCAATGTGAATAATATTCGGGAATTAGAAGATCGTAATTTACCCATGAATAAATTCTTGATACATAAACCTCGTTTGCATATACACAACAGGTTTCAAAATACCGAAACCTGGTGACTGCATAATGAAAATACCGTAACCTGGTGACTGCATAATGAAAATACCGTAACCTGGTGACTGCATAATGAAAATACCGTAACCTGGTGACTGCATAATGAAAATACCGTAACCTGGTGACTGCATAATGAAAATACCGTAACCTGGTGACTGCATAATGAAAATACCGTAACCTGGTGACTGCATAATGAAAATACCGTAACCTGGTGACTGCATAATGAAAATACCGTAACCTGGTGACTGCATAATGAAAATACCGTAACCTGGTGACTGCATAATGAAAATACCGTAACCTGGTGACTGCATAATGAAAATACCGTAACCTGGTGACTGCATAATGAAACCAGCGTTCAGATACCTTTAGCCAATCATGAACTACTTAAGGGGTTACATTTTTGTTTTGTTTTATCTTTCTCTCCTTTTTTCTCTTTCCCTGGCTTGTATCCATTCGGCCCCATTCACCAGCTGTTTTAAGACGTTTATCCCCATCCAGGTGTCGATTTCTTCCTGGCGAGCGATAGCGAGCCAGAATTGTATGGAGAAATCCGGCTTCGCCAGAGACATTTTTCTATCGAAAAATTTACGAATTTAGCTTGCTGTCAAAACAAAAATATATATATATGCTGGTTCGCTACCGCTCGCCACAAAAATATTGACACCTGAATGGGGGTAAACGTCTTAAAACAGTAGCCTGAATGGGGCCGAATGGATACAAGCCCGAGAGAGAGGGAGAGAAAGAGAGAAAAAGCGAGGTGGGCTTCCTTAACAACCCTCTTATGACACCTCCAGGCCGAGTGGGTCTTTTATAGGTGGCTTTTCAATTATATTTCCCAACTGTACTTTACATTTTCTGAGCCTTCCAAATATATCAACAGTTATGATTGCAGCATATAAATCCTGGCCCTATAATGACGAACCTTCAAACAGCCAAACAAACCCACCAAAATGTAAGTAAATAATTAATAAGAAGATTCAATACGGGATAGCTTGGAAATCTCTAACCCAGGATGTATGTTCTAGAGAGTGTACGGTACTCCACATACATTCGAACCCCCTGCATATTTTATATGTATGGAAGGAAAATGGTACCCAGAGCAAAAATTACACTTGCATTTGCGCAGGTAAGTCCCAACAGTTAAGCGTTACTGTACAGTCGGGGTCATAAGCTATAATACATTCTGAAGCTTCTAAAAATGCAAAGGAACCTCCGATATGCAAATACCAAGTAAATATTAAAGAGCAGTTTCAATTCAACCTGACACAGCTGCAAAAATATAAGGTTGATAATTATTAACCTCGACTATACATCCAAATACACTCCCGAGAAAATGATATGTTTAGTGCATATAATTATAGGGTTGATCTGAGTGAACACCAAGAGCTTTATACACCCTCACACCTGTGGAACCTTATGTGCCGGATGATGATAGGTTACTTGGTGTGTGTGTGTGTGTGTGTGTGTGTGTGTGTGTGTGTGTGTGTGTGTGTGTGTGTGTGTGTGTGTGTGTGTGTGTCCAGTTCCACAGAGATAAAATTATTAAAGATAATATCTTTACAATATAATTATGTATACTTCATATTATGAATTATACACACACATATATATATATATATATATATATATATATATATATATATATATATATATACCGTGTGTGTGTGTGTATTTCAAAGCACATGTGCATGTAATTTTATATTGCGTAAACGAAAGCCTCATTGAGCACATTATCGCTCTTCTATACAGGTTAATCAATACATTTTATCCTTCTTAAAGTTATGTGCGTGTGTATTCAGAAATATTCACAAACACACACAATGAATATCTAACCTCCTCGACCCAAATCGTACACTCTAGGACACAAATCACAACCATATACACAAATGTAATCACCGATAAAGAAACGCAGTTCCCCTCAAAAAAAGGAAACTGGTAACCTTTCCTATCATTAAACAATGGTCAACACACACACAACAACAACAGATACAAAACTAATCACAACCACCTCACAAATGCAACCATCTTCCCCTACCTAATCACCCATAAAGAACCCCCACCTCCCCCAAAAAAGGAAAACAAAAAAGTATCTGGTAATCTTCCCCGCCAAAATCAGTACCTGGCAACCCTACCCGCCAAATTACAAGTTGGCAAAAAATAAAATGACAAACAAAAACATTGATCATTTTCCCCGTCCACTTTAAAACGCCTCAGGGGAAACTTAATCAACCTAGACTTACCTAGACTTACCTGTGCTCTCTCTCTCTCTCTCTCTCTCTCTCTCTCTCTCTCTCTCTCTCTCTCTCTCTCTCTCTCTCTCTCTCTCTCTCTCTCATACACACCTTGGTTTTACGTGTGCCTTCTGTGTGGTGGTTTGAGGAGGCAATGAGAATAATTAACAATATACATGCCAAGGGAAGGAAGAAAGGAAGGAACGTTGGAAAAGGAAAGGAAAGGAGAAGGAAATTAGTAAAGAAAGGAAAAAAAAAGGAAGAGCAAGTCAAGAAGTAAAGAGTGGAAGAGAAAACTAAGAGGAAAGATAAATGGGGGGGGGTATAAGATAAATGGGGGGGTATAAGATAAATGGGGGGGTATAAGATAAATGGGGGGGGTATAAGATAAATGGGCGGTATAAGATACATGGGGGAGGGGGGTATAAGATAAATGGGGGGGGGTATAAGATAAATGGGGGGTATAAGATAAATGGGGGGTATAAGATAAAATGGGGGGGTATAAGATAAATGGGGGGTATAAGATAAATGGGGGTATAAGATAAATGGGGGGTATAAGATAAATGGGGGGTATAAGATAAATGGGGGGGTATAAGATAAATGGGGGGGTATAAGATAAATGGGGGGTATAAGATAAATGGGGGAGGGGGGTATAAGATAAATGGGGGGGGTATAAGATAAGGAACGAACAAATAAGGAAGCATAGGGACAAACATAAAGAAAGGATAAAGGGTAATAAGTAAGACAAGAGAAAAAACAAACAAGGTAGAAGGCCAAGTAAATAAAGTAAGAAAAATCTATCTATCTATTGCCGTACGCCTTACTCCCCTTTATGAGGGTGGTCATACCCAACTTCCCCCCCCCCCCCCCAACGGACCTGTCCCAATTATGTAAGAAATAATGAAAGGTGGAAAATTAATCAAGAAAAATAAGACCGTACTGAAGGAAGGGAGAAAGGGAACGATACATGGATGGACGAAAGGAGGGAAGATATATATAAATAGGATAGGAAAAGGAAGGAGGAGGAGGAGGAGGAAGGACATGGGGGAGAAGAGGAGGGGGAAGGGGTAAGGAAGGAAGAGGTGACGAAGGAAATACGAGTGCGAACTGGGTATCAATGGAAAGTATGGGAGGGCGGGAGTAATACGAATAATTCGGGAAATGCAAAAGAAAAAGAGAGGAGTAAATTATGTGAACAATACAGAATGGGAGGAAAGGTGTATAGCACGAAGACAGAGAACTAGAGGGAGGAGGGGAGACATGGGACGATAAATGGATGGACGAAAGGTGGGAAATATATCCGAGTAAAGAGAGGGGATGAAAGAAAGGGATGAGGAGTAATGAAATGGAAGAGAAGGGAAGGGAGGGACGAGGTGAGGAAGGAAGTAAGTAAGGGTGTGAGCAGAGGTCAGAGAAGAGGGTGGGAAGGCGAGGGAAGGACACTAATAATAATACAAGCAAAACCTAATGGTAGACGTAATGGAGCGAGATAAGAAGGAAGGAAGGAAGGAAGGAACCAATTAAGTAGTAGAACAAGAAGAGGAAGAAGGAATACCAGACAATAAGGAAGAATAAAGAAAACAAACCAAGACAAAAGGGGAGAGGAAGAATAAGGAAAATAAGTAGACGGGAATAATGAAACTAGTATAAAAGGGAAGAAAAAGAGGACAATAATAGAGTGAAGACAGTCAAGAAAGAAAGAAGAAAGGGAAATAATGAATAAAAGGACAGGTACAGAGGAAGGAAGTAAAAGTTTGAGCAGGGGTCAAGGAAGAGGGTGGGAAGGTGGCGGTAATAAGAATAATTACATAATACAAAAGAAATAAGTGACAGAGAGGAAGGAGGAATAAAAGAAGAGGAGGGAAGATACAAAAAGGACAAAATGAGGGAGGACAAAGGGCAGAAGGCAGAAAGAAAGGAAGAAAAGAGTAACTAGCACTTTATTGACAACATTTCGCATATAGCTTAATCAGGCTATAATATGCGAAACGTTGTCAATAAAGTGCTCCTCCTCAAATGGTGTTCATATTCATTACAGTATGCCTACTTTTCTAAGTTTATTTTTATCAAAGAGTAACTATAATAATAACGTAAGAAAGGAAGTAAAGATGGAAGGAATAGGATAAAGGAAGGAGGGAGGAATAGAGGAAAGAAGGAAGGAGTGCGAGCAGGGGTCATTGAAGAGGGTGGGAGGGTGGAGGTAATAAGACTAATTCAGAAATGACAACAGAAAGACGAAAAAACGTGATAATGGGAGATAAGAAAATAGAAAGTTAAGTAAGAAAAGATGGAAGAGAGAGCTAGAAGGATAAATGGATACAAGGAAGGAATAAAGGACCAGAAATCAGAGGAAGGAGACGAGAAGGGTTGAAGGAAAGAAGGAGATGGAAGAGAAGACAGTGAAGAGACAGTGAAGAATAGAAACCTATAAAGAGGGGAATTATATATAGAAAGATGGGAAATAATGAAAGGCAGGAAGGAAGGGGGAACTGGATCGAGAGGAAGAAAGAGGCAGGAAGGAAGGAAGGAAGGAAGGAAGGAAGGACGAAGGAATACAGAGTGACCATAGGAAAAGAGTAAGAAAGAAGAGAAGAATAAATATATATATATAAGGACAGGAGGGAGGGAGGGAGGGAGGGAGGAAGTAGGAGCGTGAGCAGGGGTCAGTGAAGAGGGTGGGAAGGTGGACGGTAATAAGAATAATTTAGGGAATGCAAAATAAAGGAACAAGAAAAATGGAAAGGAAGCCAGGAAGAAATGAAAGTGATAATAAGAGACAAAACAATACAAATATGAGTAGGGAAAGAAGGAAAAAAGGAAGAGCTAGAACGAAAATTAATAGAAGGAAAGAAGACAGGCCCAGAAATCAGAGGAAATAGAGAAGGAGAAATGAAAGAAGGAAGGAGGAGGAAGGAAATGGAAGAGCAGACCGGATGGGGTGAGGAAGGAAGTAGAGTGCTAGAAGGGGTCAGCCAAGAGGGTGGGAGGGTGGTGGTAATAAGAATAATTAAGGAAGTGCACCAAAAACAGTGATAGACGTAATGGAGCGAGAAGGGTTTTCACGTGGGAGAAAATCGGAACCCGGAGGGAGGAAATTATTATGGAGAGTAGTTATCAAGTAAAAAGGGACACGTACACGCACGCACACATATAATCTCTCTCTCTCTCTCTCTCTCTCTCTCTCTCTCTCTCTCATTTTCAGTAATAAAGTTCCCTGGGGTGTTGGGACTATAGTCGATTCGCTATAAGTAGGCGAGAAATCATGACCTCTAACCTCTGTAACTCAAAAAACAACTAGAGTAATCGAGCTAATATTTCTACCATTTGGGAAGGGTCAGTCAGAGAATTGGTGTGGAAATTTACAGCCCATTTGTTCTAGCCCTTTTTGAGCTACAGACGATAGAGGATATGATGTCTCGCCTACTTACAGCGAATAGACTATAGTAGTAAAAATAGTGGGCAGGGAACACATAACCAAAGGGTAAATATTAAAATATTTGGGCACCGTATCCACTCGACCGTGAGCGTATCGACTCGTTCATGGTCGAGTGGATACGGTGCCCAACTCTTCCAAAAAATACCTGGAGTGAGTGGGTTCGAATCCTGGTCAGAATACCTCTCTCCCAACTTGTCCGACATTATCCTTGAATATTAAAAGCTAGAAGTTGAGAGAATGAAAAGATGGATAAAAACGGATATCAAAAGGAAAAGGGGAGGTTAGGAAGCAAAGAAGGAGAGAAGAGATAAATAAGGACAGGGGAGAGGGAGGAAGGAAGGAAGGAAGGAAGAAGAGAAAACGAAGAAAAGAGGGAGATAAAGAAGGGAGAAGGGGGGTGAAGAAAGAAGGAAGGAAGGAAGAAGGTGAGGAATGAAAGAAGGAAGAAGAGAAGATACAAAAAGGACAAATTAAGGGAGGTGAGGAAAGAAGGATAGAAGAAGAGTAGAGAGAAAGAAGGAAGGGGAGGGAGAAAAGAGATAAGAACAGAGTGAAAGAAGAAAGGAGAAAGCGAGGAAAAAAGGAAGAATGGAAGAAAGAAAGAAAGAAAGAAGGAAGGGGGACGGAGAAAAGAAGAAAGAAGAGAAGACAATAAAGGAAGGGAGAGGAAGAAAGAGAGAAGAGGAGAGAGAAAGGAGAAGGTGAGGAAAAAATGAAGATGGGAAGAGAGAAAGAAGAAAAAGGAGAAGACGAGGAAGAAAGGAAGAGCGAAAGAAGGACAGACGGAGGTGAGGAAGGAAGGAAGAGGTCAGCGGACAGTACTGCACCAACTTCCTTTGTCATGATTTTTAGGAGGGGGGGGGGGTGAAGAGGGGGGCGGCAACTCTTGACCCCCCTCCCTCATCATCATTTCCTCTCTCTGTAACCCTTCCTCTTTTTTTACGGTGTCCTTGGTGTTGTAACTCTTTGATTTTGACGCGTATGTCGGTTTGTCTGTCTGTGTTTGTCTGTATATTTTAGACTTGGACCTAACCTAACCTAACCTGACGACCTGACCTGACCTAACCTAACCTAACCTGACCTCACCTAACCCGTCCTGACCTAACCTAACCGTACCTAACATGACCTGACCTAATCTAACCTAAACTGATCTATCTTGGCCTAACCTGACCTAATCAAACCTATCCTATAAAACTCTATATTTTGATGCCTAGGTGTGTCTATATGTGTGGATTTATCTGTATGTATGGCTGCGTGTCCTCTCTTAGAAACAGAAGGACCTGACTTCACCTATTTCGCATAACTATCTACTCCTTATTTTGACGCCCACTTCGGTCTACCTTGAATACGTGTGTGTGTGTGTGTGTGTGTGTGTGTGTGTGTGTGTTTTAATAACCATAAGGATCTAACTTAACCTAATATACCCTATCCTATACAAACTCATTATCTTGACCCCAATGTATGTCTATATGTCTGTGAGTGTCACTTCGAAATAATCTAATCTAATCTAATCTAATCTAATCTAATCTAATCTAATCTAATCTAATCTAATCTAACCTAACCTAACCTATCCTATTTAAATTATGTTTTACGCCTATATATGTATGCTTGTTTATATCTGTCGGTAGGTCAATGGGCCTTTTTTCAAACACGTTTTCGTGTTTTGTAAAAACAATCTTAAACGATTTGTTTGTTTATAATTTATTTAGCTTACGGACAGTTAGCATTTTATTAGTATTCACAAATTATCAAGTCAACGTGTTTGTAATGAATCTGTAAACAAATATACCAATAGTAGTAATATATAGGATACTCGTATTTGTTTTGTAGAAGTAAGCTCAAAAATACACGACTGAAAAAAGTGGCCCGATATGTGTGTCTCTCCCTCAGAAATAATACGAATATAAACAAATAAAACACCATTGAATATTGTAATCAAACAAAGTTTTTCAATTTGGAAAACATAAATAACAACCAGCCAGGTAGACAGATAGACATATACATACAGTCCTCTCAAAACACACTGATACACACCTTCACTTAAATTACCAAGGTAAAATCTGCCACATGTAATTTACCTTAAGGCACACACTACACTACACACGTGCGCCTTTGTTGTGTTTTTGCTTTTTTGTTCTTCTTTTTAATCCTGCAAGGCAATTTATCTTGGAATTTTACACCATCTCGGATTTATTTATCATCAACATAATGTGTCTTAATTTTATCTTCATGTTTTAGAAGAAAAAGCGATTACTTTTCAGCTTCATTATATTTGGTTGTTTTCATAATCTGACATAATAATCTATTACACAAATAAAATCAAAGTTAAATAATAACGATAAGGACATGACAATATCTCGCCTGGTT
>CM064508.1:39056943-39106943 GCA_032716605.1 Paralithodes platypus
CTCACTTTCTCTGGTTGTATTAAAAAGATTGTTGTAGTTTGTGTTATTTAAACGTTTTAAAATGTGGAAGCATTATATAAATCGACCTCTCTTTCTCCGCTTACTTAGTGTAGAACAATCGAGTGTTCTTAATATTTGTGTAATGTTTATGTTTCAGGGACGGGATTTGTTTATGTTTCAGGGACGGGATTTGTTTATGTTTCAGGGACGGGATCTATGTTTATGTTTCAGGGACGGGATTTGTTTATGTTTCAGGGACGGGATTTGTTTATGTTTCAGGGACGGGATTTGTTTATGTTTCAGGGACGGGATTTGTTTATGTTTCAGGGACGGGATTTGTTTATGTTTCAGGGACGGGATCTATGTTTATGTTTCAGGGACGGGATTTGTTTATGTTTCAGGGACGGGATTTGTTTATGTTTCAGGGACGGGATCTATGTTTATGTTTCAGGGACGGGATTTGTTTATGTTTCAGGGACGGGATTTATGTTTATGTTTCAGGGACGGGATTTATGTTTATGTTTCAGGGACGGGATTTATGTTTATGTTTCAGGGACGGGATTTGTTTATGTTTCAGGGACGGGATTTGTTTATGTTTCAGGGACGGGATTTGTTTATGTTTCAGGGACGGGATTTGTTTATGTTTCAGGGACGGGATTTGTTTATGTTTCAGGGACGGGATTTGTTTATGTTTCAGGGACGGGATTTGTTTATGTTTCAGGGACGGGATTTGTTTATGTTTCAGGGACGGGATTTATGTTAATGTTTCTGGGACGGGATTTGTTTATGTTTCAGGGACGGGATTTGTTTATGTTTCAGGGACGGGATTTGTTTATGTTTCAGGGACGGGATTTGTTTGTTTCAGGGACGGGATTTGTTTATGTTTCAGGGACGGGATTTGTTTATGTTTCAGGGACGGGATTTGTTTATGTTTCAGGGACGGGATTTATGTTTATGTTTCAGGGACGGGATTTGTTTATGTTTCAGGGACAGGATTTGTTTATGTTTCAGGGACGGGATCTGTTTATGTTTCAGGGACGGGATTTGTTTATGTTTCAGGGACGGGATTTATGTTTATGTTTCAGGGACGGGATTTGTTTATGTTTCAGGGACGGGATTTGTTTATGTTTCAGGGACGGGATTTGTTTATGTTTCAGGGACGGGATTTATGTTAATGTTTCTGGGACGGGATTTGTTTATGTTTCAGGGACGGGATTTGTTTATGTTTCAGGGACGGGATTTGTTTATGTTTCAGGGACGGGATTTATGTTAATGTTTCTGGGACGAGATTTGTTTATGTTTCAGGGACGGGATTTGTTTATGTTTCAGGGACGGGATTTATGTTAATGTTTCTGGGACGGGATTTGTTTATGTTTCAGGGATGGGATTTGTTTATGTTTCAGGGACGGGATTTGTTTATGTTTCAGGGACGGGATTTGTTTATGTTTCAGGGACGGGATTTGTTTATGTTTCAGGGACGGGATTTGTTTATGTTTCAGGGACGGGATTTGTTTATGTTTCAGGGACGGGATTTGTTTATGTTTCAGGGACGGGATTTGTTTATGTTTCAGGGACGGGATTTGTTTATGTTTCTGGGACGGGATTTGTTTATGTTTCAGGAGACGGATTTGTTTATGTTTCAGGGACGGGATTTATGTTAATGTTTCTGGGACGGGATTTGTTTATGTTTCAGGGACGGGATTTGTTTATGTTTCAGGGACGGGATTTGTTTATGTTTCAGGGACGGGATTTATGTTAATGTTTCTGGGACGGGATTTGTTTATGTTTCAGGGACGGGATTTGTTTCGTTTCTCTACACTGAACGGATTAAACAAAACAAAACAATCCTTTGAGAGGTAGCCTACAGAGACCAAAAATACACCGCATACTCCATAATGCTACACTTCTATATAATGATATAACCATATAACTATATCTTTACTGGCATTATGAACATTTCTTCTGATGAATCCTTGTGCTCTATTTGTTTTGTTCCGGTTGCTGTACACTGATTACTTGATTTAACAGAGAATGAACAAGTGAGAGAGAGAGAGAGAGTGTGTGTGTATGTGTACTCCTTTGTACTCCTTTGTGTGTGTGTATATGTGTGTGTATATATATATATATATATATATATGTGTGTGTGTGTGTGTGTGTGTGTGTGTGTGTGTATGAAGGTGTGCGTGTGTGTATATCAGATTCCCATGTGTCACATTAAAGCTCGTGTCCAAATTACCTTATTATATACAAGGTAATGTCCACATCGCCTGAGAGTTCTCTAAGTAAGGTATCACGCGAACAATTTCACCCGTATAGTACAATAATAATAATAATAATAATAATAATAATAATAATAATAAATATTAGTAGTATTATAATAACAATAATAATAATAATAATAATAATAATAATAATAATAATAAATATTAGTAGTATTATAATAATAATAATAATAATAATAATAATAATAATAACAATAATAACAATTATTATTATTATTATTATTATTAATAGTAGTAGTAGTAGTAGTAGTAGTAAATAGATCGATGGGAAAATAGATGATTTCTATATCAAAATGACTTTTTTCCCGTCTGACCTCCTGTGCCTAGTCTTTATCCAACCCAGGAGGCAAATCCAACTAACCTTCATCGCTCTCTTCTTCTTCAATGCAACTACAGTATAAAGGCAGTGTCACACGAGCACTTTTGTACATCAATTTTGATGAGCAAATGCAGTCTGGCCGCTTTTAAATCAATCTCAAGTACATTAGATATCGGCTACCTTATAATTATATAATCTACCTCCAGTCTTGTTTCCGATTCCAATGCGATAAAACATCAAAAGATTTACGAGAAATAACGTGATCATCGAAAATTGCCGGAAAAAGAGCTCGTGTGACACAAGCTTATCTCGTGTCCCTGCAAATTGGTGGTGTTGCAGAATCGTAATAAAAAAGATGATGTAGTGGAATCAATATACACATATTTGTCAGTCTAGTCTGATAAAGTTTTCTATCGGCAACACTTGATATAAAAACCCGAAGCACGCATCGTTCAGCGTGACCTGATAACTGGAAACAGAGAAACAAAAAATAAACAAGTTCGCCTCTAATATTGATCAGGCGACAGAGGTGAAATCTACCAAATTATACAAATATAAATAAGTTAATTAATTTATAAATACATAAATAATAGTACACAGTTTACTAAGAAGGTTGTCAACGATACTATTATTGTATACTGTACTGTAGTAGCACACAATTATACTGTACTGTAGTAGCACACAATTATACTGTACTGTAGTAGCACACAATTATACTGTACTGCAGTAGCACACAATTACTGTATATCCAAGTAGACATTCTGATAACAAGCGCATTTCTTAAATTGAATGGTAGACTAACTTAGTGTTAGCCAAAATACAATTGGATAATATATACCGGTATATCCACAATTTTGCTTGTAGATTAATTTTGATAGTGCCATATAATAAGCTAAATATAATAATATATATATATATATATATATATATATATATATATATATATATATATATATATATATATATATATATATAATAATAAATATATATATATTATAAGGATTGATAGTAATAGAATAAAACATAATATAAATAATTAGTTTATCATACATTCTGCATATAACCTGAGCAGAAGAACTCATTTTTGGACGTACATATGTCTGCGCGTTACGGAGGCGCTCATCTCCATATATTTACTCTTTGGAGCTTGTGGTGGCTGAGTTATCTAGCCTGGTACACAGGGGATACTATCCACATTACCATAATTTACCTCCGACAATGAGACAACACAGATGTCCACTTACATCAGCTTCCTATTTACTCCTAGGTGACAGTAGGCATTGGGCGTGACTACCCTACCCTATCCTACCCTACCCTAGTGGTTCACAATAAATATAGAAAGGCAACACTATTAGCAGTTGTCCAGTCTCGTTTAAGGGAGCCCACCTCGCTTTTTTTCTCTTTCTCTCCCTCTCTCTTTGCCTTGTATCCATTCGGCCCCATTCAGACTACTGTTTTAAGACGTTTACCCCTATCCAAGTGTCAATATTTTCCTGGTGAGCGGTAGCGAGCCAGCATATACTGTATATATTTGTTTTGTTTTGACAGCAATCTGTGTACATTTTTCGATAGAAAAATGTCTCCAGCGAAGCCGGATTTCTCCATACAATGCTGGCTCGCTTTCGCTCGCCAGGAAGAAATCGACACCTGGATGGGGATAAACGTCTTAAAACAGTAGCCTGAATGGGGCCGAATGGATACAAGCCAGGGAAAGAGAGAAAAGGAGAAAAAGATAAAACAAATAAAGCCGGTGACCCCCCTTAAGGGTCTCTGTCCAGTCCTCATTTGTCACATTTAACGAGAAATTTAGGCATTGCAGTCCCCCCCCCCACCCCCCACACACACACACACACTTCTGGCCGTGCGTGTTCGTGTCGTCGGCCCTCTTTACGAATGCACGAGGACCGAAACTTGAGCCTGTAATTTACGATCCCGGAAAGTCGCGGACCGGAAAAATGACCGTGTTGCAAAACACGGACTGATATTGGTGTTCCCGGTGTGCTAGAAGTTGGATTTGGGACACCAGTTTTTTAATAATACAGTAGTCTGTCTGAACTCGAAAACAAAAACATTGTCAGTGGCTGTCGGGGTTTGTGAGCGTGGTGAGTCAAGAGTCATGTAACTTCCTTTGGTGGTTTATGTTGATTAATGAAGTACTGTCATGTCGCCCTCACAGTTTCAGAATATGACCGAATTAGCCGTTTATTTGCAATGATGTGAGTTATTTGTAGCAGGAGAGAGAGAGAGAGAGAGAGAGAGAGAGAGAGAGAGAGAGAGAGAGAGAGAAAGAGAGAGAGAGAGAGAGCGCGCGAGAGCGAGAGAGCGAGAGAGTTATAGCTAAATTTAGTGTCCTAACACGTCGGCGAGTAGGTACAAAGGAGTACAAAGGTGAGAGTCGTTGAAGGACCTGTCGTCTCATATTAGCCCAGTTATCACTAGAAGCTCCAAAATTAATTTATCAGGCAAAACAATAATACAAAGTTTCAATTCAACCCACAACAGCTTCGAATATGTATGTTTAAGCATCAATATCCACGACTGTGCGCCACACAATACACACATCAAGGGGAGCCGTTGGTAAAGGCTTTATTCCTGACATTCAATAAAACCGAAGGACCTGTACTATGTAACCATCCCAGAAGACATACCCCTGCAATAAATGGCCCCCAGCCATATCCACATCAACACACACAGGTACTTCCTAAACTGCATAAAATCGTCTGGAGGAAGGTATAACATAACAAAATTGAAATTATCGTATTGAAGGTGTCCAGATGGAGTCACACGAGCGTTCTTTCTGACAATTTTCAAGAAGTAACAATCTTCCTGTAACATCTTGGAATCGGAGTGTTAACTAATTGTAGTTTATTTTTGGCGGTTCAATGTTAAAAATTACCGGATTAAGATGAAATAATACTCGACCTTTTCGTTTAATTTCCATATATTTCAGGTTAATTATCTTTTTCATATAGATAATTATTGATGGTAGGGCTTATTTCTAATGGGTGTGTAGATGTGAAAAATAATACGCAAAAGAATATTTCCCAATAAATGTACTCAGAAAGGCAATATAAACATGGCGCAAAGCAAAACCACATCAACTGTATATTAGACTAACAAAAAATTATATATATTAAAAGATTATCTACACTCTTGAACGGCGCGCGGCCAAATTATCTTATTACCCGCACATGTTGCAAATCCAGAGCTGCAATTAGTTCCGGAGAGTGGGTCTGTTAAATTGGGTGGTTTGTCGGCAGGTAACGAGGCTATTAGAGTGTACGGTAGTTAGCCAAGTTGTGGACGGATATCATAATGGTAAACATGCGATACCTCTTATTATAGGATTGAAATGTTTAATGTATGTATGTGCCGGTGTCTGTTTGTTATATATGCATGTGTATATATATATATATATATATATATATATATATATATATATATATATACAGTATATATTCATTTATTTATTTATTGATTTATATACTTATATAGGCCTTTATATATATTATTAATTCATCTCTCTCTCTCTCTCTCTCTCTCTCTCTCTCTCTCTCTCTCTCTCTCTCTCTCTCTCTCTCTCTCTCTCTGATATTTCTTAATCAGTAACATTAATCTCCATTATAAATACATTCGTCAAGTATCCTTCGAAGTAACAACAATATATTCTCCATCATAATGACGTCAACAATTATTTCCGTGTCTAACCAGCACAATCAGTACACTCTCAACACGTCGATAACTCGGGGCCCTTTAAATTGATGCTTTAATTATGTTTGTGTAAAACTTTGGCCGTGATTATCTGAAGGCCCGACATGCGATCTGGACATTAGAATCTGTGTGGTTGTTTTAATGATCACGCGAACCATGTCAAAAGGAATATGTGAAACTCTAGACGACTCTCTCTCTCTCTCTCTCTCTCTCTCTCTCTCTCTCTCTCTCTCTCTCTCTCTCTCTCTCTCTCTCTCTCTCTCTCAGATTGACATTATTTTTCCGTCAATACACTCGGACAATATTAACTTCAGTCATTACCTCCGCTGCATGCAACAAATATTCATCGTATTATACACTAAACAAAACAAAAAAGTTCCTCCTTCAATATACTGGACGATATTTCCTTCTGTCATTACCTACCCTGTATGAGGCAGTTAAGGGGAGACAGGCCGTTTTTCTGGACCCCCTTCTCCCTAATGTTTAGCCCCACTAGTGTTGAGATTTTAAGACGTTGGTTCCATTAGTTTGGGGATTTTATGACTTTTCACCCCCTTTCTTTGTCAATGTTAGGACCCTTCGTGCCATTTAGGTGTCGATTTTTACCTGGCGAGCGATAGCGCGAGCCTGTAATTTTAGGAGGAATCGACCTTTGGCCGGGACATTTTGCTACTGAAACATTTACTAATCTATCTTGAAGGGGGGTCTAGGGGGTGTTTTTCTAAGCTTGATGGAGGTCTAGGGAGGAAAAAAAAATTATGAATAAATGAATTAATAGACTAAACAAACAACCACTGTCCCCTTAACAATAGGGAAGCCTCGCCTGACTCAAGCAATAGTCCATATATAGAGAGTCGTTCAGAGGGACGCACAAAATGAACCGTCGTTAGAAGGGTCCTGGCCCATGTAGAGGGAGAGTTAATTATATTTATTACAGTAGTCTCCATATTGTTTCCTTTGCGTTGTTGATCAGTGTTCATGTTACACGAAGGATATCATAAACTTGTTTATCCCGTCGAGAAACTGTCCAAGGTGTATAAGCCCTTGTCTCACTTTTGTTATACTGTTGGTGTGGATTAGGTGACCAAAGTTTAAAGAACAAAGATGCCCCTGAGAAAGAAGACGGGCAAGACTACAGCACACACCGCAGATTATACATGAGTGCAAACAGGGTAGACATTAAATTTAAGCGGAAACAGGTTTAAATTATCACAACCTAAACGGCCACATTCAAAGACAGGCTTGGCTAGGTTAAGTTAGCTAAGGCTGGATTTGGTTAGGTTAGAATATAATTGGCTAAGTTAAAATTAGTAAGTTTAGGTTGATGGATTGCGACCGTTCTGGTTGTAACTGTTTTAACTTGAAATCAGTTCAGCCCAATCGGGGCGGTTAGGGTGAGCAGCGGAGGTGTTCATTGCATGCAATTCCTAAGTGTATGAAATATAGGCATACTATGCATTTACATAGATTGCGTAAGTATTAACGGAAGACAAAATAAAACAACACATCGCGAAGTATTCCTAATGCCGTCTACAGAAACCTACATTACATAACCTTCCCTATAATGAGCAGGTAGGGAAGTATTTGCACTGGACCTGTGACATGTTACAGGAGCATTAGGGTGTGTTTTTTGCCAGCCATAAAGCACCCAGAGCGACCATTAACAAAACTCGCGACTAACTAGGAACAAGAGTAAGGGCGGATTGGGATTTTTGCTTATGATTATTTGAGTGATTTATGTTGGCTGTTTGGTACGTGTGTGTTGCAATATGAGAGAAAGAACGAAAGAGAGGGAGTTGGTGCGTATGTGTGAAAGTGTGTGTTTGTGTGCTTGCATGTGTATGTGCGTATACGTACGCGCTCGCAACATTATATTATCAATATCAATTATCTATTGTGGTCAACATACTCTTTCAGTATTAAGGGGAGGTTTTTAGTGTGTTTCCTAAACTTCCATCAAGCTTGAAATTACACCCCCTTGAGTCCCTTTCAAGATAAATTTGTACATTTTTCGGTAGAAAAATGTCCCGGCCAAAGGCCGGTTCCTCTTAAATTACAGGCTCGCTATCGCTCGCCAGGAAAACATCGACACCTGAATGGCACGAAAGGTCTTAATATGGGGTGAAAGTTCTTAAAATCGCTAAACTAATGGGGCGAACGTTTTATAATATCAAAAGCAATGGGGCTAAACATGAAGGAGAAAGGGGTCAAGAAAAAAATCCCTCAAGTAGAGATCTCTCCTTAAACCAATCGTATATGTTTAACGCATATATGCATTCATTGGCAACTCAGGGTACTATATAATAAAATATACTACTTGTAATTATCTTCCTTTATATTCCTCTGTATAATAATGTCCGAAGACTATACTAAAAGGACTAGAGGGGCACTCGAGAGACCTTATACCTCTGCCTCCGCTGACAGAGGTATGTGGTCTATTACCTCCTAAATGGAATCACTCCTTCCTTGGCGCATATCATATCTGCCCACCAAATGTCGTCGGTACAGAAGGGGTTAATTGCCCTATTTTAGCTATATATATTGCATGTGGAAAACAAAAATCTAAAGTAGACTTAAGCTATAAAAACGAATAGGCTAAGATTATGAAACTTGACATTAATTTTAAACTCATAAAGAGCTAATATGGCACAAACATTAGTAGCTTTGTAACAGTCAGACGTGTGGAACTGTACATACATATGAATGTTTTCGAAGTGATACCGAACTGAATCAAATCTTGTCATTATTTGGTTACTTACTGTAATATATGCATTTTGAGGGTTTATTTCAGATGCCAAAGGAGTTATAAATGGCAAAACTTTGAGTTCTAGAGTGTAATTTTAAAGGAATCGCTTCATTGGATTTCCACGAAATAATATACAGAAGAGACAAAAGGTGGTGGTAGTAGTGGCGAGTGGTATAGTTAAGGTTACTTATTTTTGTTTCCCGACAGACTCCACAGGTAGTCAGCAGGATTTGAACCCACGCCAGACCGTCATTCAGACCACAGATCACTTTAACTCAAGCTAGCCATTGAGTCCTGGAAGGCTCTGACTACTAATATTTCCCCTTCAACATCCACCCTACCATTCTATTGCCCCGTACTAATTATCCCAGCACAAACTCCTAACTTGCATATCCAACCCCATCCCCATTTCCATTCCTACCACCACTTATGTTTCAGTTCTTACTCCTCACTTACTCACCCATCACCTTTATACTTCACACTCCACCTAAATAGTACCAATTCAGTGCCACTCAATTCTTATTGAACGCATGTGCTACGTTTCAAGCCATTAATCACAAATTTGGCTACAATGTCCGCAACTTAGGACACGCCTCTCACTAATCCAGCTGCCTTTCAGTACCCTCCACCTTCCAATATGACGACAACTACAAGAATATAATTATGAAAGATTACACAAGTAATCAATTTTCCTTGGAACACGACCGAGCCACAGTCGATTTTTGATCACAGCACAGGCACTTGATAAGGCAAGTAAACGCTAGTTTTCTAAAAGATACGATATACTGATTATATTATATCCTAATAGAAAACGAGCGTTTTCTGGCCTTCTCAAGCGCCAGTGTCTAGTGAGACAGAACCGTAGACTACATGGAGGGAACTTATTTGAATCTCAATGGACAATTACCCCCATGGCTAATCAGGTTAGGCACCACCCCTGAGTATAGTTTTCCCTGAACCCCGATCGCCAACTGATTTATATTATAAACAAAGTACTCAGCTAAGCCTGGAGGCTAGCCAAGCCATGTTAACACTCTCGTGTTGGCACCATAATTATATGAGGTTCGATGGGTGGGTGGGCGGTAATAGTTCCACTTACTGTCCACATCCTATGTTACTTAACGTCGCTGATCGAGACCAGCGTTGGAAGACATCTTTGTGCAAATATAAGCTTCTGAATGCGCTCAACAAGCATCTGTACCACATTTCCAGCAATGTTGAACATGATTCGAACACAAATTCCCATATGTTAACTCGCCTAATGTTCAGCCCACTCCGTCCCGAACCATGCTCTTCCCTCCCTCCCTTTAGTGGTCATCCCCTTCCTATGCTATTTCCTCCACCCTAACTTCAATATCACACGTCCTACAAAACTGGAGTAACCTCCCACCCCGCTTAGTCATCCAGGCCCCACTTCCTGCCCCCCACTATCACAAACTCTCCCCATCCCCTCACACACAACCCCTCCCACCCCACCCCTTCCTTCATCCCCAACTTCACGGCTGAGGAACCCCACAACACAACACACCGCTTATTTCCGGGTCCCACAGGCTTACTCCACCGTGAAGCCATTTTCTTTACTCTCACTTTTGTCTCCACTTGAGGTTTTTTATCTGTTTCTCTTGCGTGTAGGGGTTGCGTCACTGCTTGCATTATATGTCTGACGTAGATATGACGTAGTGAAGGATACTAGGCTAGCTTTAAGGGGGGTCACCTGCTTTTTTTCTCTTTCTCTCCTTTTCTCTATTTCTCTGGCTTGTATCTATTCGGCCCCATTCAGCCAACTGTTTTAAGACGTTTATCCCCATCCAGGTGTCGATTTCTTCCTGGCGAGCGATAGCGAGCCAGCATTGTATGGAGAAATCCGGCTTCGCCGGAGAAATTTTTCTATCGAAAAATGTACAAATATAGCTTGCTGTCAAAACAAAAATATATATATGCTGGCTCGCTACCGCTCGCCAGGAAAATATTGACACCTGGATGGGGGTATAAGTCTTAAAACAGTAGACTGAATGGGGCCGAATATATACAAGCCAAAGAGAGAGGAAGAGAAAGAGAAAACAATATTATGATTGTAATGAACAGACGTAAGCCATAATAAATACACTATAGGCTACACCCATTTAAATCTGTATCGAACAAAAACGAATTAACACAGTGCTACATTATATATTGACCAAATGCTTCAGAGTGTGACACTTAAGACATTTAGCATAACACATTTAATGGGTATATACTTATTATGAGTGTGAGTGAAAAATTTGCTCGATCATAACCTCTATCTATACTATCTAAATATTTCCGAGGTTGTTTACCTCACTTTATCTTATGCTAAATATGTTTCAATACTTTTTGACGTAGTTAATGGATTTCTTCTTCGATATCCGACAACAAAATGTGACTTCCCCAATTTGAACTAACTGATTTTGTCTACTCTACTTCTGACTATCAAATTGACTTCCCGAATTTGTCAACCCCCTGATTTTGACTATTTCATTAGTACTATACTACTTTTTCTTTTAGGGCAAACACTCTACACCAGGTATTATAGAGATAGCCGGTTTGCCACAGTTATAACAAAAAACCGATTATGGCGGATGGCTGTGGCCTGATGAAGTCCATCCGCCTCTCTATTTTGCCTTGGGGTGGGTGTTTGACGGTCTCTCTATATTTTTCATATATCTGTGTTAATTTCAACTCTTTTCACATGTGTGTGGGGGGGGGGGTGTATGGGTGTGGGTGTATGTGTGGTTGTGTGTGTGTGTGTGTGTGTGTGTGTGTGTGTGTGTGTGTGTGTGTGTGTGTGTGTGTGTGTGTGTGTGTGGGTGGGTGTATGTGTGGTTGGGTGTGTGTGTGTGTGTGTGTGTATGTGTATGTGTATGTGTAAGTGTGTGTGTGTGTTTAGGTATGTGTGTGTGCGTAGGTGTTGGTGCGTGTGTACTGTATATGTGAATATATTGTTTTATGTGTGTGGATGAGGGAGACAAAAGGCAAAACTGCCTGTGACGATTGCCTCACTAGAGTTGAAAGAGAGACGGGGTCAAAATCAAGGAATGTACGAGCCAAAATGCCTGGACACACGGAGTTTGGAGCAATCTAAGACATAGGATAAGGGAAAGATGGATTCAGGGAGAGAGTTATATATACTGTGTGTATATATATATTATATATATATATATATATATATATATATATATATATATATATATATATATATATATATATATATATATATATATATATATATATATATACTCCCAGCCGGACTCAAACCACAGACAGTCAGGAAAAGTGTCCATTCTTTAATCCACAGCACCATGGCGTGATAAAGGATACTTAACCTTTTCCTATTTATATTAAGGAGAAAGGAAATTCTACTTGGAGAATGTATTGCAATTCGTAAACAACCCGAGTTGCGTGGGGGTACTTGTAAAAATCCCTGTATGGTCTTCTGGAATATGGATCCAACGACTTGGACATGCATTGAAATACATTCTTCAAGCAGGATTTCCCTTCATAAATAGGAAACAGGTTAGGTATCCTTTATCACGGCGTGGTGTAGTGGATTAAAGCATGGACACTCGTCCTGCCTGTCGGAGGTTCGAGTTCAGCTGAAGTATGAAAACATTTAGTAGCTCACGTATACTTGTGATATATACTTGATATACGTGATATATATATATATATATATATATATATATATATATATATAATTTTTAGTTTTCCTTCAAAATCCTTTCATCTTAACTTACCATTTCCACTATAATAGCTTTGTGCACAAACGAATACCGCAAATGTGCCTGCAGTGAGTATCCTATTGTAGAAAGTAAGTTAGGCAAATTCAAGTAGAATTTGAGTAAAAAGTCATGACACTCGGTGTTTGAATTAGTGTGTGTGTGTGTGTGTGTGTGTGTGTGTGTGTGTGTGTGTGTGTGTGTGTGTGTGTGTGTGTGTGTGTGTGTGTCTGTGTGTATGTGTGTGTGTGTGTGTGTGTGTGTATGTGTGTGTGTGTGTGTGTGTGTGTGTGTGTGTGTGTGTGTGTGTGTGAGTTCGCAAGTAATGGTGGGTTCAGGAGTACACATTTCGTAAACATTTGTAGACATAATATGTGTAAAGGTATATTGAGCCAACAGTTTAGTGTAAATACTTAGAAATAGTACTATAAGTTAGGTTAGTTTACGCAGGTTAGGTTAAGATGGATAGATTAAATAGGCTATACTTATAAGTTATAAGTATATATGGATTATATATTTGTCTCCGTTTATATCAATACACACACCATCTCTTGTTTTCTTGCTTGTTTGCGCGTGTGTGTGTGTTCAATATGAACTGTAGCACTACCCCTCCCTAACAGAGAGACATAAGACAGAGGTCATATCCGTCCCAGCGTCTTGCATAATTAGGACACAGCGGGGTTTCTGCTATGGCTGCCGAATAAAGTTCCAGGGGAAGATGTCTTCTGGAGTACTCTACCTCTAGAGAGAAGAACATAAACAAAGCCTGGTAAATTGAAATACAGGCCATATATTTGTTCTAGGATCAAAAATATATAGTATAACGAGAATATATGAACTCCAATAACACACACACACACACACACACACACACACACACACACACACACACACACACACAACAACAAACCCACAGCACCATACCCCATCCAAGTATCTCCTCTCACTACTATACTACTCGGGTCTGATGCTCCCATTGTCTCAGGCTTTCCGGGACACTACATCTGGTAGACATCACCACACATTCTCTTATCAACACCCTCCATTTATTTCACACTCTTGCCATTTTTTACCAGCACAACATTCATTGCCGTTATCGCTATTGACTGTATTCAATCTTCTTAAGCACTGCAGTATAAGATGACGCCCTATATACTTTAATATGGCTAATACTGGACGATTTTACTAAGTTTTGGAAAGTTATCTAGCAATAAAAAATCCTGATTAACGCTTCCACAACTCCTTTCTAAACTTAAAAAAATCGTCATTTGACAGCCAAAATAAAATATGTAGAAGGTTCACACTCTCCTATACCCTGTTCCAAATATGTAGAGGGTTGACACTCTCCTATACCCTGTTCCAAATATGTAGAGGGTTCACACTCTCCTATACCCTGTTCCAAATATGTAGAGGGTTCACACTCTCCTATACCCTGTTCCAAATATGTAGAAGGTTCACACTCTCCTATACCCTGTTCCAAATATGTAGAGGGTTCACACTCTCCTATACCCTGTTCCAAATATGTAGAGGGTTCACACTCTCCTAT
Organism: Paralithodes platypus; assembly: GCA_032716605.1. Taxonomy (NCBI): domain Eukaryota; kingdom Metazoa; phylum Arthropoda; class Malacostraca; order Decapoda; family Lithodidae; genus Paralithodes; species Paralithodes platypus. The sequence continues at coordinate 39,071,282 of CM064508.1, forward strand.
ACCCTGTTCCAAATATGTAGAGGGTTCACACTCTCCTATACCCTGTTCCAAATATGTAGGAAAATACTCTTGATCATTAACCTCTATACATCACAAACGACTTGACTAATCGAGCTAATATTGCTACCATTTGGGAAGGGTCAGCCAGGGGATAGGTGTGGACATTTACAACCCATTTGCTCTAGCCCTTTTTTGAGTTACAGAGGTTATGGATTTCGATTTATATATTACCCATTTGGAACAGGGTATATAGCAACCCTTATTGCACTAACCATACACTATTATAATTCCAACCATTTCAATCGATAATGCCATTTTACTCTATGTTTTGTTATGGTTACCCTAAGACGATTCTTCTAGGCTAAGGAAAGACATTTAAGAATCAAAATGTTAGACTCAATAAAAAAACAATAATTCTGCCAAATTCCCTCCTAATTCAATACAAGCGTCTGGATGTAGCTAAATGGAAGACAAAACTCGTGTCATCTGATTGAAATGGTTGATACTTCTATCAACTTTATAATCCTATATTCGCAGATCAACTCTCTATTCAAAGTGAACCATCATCATCCAGTCAGATCAATAGTCTCTTATTAAGTCTGTCAGTATCTGCTGACACATTTCTTCAGTTAACTCTGGCTAAATTAGTGCGATTATATTCAGTTTTGAAAGGAATTAAGTGACTAAAGGAGCAAACACTATATCAATTAATTAATGTTTATACTGAATGAAATCCTCTATTAAAAGTCAGAATTTATTAACAACTGTGTCATGATATTATGAAACGGTTAACAATTATCACTACTTCATCATCATTCACAAATTCACACACGTATCAATCCTATGAACTTTCAGTTCAACTCTTGATTTTCTTCACTATCTTCTATTTTAGCTCAACAATCTATTCGACACGAATTAGCAATTTCATTTACATTTACATTGAGAGACTCAGACCAAGAGTGAGAGCAGTTGAAATGAATTACTTAAGGAGTGCGTGCGGAGTTACATGGAGGGATAGACAGACTAATGAGGAAGTAAGAAGGTGTGGTGTGGAGGTAGATGTGCTGGAAAGTGTGAAAAGGAACAACTTGAGATGGTTCGGCCATATGGAAAGCGAGAGAATGACTAAGAGGGTGTACGAGAGCGAGGTGGAGGGACAGAGAGGGAGAGGTAGACCGAATGAGAGGTGGAAGGATGGAGTGAGGAAGTACATGAACGAAGGCGGTGCTGGTTGGGGGGAGGGGCGTCGACTGACTGGGGACAGAGGTGCATGGGGGCGGTTCGTTCGTGGCCACCCCTTCGGGGATCACGGCGTCAGGCAATAGATAGATAGATAGATTTACATTATCATCTCCAATATATTTTGTCGTTAGCATTTTCATTCTTATTAAAGTAATATTTCCTTCACCATCCTATATTATTCATTGTTCAACATTCCTCTAAAACTGTTTTCAATATCATCATTAAATAAACTGAACAATTATGAAAATTATCAATCCTCCATTTCCTAATATACAGTCTTATACTATCGTCAGTTATTCCAAGTCTACCTATTTACTTCGGTGGTTCGTTTTCTTGATCAACTATACAATCGGTTAAAAAACTACAATTATCAGCCAAACTGTGAACCTTACCCAATGACTCACTCACACACACACACACACACACACACACACACACACACAGCTCACCTAGCTGTAAATAGGTACCTACAGAACACATCCACAGCCATTCCAACGATACATATAACACCTACACATATAGGAGGCGGGAAATAACGAGCATGCTCACTCCCGCAATACAACTAGAGTAAATACAACTAGAGTAAGCACACACACACACAACACACAAACACACACACACACACGCACACACACACACACACACACACACACACACAAACAGACGAGACAAAAAAAAAAATCTACAACACTTTCGTTCTTATCCCCAGCGTAAATCATCTCAAAACACAGTTCTTATTTCCCTAGACTTTTTCGCATGAGGCAACAATTCAGGCCTATATAAAAAAAAACCCACATACACACAGAAACAAAACCAGCACACTATCTCTCCCGCGCTAAATAATTCCCAAACACGCTTCTTAACGCCCATGATTTTTTTTCATATTCGGGCGAGAATAGTATGTTGTACAAAAGAGTGGGGCGCTACTGTCAACTCTTCTCAGATAACTCCTGATATGTGGGGTGATGATGGTGGTGGCTACACTTGTCTTCCAGGAGGGGCTGCTGTGTGTGTGTGTGTGATGTCTACATATTTAGTTGCTCAATGTTGGTTTGAAATGGTGATAAGACAATGTGTGTTTGTGTGTGTGTGTTTGTGTATGTGTATGTGTGTGTGTGTGTGTATGTGTGTGTGTGTGTGTGTGTGTGTGTGTGTGTGTGTGTGTGTGTGTGTGTGTGTGTGTGTGTGTGAAAGATAAACAATAATAACATATATAGGAAGATAACTTGACAAACACGAATTTTATGAAAATCATCACATATATAAACAATAACTCGAATCTAGCTGTGTGGGCTGACAATGGGAGATTATCTTGGCTGTGGATATGAGGAAATATCCAGGGGAGGAATTGATGTGCGTGTGTCGTCTACAAGAAAATGACTCAATGATGGCTTGCATTGGTGATAAGAATATTGGTTTGGTTAGACCACCTGTGCTAATATGTAAAGTTTATCGAGAGGAGGCTACATTGTTTAAAAAAAACACACACAACAAACACACACAACAACAACAACAACAACGACGTTCCGTATTCATAATTTAGTAGTCATGTTCTTTCTTTTCTATATTTTGTTTCAGAGGACAATTTCTAATTATGCTGGGCATCTTATTTCCAAACTATGTTTTTTGTCGACCCAAAAGTCAGAGGAGGCAGGACTGCGTAATAGGGACTGCAAAGTCTGTGTGGTCCGTGTATCTATGTAGCTCTATGTAACTCTCTTCTAAAAGTAATATAATTGAACTGCACAATAAGTAGTACAAGTATATGGCGGCGGCGTTTTCTTGTTATCTTCAAGTAGGAATATACAGACCTTACTGACAAAAAAATATATGCAATACATTATGCTAATCTGTAACCTTCCATGGATTTATTGACCATTTTTATGCGGCCTTCATCTCTGCCACATGTTATAACCCACATATTACGCATCTTCGTTACATTTCATCACATTAGTGTGACGTTGAGATAATTAAAATTACAGCAATGTCTAATCGCACATCATATGTTCACTAAACTAAAACGTTCTTCGTCCACAGTGACAATAAAATATTCTTAACAAAAAAACTGCGTACGATAAAAAGGCTAAGTAATAGTATTAAAAAGAATTACGACGAAATAAAATAACATTATACTGTATATATAAATAAATAAATAAATAAATAAATAAATAAATATATAGATAGATAGATAACAAGAGAGGAAGAGACAGACACCCCAGCCCCAAAAGAGACAATAGCCCTTACATAATGACCCCGGGAGGTGGTTGGACCCGGACGATCTCATTACGCCAATTTACCCCTCCGCTTTCATCCCTGTATTGATTCACGATTGCTTTCAACAAATCTCCGGACGCAAGCACGGGGTCGGCGTTGTTTTGCGGCCATTGTGGAGCCGGCGGACGGTGACTGCAGGAGTGCTTGTCCGTGCCTTTGACGGGAACAGTTGGACGTTGTCAGTTTCAGCTGGTCGGCACATTGTTGTTTTGATTCTTTTGATTCAGATCCTCGGTCGTGGCTGGGTGTCGATGAGTTTTTTATTTGCCTTGCAGGGGATGATGGGTTTACGGTGTTTTCGTTCACAAGTCCTTTCACCGACTGATATAGCTAATCTAACAAATCAGTGGCCTTGTTTCCATGCACTTCGTCATAATGACACTGCAATGATTGCCCATTTTGATGGATATTAGATTGGGTAAAGATAGGATCTGGTAGGTTGGGATAGGTTAGCCTATATTAGATTAGATTAGGCAGGACTACAGTATGTACATTTGAAATAGATTAGGTTAGCCCTAGGTATATCAAAACTAGGTAAGGCGAGGGTGTTATTATAACTAGTGATATATAATAGATTAGGTTAGCCCTAGTTATGTCAAAACTAGGTAAGGCGAGGTTGTTATTATAACTAGTGATATATAATAGATTAGGTTAGCCCTAGTTGTCAAAACTAGGTAAGGCGAGGGTGTTATTATAACTAGTGATATATAATAGATTAGGTTAGCCCTAGTTATGTCTTTTAGAAGACCTATTTCTGTCCTTTTAAAGGACATTTCGTGCCATTAAGGTGTCGATTTTTTTCCTGGCGAGCGATAGCGAGCCTGTAATTTAAGAGGAACCGGCCTCTGGCCGGGACATTTTTCTACCAAAAAATGTACAAATTTATCTTGAAAGAGGGTCTAAGGGGTGTAATTTTAAGCTTGATGAAAACGTAGGGAACAAACTAAATACCTCCCCTTAAGTCAAGCTACTGTGGTATTTTACACCCGTAGGTAGATTTGATTATCGAGGGTTGGTTCGGATCAACGAATATTTGGAAAAGGCAATATATGATCCATGGCCAGACTGGGCTGGAACCCTTAACGTAACCTAACTCAAACTACCATAATACAAACGAAAATTCAACTGTCAACATAGTCAACTCTAGAGTGGACAGTGCATAGAACAGGTACAACAATGGTTACAAGGTCCTCGGACATGGAGTAAGTCTCTCTCTTTGACTTATGAACGTAATTCGAAAAATAGTTATTAGTACAGAACTATAATACGATATTTTCAATTATAGAAATCAAAATACTAATAATACTAATAATATGAAGATAAAAATTATTTTAATAATACAAATAATAATAACAATAATAATATATAAATATAATATCTTCCATTTTGCTAAGCCTTTCATTGCAGCCGTAACAATTAATATCTACCAAGCTTCGTAACGTGTGTATATATATATATATATATATATATATATATATATATATATATATATATATATATATATATATATATATGCCCCGTATACACTATACTACATAATAAGAAGAGAAACAATACTTGTGATCGGTACAACAGGTGATGGTGTTGTGTTAATAACAAGGTGTACACTAACATATGGACCGCATGGTGTTCTGATTACCAGAGAGTAAGAATGCGTGTGTGTGTACGTGTGTGTGTTGTATATATTTGGATATATATATATATATATATATATATATATATATATATATATATTATATATTATATATATATATATATACTAACCCAACATACACACACACAACTTCATGGTACAAAGAAAACAAGCTGGGCTCATAATAAAGAATAATGAAGTTTTTTGCTCTCTCTCTCTATATATATATATATATATATAGAGAGAGAGAGGTAAGAGAGACGTAGATGAGGAGAGAGAGAGAGAGAGAGAGAGAGAGAGAGAGAGAGAGAGAGAGAGAGAGAGAGAGAGAGAGAGAGAGAGAGCACAATAAAGCAATAGAGCCAGCCAACAAAAGGCCTCAGTAACAACCACGTCCCTCCCTCCCCCTAGGTGATATTGGAAACCCCGCTGCTCACCTTATTTTGTCAACAGTATCTAATTTACCCCTTCCTTTCCAATATCACCCTTTCTCGGCCACCCATTGTCTTCTACGGAAAAAAAATATATATATATACAAAACACAGAGAAACATATATCTGTTCTCTCTCTTCTTCTATCAATATACTGTATAATACAAAACACTGAGAAACATATATCTGTTCTCTCTCTTCTTCTATCAACATCATATTATTATCACTTTGCCATTTGTATTATTCATGTATATTTATTTATTTGCACTTGTCTAAATCTGAATTACTACTCATGCAATGGCTTATAAAGGAAAGCAAGCAAAATATTAATGTCTCCATAACCCTTTCAGTAAACGATCAATCCTCTTACCTTGATTTTGGCTAACATTTGACGTGCTTACTCGAGTTATATGGCCCTTATTAGGTATCAAAATAGTATACTATAAATTCACCATCATAATTCCAAAACTCTTTCCTAAACTGTATAAAATCGTCTATCGTCTAGTCATAACCAAAAAACCAAAATATCATTAAGAAATGCGTCATCATACACTGTAAAAGTCAAAAGTAGGGACATGGTATATAAAATCATTGGGTAACTTGACTATGATTTACCTTTCTCTCCCCCCCCCCCTAAAAAAAAAAAAAAAAAAAAAAAAAAAAAAAAAAAAGGAAAAGTGGAGATTGGGCCTGAGTAAATAGATAGATATATAGATAGATAGATCTTGTATAAGATGGGTTTATTACCACCAATATACCTCAAAATGGGTAGAATATTATGGACACTTTAATTACCTTTCCATAACCCAATATTTAGAGTACATGCCAAAAGGATTAAGGATGCTTGGAGTTGATCTATGTAATTTATGTGTAAGAGAGAACGGATGGGAGAGCAAGAAGGTTTTCCATGTCTTCTGAATAATTCAATTGTTTTCCATCCTTGTATTCAACCTCACATTACCTTCGTTAGGGAACTAATAGTGTAGCATTGTGTACTTGTATAATATTTGCCCTATATTTTGTATACATCATGTTATGTATATACAGTATATTATATGTATATTATACAGTATATATTATATGTATATTATATGTATATTATATGTATATTATACAGTATATATTATATGTATATTATATGTATATTATATGTATATTATATGTATATTATACAGTATATATTATATGTATATTATATGTATATTATATGTATATTATATGTATATTATACAGTATAATTATATGTATATTATATGTATATATATGTATATTATATGTATATATACAGTATATATTATATGTATATATATGTATATAGGTATATTATATGTATTATACAGTCTATATTATATGTATATTATATATTATATGTATATTATATGTATATATAGTATATATTATATGTATATTAAAAATACAGTATATTATATGTAATATTATATGTATTAGATGTATATACAGTATATATTATATGTATTATATGTATATTATATGTATATAATGTATGATACTATATATGTATATATACAGTATATATTATATGTATATTATATGTATATATTATATGTATATTATTTGTATATATTATATGTATATTATATGTATATTATATGTATATTATATATTAGGCTAATATGTATATTATATGTATATTATATGTATATTATATATCTTATACAGTCTATATTCTATGTATATATAATGTATATTATAGTATTTATATGTATCATATACAGTATATTATATGTATTATATGTATATTATAGGTATATTATAGGTATATTATACAGTTATATTTGTATTTATATGTATATATATATATATATGCTATTATACAGTATATTGTATATGATATTATATGTATATTATATGTATATTATACAGTATATATTATATGTATATTATATGTATATTATATGTATATTATATGTATATTATACAGTATATATCATATGTATATTACTAAATTGATTGAACCGGCGTAACTTGAAACTCCCCATACCCAAAGTATCTTAGTCATCTATTTTATATTTGTTCTTCTGATGTTTTATATTTGTATATGTCTTGATATATTTGACTTTAATAGTTGTGTATAGTTATCCCGGCTTTTTATTGTATTTTTCACATTCGCCCACTTCCTGTTGTCAACATTTGCTACCGCTATTCCTGTTGTCAACATTTGCTACCGCTATTCCTGTTGTTTCCTTTCTTATACTGAAGGTTTCGCTTGAACTTTGATCTTCATTCAATATTGCAGCATACCCTTTCATATTTTCCATTATCGATTTAACGTTCAGTAAGTGCTATTGAATTAAGATAGAATGGTAATCTGTTTCATTTATAGAATAATAGCCTTTCACAAGTTTTATAATAATTGGTCGTTAGTTATTCAAATTACTTCTCACATTAACTAAATATAATGTATTCAGTTGCATCATAATTGACACGCATGTATGAGTAATACTAATAATAATATAGGTACCGGTATATTATTATGCAATAATATTATTTAAATTTTTCACAAAGGTTAGGTAGATTAGCTACTGTACATGCAGCCTCGTAAGGATATACACATTTATTGTTGCTTGCTTACCCTTGGACTCTTTTATTCGTACTTTCAATTCCGCCAAAACGGAGTTCTGCGGAGATGAGATTGTGACTATCGTTATACAATATATATATATATATATATATATATATATATATATATATATATATATATATATATATATATATATATATATATATATATATATATATATATATGTGTGTAAATATATATACATAACGGATTTAGATAAAAACGTCATCATCACCTTCATTTGTTGCCCAAATATAAATGACCCCCACCTTACCCGCTACATACGCAACTCTACAAATAATCCATACAAAATAGTTCTTGCTTGTTTTTACGAAGCTCAGTGTGTTGCATTTCTGTTATCCAATGATTTCACAAACAGAATTTAGTGATGAGTCGATATACTTACATGTAACCCTGCTCCCAAGAATTGCACGCATGGCGGAGGTATGTTCTTTACTGAGGATTTATGTGTGTTATTCTTTTTTTCTTACTTTATAACGTGTCAATCAATTGGATATATGCATATAGTTAGCCTATTACTTGATGAGAGGACCAGAGGTTAACATGCATACTGACGCAAGTAACTAGCATAACCTAACATAATGTGGTGATGGGCTGGTCTATCAGAGTGAGAACTGAGCGATCTCTGCCATACCCATAGCTTACTCTGACTGTTCCTTTTACTTACATATTTTCTAGATCTCAAGTGACGGCGTCTCTTCCGTGGATTGACCTCCCAATCTACCATGATTGGAAGCCAAAGCGTCACATTTGTCCTTTGCCCGTCAACTTTCTCTTCATAGTTGCTGAGGGGCACAGGGCCCTGGGTGGGGCTTTGGTTTCCCGGGCGTTTCCGCACCCTCCTTAGCTCCCCGCCATGGAGTGGCTTCGGTCACCCAGGCTTTATTGTGGTCGGCAGGGAGGGTTCTTTGGGGGCGCTCGATTGTGGCCTTGGCCTTATTCGGGGCCTTGGGGCTGTTCGGCCAGGCAGCTTGAGGAACAACAACAACAACAACAACCTAACATAATGTAAAGCCGCTGTCTCACAGACAATATTTTGTGTCGTTATCTGGGATTCCGCTATCAGTAATGTTATTTAGAAATATGCGTTTCTTATTCCTAGTTTATTGTGTATGTAATATTATGGGTAACTAGATTCAAAACGCTATCACGATGGAGTTGCAAAACATGGTATAACAGAGCCCAGCACTACTAATTTTCATTGTGATACAGTGGATCCGAAAGTACGATACAAATTACAAAATGTATTTAAAGTGAATGATAACCAAAGACATAGAGCTCATTCATTATATTGTTATTAATTAAACATAAATTAGTATAACTTACTTTCGTTTTCTGTATCTAGGCGGCCTGTAGATCGTAGTGTTTCATTTGGGAAGGGGCTCTCTCAATTCTCCCAGACTGTAAAACAAAGACAGAAAAAAAAAGTTAGTGTAAAAGAACCCACCACAAGATGCAGTATTATGTAACATGACACTTGGTGATTGATCATTAAATTTACTGTACCATTACACTCATGGGTAGCACGTTTGTCTGTTGATCACTAGATCCAGGGTTCAATCCCAGGTGGGGTGTACGGGAATTATATTTTAACGCTTCATGCCAATAGGGTATTTCTGTATTAATTTTACTTGTAGTAACGCTAGACGACTTTATTCAGCTTAAGTACGATCTCTCGAGATCGAAGACGTAAGAACTATAAGCCTTATCTCATTAATGCCACATTTCCTTCCTCAGCTACATGAAATTGTCTAATGGAGTCATCGTTATGAAAGGGATAGCCTAATTAGATAAGGATATACGATATATGAAGAAATAGAAATGCAGATAGATTGAGATACAGTAAATATATAGAGCAACAGACAGACAAACAGACAGGGAGAGACAGACAAAGGACACACACAGACAATACACAGACAAATAAACATATTTTTCTCTATATATTTATTTCTCTCTCAGTCTTTCTCTCTCTCGCTCTTTTGTCAACCTCCCTTTTCAAGCATCACCCCTTTTCAATTCTCTTTAGAGCATCCTTCTATTTTTATAGACTGTTTTCCTCAGTCTATTAATTCACAATGTATTATAACTCACACACACACACACTCACTCTCTCTCTCTCTCTCTCTCTCTCTCTCTCTCTCTCTTTTAGTGTATTGTCATTTTCCGTATGAGTGAACTTATGCATGCAATTATTGTATCAGCAGTATTCCCATTTGTTTACGATTTCCATTATGCCAAAAAAATTATAATTTTCTTGACCATATATTTTCATTCGACATTTCTTGCAGTTGCAATAGGCTTTCTGACTTAATTTTCTAGTAATCTATTATCCTATTATGTATCTGTCAATCGATTAATGTACCGATCTTATAAACGTATCTTGCTATGCTATGGCTCCCTACCTACCTATTTATTAACCTATATATCTATCAATCTCCAGCCTTATACCCTGCAATTCTGTTCTCATATATTCATATGCGATTATCTTCATATAGAAATATTATCATACTAAGATTTCCGTTACTATTGCACTATTTATACACAATCCTTAGTTTTTATTTATATATATTTGTTTTCAATTCGATCTGCTAATGTTATCATTGTATGGGTAGTCTATAAATACAATCCGTAGTGTTATTCCAATTCGTCCATTCTTCGGCGATTATAATTGTAATGGCGTTTTTATGTCGCCTTCATTTTCTATTACATTGAGATTTTCATTAGAATTTCATTTTCTCCAATAATTTCAATCCTTAGTATTCTTTTCACTTCCTCCTTTCTCTCTTCCTCGATTTCCAATATCCCTTTCAACCAGAAGACACCATTTTTTTATACCGTCATCCTTCGACGATTGAATTCAACTTTGGAGGATAAATCGAGGATTCATCGGGATAGCCTTTAACCCTTCGTATCATGTAGGTTTTTCCTAACCTAAGCCGAGTAATATATTCTGGCCGTAGCGTAAATAAAGTAAGAAAATCGTCATGTGCTTAAAAGGGTTAAGATCTCTGCTATCTTTCCCCACTAACTGCCCTGCCAATCTTCTCGTTATCACTGACCTTTGGCGTGCTCTCTTTTCATTCGTTTCCATTAAAGCCTTCAATCAGATGGCGCCTTTCCCAATAGTATTTTAGTCAACCCTTGCAAGACCCGATTACGCATTTCTTTTGTGTTTTCTGGCTATTATCAGACGGTATTATTCAGATTAGGAAGGGCATATGGAAGTAAGAGGGTTAATTGAGATAGTGTTTACCCTTATAATTCCCACATTCCAAAACTGTATATAATCATCTAATGTATTGTCAAAATGCGTCATAATCTTCAAAGGGTTAACCCCAGGCGACAATGCTACACTTGGGTCGGGTCTGTTATTAGGTTAAGGGGAGGTTTTATTTTTCTGGACTCCCTTCTCCCTCGTGTTTAGCTCCATTGGTTTTGAGATCTTAAGCCGTTCGCCCCATTAGTTTGGCGATTTTAAGACCTCTCGCCCCAATTATTTTATTAATATTAAGACCTTTCGTGCCAATTAGGTCTCGATGTGTACAGTAATTTAGGATTTAACTCGCTGGGGGATCTTGGGAGTGTTTTTGTTTTATTATTATTGTTTTTAAGCATGCTAGAAGTCTAGGGAGCAAACTAATCTAATAGTACATATATCAATTGTCCTCCTCATTCATAGAGCGGTTCTAAGATTAATTATATATTATATTATATACACATTTATGTAAGTGTTGATGGACACCCATGTATTATTTGTCTATTACCAGTATACTAAAAGTGTTGTATAGCATTTACTGTGGGTGGGCTTATGATGAAGTACTGAGAATTAATACAACACAAATTTACTCACAATATTATCTCCCCTAAATGCACTTGGAATCAAACCTAAGTCGCCATGATTACAACGTTAGTGCCACAACCACTCAGCCATACCTCCCGATAATTTAACTGTCTCCCAAGTTATCGTTCCCTTTAACTGTCTCCCAAGTTATCGTTCCCTTTAACTGTCTCCCAAGTTATCGTTCCCTTTATACATCAATGTTCCTAAACCCTTTCATGCATATTTTAACACCCAAACCTTCCCCTTGCAGTCCACCATAATGTTCCTTTGTGATCCCTATTATTGATATGTTCCTTATCTCAGCCATATCTACTCTGTTGTGTGTATCTACTCTGTTGTGTGTATCTACTCTGTTGTGTGTATCTACTCTGTTGTGTGTATTCTATCCTTTTCCAACTAGCTGATTGACTATTTACTGGGACTGCCATATGTACAGTCGCGCTAATAAGTTATATCCCGGCACCATGTGTGTTTTGATCAATAAGTGGTATCAGCAATATGTAAGCTTCATGTATTCATATCTAGTGAAATATACAAACATGTTCCTAAACTTACCCACTCTATTCAACATCTGACAGACATTAATACAGCACAGAGCGAGTCAAACCTAATGCCAGCTGGGACATGACTTATTAGCGCGACCGTAAATGATCGTTATTAGTAGTATAATTAGATTTGTCCTTGTGTAGCTATTTATATATAATTTTGCAAACTTCTGATTCCGAACTATCGATTTGTTTTGTTCTGGTAATTATATACTGTGTGTACAAGTATATGTATTTTCATCATATACTGTTTTTGTATTATATATTGTTTTATTTAGAGTATGATTTGTTTCTTTTTCATATACGGCCACAGAAAATTGATTGAAACTTCAGGAAATAATGGAAGGGTCCGGAGAAAGGGGTTAGGCGCCATTTGAACCACGCAGGGCTGCAGGGCATTGCCTATGCAAAAGCAAGCAGCTGTCAGTAAGGTCTGGCCCAACCATTTGACTTTGTCATTAGTAGGTGTTTATAGAGATCACTGGGGCATCACTGTTTGACATAAACAACTTCTCAACAATGCCACAATATGCCTCCCTACAATCTACCTATTATCTATCTATCTAGCTACCTATCTATCTATTTCTTTGCGTCTATCACTCCACCCATCTGTACCTTTGTTGCATGCCCCCCCACAGCTTCTCAACAATGCCTCAATATGTCGACAATTGGCCTCACTCAATATCCGGATGAATAACATTACAATCTGGCGCTAGAGTGCCTGGTATTGGCTGCTGTGGTAGTGTATTGCATTGTCTTGTATTACATCATAATATATGGTATTGTATCGCATAACGTTCGATTGCTGTATAGAGTATCATATAATTGTATCGAACTGAACTGCATTGTACTGTTTATAAATTAACCGTATTGCAGTACGGTATATAGTCTATCTATCTATCTATTTACTCAGGCCCAATCCAAACTTTTCCTATTTATTTATTTTATTTATTAATTTATTTTATTTTTATTTTTTATTTTATTTTTTGTGTTGGGGGCTGTATATAGTACGGTTATTTATTGCAAGATACTGGATGAGGCCGCTTTGCATTGTATTATTGCATTATGTATTGTACTGCATCTGACAGACATTAATACAATAATCTATTGTAGTAGAGTATATCACAGCCTATTATAATGCATACTGTACATAATTGCTTTACATAAGAACATAAGAAAATGGGAGTCTGCAGAAAGCCGATTGGCCTAAGCAAGGCAGATCCCTGTCCCACACAACCCCAATTACAAAGCCCAATTATAGGCTCAACACTCTAATACCCTGAGGATCATCTTACCAAACCGGTTAGAGATTAACGCAGGATTACGGGGGTCTGCAGAGCGCTGATTGGCCCAACCCGGCTGATCCCCCTTCACACCCAACCCTTCTCGTCCATATGCTTATCCAATTTTTTCTTAAAGCTCCCTATCGTTCTTGATCCCACTATATCACTTGGTAGCCTATTCCACCCATCTACAACTCTGTTACCAAACCAATATTTGCCTATATCTTTTCTGAAACGAAATTTATCTATTGAAACCATTGGTACGAGTTCTTTCGCTATCACTGACGTTTAGTACATTTGTCATGTCCCCTTTGTTAATCCCACTAACCCACTTGAACACCTCTATCATATCCCCTCTAACTCTGCGTCTCTCTAACGAATGTAAACCTAATTTCTTCAACCTTTCTTCATACGGAAAATTTCTAATATTATGGATCATTTTTGTCATTCTACGCTGAATTCTCTCCAATGAATCTATGTCCATTCTGTAATAAGGACACCAAAATTGGACAGCATAATCCATATGGGGTCTCACTAATGACAAGTAAAGTTTTAAGATAACATCAGCAGTTCTGTTACTCGCACTCCTAGAGATGAACCCGAGAATCCTGTTTGCCTTATTACGAACGCTTATACACTGTTTTCTAGGCTTCAAATCATTGCTAACAAACATACCTAGATCTTTCTCGCAGTCTGAATTTTCTAATTCTAAATTAGCTAGTTTATATTTAACATTTGTTTGCATCTTCCCTATCTTTAATACCTTGCATTTGTCAATGTTAAACTTCATCTGCCAATTTACTGACCATTCATGTAAGGTATCTAGATCCCTTTGGAGGCACTCTATATCGCTATCTGAATCAATTGATCTCCCCATTTTAGTATCGTCTGCGAATTTACTTATCCTACTAGTTTATACCTAAATCTAGGTCATTTATGTATATAAGAAACAACAGGGGACCTAATACCGATCCCTGGGGGACACCACTTTTGACTGCTCCCCACTCTGACTTGGTACCATTTATGCTGACTCTCTGTTTCCTACCAATTAGCCATGACCTAATCCATCCCAACAACGACCCTCCTATTCCATGTGCCTCAACCTTTCTCATCAATCTCTCATGAGGGACTCTGTCGAAAGCTTTACTGAAATCTAAATATATAATATCATATGACTTGTCACTATCTACTGCTTCATATACCTCTGAGAAAAAGCTAAGCAAATTAGTAAGGCACGAACGTCCCTGAGTGAATCCATGCTGAGAAGAATTTATTAAGTTAAATTTTACTAAGTGGCTTCTAATTTTCCTAGCAATAATAGACTCTAGCAACTTTCCTATGATTGATGTGAGACTAATGGGACGGTAATTGGATGCTATCGATTTATCACCTTTTTTGAAGATCGGAACTACATTTGCAAGCTTCCAAGCTTCTGGAACTAAACCTGTTTCTAATGACTTGTTAAATATAAATGCTAATGGACTACTTAACTCATCTCTGCATTCTTTTAATACTCTAGCATATACCTCGTCAGGACCAGGCGATTTTTGAGGTTTCAGTCTGTCAATTTTCTTAAGCACATCATTTCTACTTATACTAACTGTACTTAACATATTTTCTATACTATCACTATATACCATATTGACTTCTGGAATCTGTGCCAAATTTTCATTAGTGAAAACGGAAAGAAACTGACTATTTAATGTACTGCACATTTCTAAATCATTTTCTGTTATTTCTCCTATTGAAGTTTTTAGGGGGCCTATTACATCTCTAACTTTAGATTTATATAGTTGGTAAAAAGCTTAGGGTTATTTTTTGAGTCGCTGGCTATCCTTATTTCATAATTTCTTTTTGCTTTCCTGATTTCCTTTTTGACCTGTCTTGATAGAGTCTGATAGTATATATGTAAATGATTTTCACCTTTCTTTATTTTTCGATATATTCCTTTCTTTTTTCCTATAAGATCTATTAGCTTATTAGTCATCCATTTTGGTTGGTTCTGCGTCGATCTAAATCTTCTTTTAGGGATATATTTATTTTGAGCATTGTGGAGTGAAGCAATAAACTGGTTATATGTAGGTGGCAAGTTTAACTCTGGCATATCCTGACTTAATCGCTTAACAATAGGGTCCACCCTTAAGTCTCTTCTTAGCCCACCATAATCGGCTTTTCTGAAATCTGGGATAAGTGTCGTATTCTCTTTAGCATTCCCTGTCCATTGTATATTAAAATAAATAGATTTATGATCGCTATTTCCTAGGTGGTCACCAATCTCTACATTATTTATCATATGTTCATTGTTACTGAAAACTAAATCAAGAATATTAATACCTCTAGTCGGCGTATCTATGAATTGAAATAAAAAACTATCTTGTACTACCTCAATAAACTCTACTGAATCGGAGTCGCCTATTTGGTGCTGCCAATCAATGTTCGGAAAATTAAAATCCCCCATAATGCACACATTGCTAAACCTTGATGCTATTTTAATTTCCTCCCATAACGATTTTCCGCCATTTCTACTCATATTAGGCGGTCTATATATAACTCCAATAACTATGGTCTCACTACCTTCGTTAACCTCTACCCAAACACTTTCATTATCATTATTTAGTCTAATACCTGATTTAATACAACTTTTTAATGTACTCCTGACAAACACTGCTATACCCCCGCCCCTCCTACTTGTTCGGTCATATTTAAACAAACTATATCCTGGAATATCAAATTCTGCTAAAAAATGCCTAGATTCTGTATTAATCCACGTTTCAGTTAGCGCTATTATGTCTATATTTTCTGTGCTAACGAGTGCTCTAAGTTCGTTCATTTTGTTACATAAACTCCTACAATTTGTATAATATACCCTCAACCTATTACTTTTATTTGCAACTAATTTTCTATTGTGTTTAGCTAACTTATTATTTCCTGTTGAACTACTAGCTCTAGACGGAAATTCTACTCTATCAGTATTCTCATCTTTACTATCAGTTACATGTGTAGTGTTATCGATACTACTATTACACATCACTATATCCGCACTATCTTGACTGATTATTTCTATTTTACTCACTGGTTTGTCACATGAAGCTTTGTTTTCCATATACATTGTATATTGTTGCATACACTGGCATTGCATTATTAGGTATGTGTATTATATCGTATTATAATATACTTCATATTGTATTTCACTGTACCAGAATTGCTTTGTATATTATGCTACACTGAATTAATTGTACTAGACTATACCCCATTATGCGTTATTATCATTGAAGTTGCATTGCCTCTAAAATAACTGTAATTTATCTAGCACAGCTTGATACTGCACACACACACACACACACACACACACACACACACACACACACACACACATATAATTCACCACCTGGCCACCACAAACGTCACACCATAACACTTGAACCAAATACTTGTGAACACAGAACAATACCACCTTATCTGACACAATGATAACACAACCCAGGTATCTCGACAGCACTTGAACCAAATCACACTTTAGGAAGAGATATAATTGCACTGGAGTCACAAGATCCTCCCCCACAATATACTGTATATATATATATATATATATATATATATATATATATATATATATATATATATACAGTATAATTATACACAGTAAGTATTTTATTTATGTTTTGTTTTCTATATGGGTGAGGGAGACAAAAGGCAAAACTGCCTGTGATATTTATTTACTTATTTATATATATATTTGTTTTAGTTTCCTCGCTAGACCTCCATCAAGCTTTACAAAAAAAAAAAAAAAAAAATTAAAAAAAATACAAAATACAAAATAAATAAATAAAATCTTCCTTCGAAATAAATTTGTACATTTTCCAGTAGAACAAATTTTCCGGGCTGGTTCCTCCTGAAATTACAGGCAAGCTATCGCTTGATAGGAAAAACTCGACACCTAAATTGCACGAAAGGTCCTAATATTGACAAAGAAATGAGGTGAAAGGTTTTAAAAACGTTAAACTAATGAAAAGAATGAAGTAAACTATAATCAACTCGATGAGAACAAACAGCAGGGTATACAAAATACAAAGACAATCTCAAAACTACCGATTCTAGAAACGTTTCTAACCATTGCCATAACAGTTCACGCCACCTATACGGTTGATTGTGATTGGTCGAGTACTATCACGCGAGGTGGTCAGGAACCAATGGGAAGACAGGATATCAAGGTCATAGTGGGTAGGTGGGTGTAGGTGTGGGATTGGTTGATGGTTCAGTACGTGTGTAAACATGTGACTTAAAATTCTGCTTATATATTATCACGCAGGATGCATAGTTTACATAGAAGGAGGGTGTGTGGGTGTGTGTGTGTGTGTGATGCATATTTCATGTATAGTTGCGTCACTTTGTATGGTGATGTTTGTGTGTGTGTGTGTGTGTGAGAGAGAGAGAGAGAGAGAGAGAGAGAGAGAGAGAGAGAGAGAGAGATAATTATATAACACAAGCAAGATTATTGATCGATACAAACAAAGGTCATACGGTACGCCCTTAAATGTACGATAAAGAACGATAGTGATGTGGCCCATATTGAAGATATTAATTATTGCCAGTCATTTGCAAACCAACATTTTCCAGCATGATTATAGCATATACTTCTCACTAATGTACCCAATCAGAAAACACACACACACACACACACACGCACACACACACACACACACACACACACACACACACACCATATAATTAACACTAACAAATCATTAACAATTTTGCCAAAAGCTAAATAATCATTACAAATATATTACTATCACCTGCATAAATACCCTCGACTTTGACATTCTTCTTGTAATAGACCCCTTTTGGTAAGGACTCTGATGAATTTCAGACATTATGTGTGACATTGTTATCCTAAATAATCGCAATAAGGGAAGTATTTGCAAAACAGAGAGTCTCCACAATGTAAACTTTGTTGTCAAATATTGATGAACAATTAAGAACGAGGGTAATTTTCACATCACCAAAATGGCCACCATTTGTCTGATCTCTTTATTCTTAGGATCTCCAGCTATGTCTTTGTCCTTGATATTTAGCCAAATTAACAATGTTGTCAAGTTTTAGATTCAGTGTTTTGGATTTAACCCCTTTAACACGATGCCAAGTTTCACCATTATATTTTACCCAGTACTAAACTAGTATATTTAACTTGGTGAGGATTTGTGGGAGTAGTTTGATCATTTGAGATAGTTTGTACCCTGTCTAGAAATCTTGCCTAACCTGAATAAAATCGTCTAATGATAGCCAGAACAACGAGGGACAGCATCGCATTGAAGGAGTTAAGGGGAGCCAGACCGTTTTTTTTCTTTCTATTAATTAATTTATTCCTTCATTTCTTAGCTTTCTCTCTAGACCTCGATCAAGCTTAGAAAAACACCCCCTAGACCCCCCTTCAAGATAGATTTGTACATTTTTCGGTAGAAAAATGTCCTGGCCAAAGGCCGATTCCTCCACTATCGCTCGCCAGGAAAAAAATGAACCTAAATGGCACGAAGGGTCCTAATATTGACAACAAAATGGGGTGAAAGGTCATAAAATCCCCAAACTAATGGAACCAACGTCTTACAATCTCGAAACTAGTGGGGCTAAACATAAGGGAGAAGGGGGAAGGGGGGGGGGGGTCCATAAAAACCTTAACCCTTGGTGAAACTAGTGACTGTAGCCTGACCTTTAGTGTGATTCATGCTGAAGGTCAAGTTAGGGCATTGTCCCCGCACTATTGTTTTCAACCATGATTAAACGGAGAGATACGCAGGAGAGGGACCTATACGCAAATTATTTGTCTCCCGTTTACACACTCACACACACATTATTATTATTATCTCTCTCTCTCTCTCTCTCTCTCTCTCTCTCTCTCTCTGTGTGTGTGTTTAGGGGGATGGAAGGGGGTTAGTAAGGGAAGAGCTAGCTAGAGGGTGATATTTAAATCAGTAGGAGGTCGACAAAAATGGTATGGTTTAGTTCGTTAGTTGAGTTCTGCTTTTGTTCATTGTTTGTTTTATGATTGCAAACGCAGGGTATGCTCTCTCTCTCTCTCTCTCTCTCTCTCTCTCTCTCTCTCTCTCTCTCTCTCTCTCTCTCTCTCTCTCTCTCTCTCTCTCTCTCTCTCTCTTTAACTATCTCTCTATGACATTGCTCTGTAGCTGATATTAATATATTGATTGTATAGTTGTACCCACAAATGGATGAAGACATGAATATTATCATTTAATACAATGCAATATCTTAATTATTTCAAAATAATAAAAAGGGAAGATATGATTCAATGAGGTTAAATGACAGGCATATGAGGTCCAACAGTATGTCCTACAGAATACTTAAGGGGAGATTTCCACTTGAGGGATTTTTTTTATGGACCCGTTTCTCCCTCATGTTTAGCCCCATTGCTTTTGAGATTTTAAGACGTTCGCCCTAGTGGTTTTGACATTTTAAGACATTTTGCCCCATGTCTGTCAATTTTAAGACCTTTCGTGCCATTAAGGTGTCTTTTTTTCGTGGCGAGCGATAGCGAGCCTGTAATTTAAGAGCAACCGGCCTCTGGCCGGGACATTTTTCTACCGAAAAATTTACAAATTTATCTTGAAAGTGTGTGAAAGAGGGTGTAATTTTAAGCTTGATGAAAACGTAGGGCACAAACTAAATACCTCCCCTTAAGCCCTCAATCAGAAGACTAATTACCTTCTCTATGACGACTATATTCAAGTTATTATTGTTAATATCGATGATCGTTCTTAACACTAATAACCCCCAAATTAAACTAAAGCATGTGATTCTGCTAGGATTCAAACCTAGGGTATACCTCATACAGAACTTAAACGCTGTAACAATTACACCATCAAATCACAAGGAAGAGCATATTGGAGGAGTGAAAGGGTTAAATGTGGTAGTCTTCGTGGGATATTAAATGATACTTTATTTAATTATTACTTAGGAATTTGCTTGCTTTGCTATTTTCGAGCAATATATATATACAAAGATAGAGAGACGGTGGGTATTTTCTTAGCAATATATATACAAAGATAGAGAGACGGTGGGTATTAGACTGGGATAGTGTGCGTCATCCCCACCTGGATAATTATAGAGATAACCCAGAACCCAGCCAGAGGAAGTGACGGAGACAGGTACAGTTATATTTATAACACCTATCATAACTACCTCAGTCTTGTTGTGCTGACCAGAACAACAGACACTGGAGTAAACAAGCACTGGTCAACTCCTGCTACATTGCCCCTTTTGTACTTTCTCTGCAATATATATTTACTTACTATATATATTTACTTACTATATATATTTACTTACTATATATATTTACTTACTATATATATTTACTTACTATATATATTTACTTACTATATATATTTACTTACTATATATATTTACTTACTATATATATTTACTTACTATATATATTTACTTACTATTATTACGGAATAATACTGTTGCACACTTACAAACGTGTCTAATAATATCCATTACATTTACAGTATCTTAGTGAACTAGAGATATGAATTGAATATTTATATATTATATACATATTATATATATTTATATATTATATACATATTATATATATTTATATATTATATACATATTATATATATTTATATATTATATACATATTATATATATTCCTACCATGAATGGAGAATGCCCATATACAGTAGGTGCAAAATTCGGAAAAAAATAATAGATTAATAGATGACAAACTCAAAATATAACTGAGTGTGAAGTTTACGAGATACTCGTGGTACACTCTAATTACACCAATTTAGACACATTATATATATATATATATATATATATATATATATATATATATATATATATACAGTATATATATATATATATATGTATATATATTAATTAATTTCATTGTATTTGTTATTGTCTTTTCTTTTCTTTTCTCTTTTTTTCGGGGGGGAGGGAGTCTTGAGCTTGTTTACTAACCTTGATGTAGGTCTAGGGGGCAAAAAAAAAAACACACACACATTATCAATATTCACTGGTGTGTAGAGATAGCACAAATAGAGGGTGTGTTCTAGCGATGGAGGTCACATTTTACCGTAGAATCCTGTACAAACATAAATACATTAAACAATAAGATCTCAATAAACACTCTGAATAACACAAGTCTTTCTTAAACTGCGTAAAATCGTCTGATGTTAACCAATATTAAAGTTCAAAATGTGTCATGATACAGAAGGGGTTAACTAAGACAACAACAGGATAAAGACCCGGATTCAGCTTTGGCCATAAACGGATT
The DNA here is from genome assembly GCA_032716605.1 of Paralithodes platypus. Lineage (NCBI taxonomy): Eukaryota > Metazoa > Arthropoda > Malacostraca > Decapoda > Lithodidae > Paralithodes > Paralithodes platypus. The sequence goes on from CM064508.1 coordinate 39,093,435, forward strand.
TACCCTGAAACCTACCGATAGGACTAGGACTAAGGCGGTGAGTTGGACCCCAGTTGACCAGTTCAGTTTATTATGTGTGATTTACAGTATATATGATAGATGAATTGTCGTAAATGTGTGTGTGTGTGTGTGTGTGTGTGTGTGTGTGTGTGTGTGTGTGTGTGTGTGTGTGTGTGTGTGTGTGTGTGTGTGTTTTTTTATATAGATAATATGTGAATGCAAGAATGTTTGTGTGCATACATGAGAGAGAGAGAGAGAGAGAGAGAGAGAGAGAGAGAGAGAGAGAGAGAGAGAGAGAGAGAGAGAGAATTAAAAGGTCACATATCCGTTTTATACCCGTATAGGATACAGTACGTATCGTCAATACTGTATCCCAGTACATACCGGTACATACACACAAACAAACACACATATTCTCTCTCTCTCTCTCTCTCTCTCTCTCTCTCTCTCTCTCTCTCTCTCTCTCTCAGTATCACAACACAGGCAATCACAAGGCACGTGTGTGTGCTTGATGTTTACGAGAGCGCTATAAACTACGTGATAGATGAACAAATAGATAGTGTAGATAAATCATAAATAGGATATACAGTATATATATATATATATATATATATATATATATATATATATATATATTATATATGTATATACCGGTATAATTATATATAATAAGACGAGAACCTTCTGGAATGTTATTTTACCGTGAATTTACGAAACGGATGCTCTCAAGTACAGGACAACTACCCACTATGACGCCATTTTGGAACCTTATGACTAATTCATAAGGGTTGCTTTTTCCACAACGTTTTATCAGCCACTCCACCACCAGATACTCTACCAGATTCCTTAGTCTGGCGTCACATCAGCAAGTTTATCGGCTGCATGTATCGGAGTTTTGAATCCGCTACAAGTTATCATATTAATTGGATTGATTTTGCTGGTTAAGCTGATAGTATATTGGACTGTGCATGATTATGAGTTTTTATAAACAAATTACAGTCATAATGAAAAAGAAAACGGTCCTATTGTAGACTCGATTGGAGTGACTCGGATACTGTGGCTCTGAATACATCCGCCGCTAAAGTGCTTGTGTGACACCGGTTTTAGTCCTATTATATAATCCGGTAAATCCGTCCAAGGTAAAAGCTGAATCCGGGTCTGTATCCCGTTGGTGCCGCGTCTTAGTTAACCCCTTCAGTATGATGACACCCTTTTAATGTCAATTATTTTGGCTAACATAGACGATTTTATGCAGTTTAAGAAGATCCTATGGTACTTGGATGGCTTAATTCCCAAGTCATTAAGATGGTTTATTAAAATAGTACTTTCCCCTTTGAGTCCTACAGGTAGATCATAAGCTAAAGAAAATTGTCTAATGGTAAGCAGATTAAGACTATCATTACGTAATCATGTTTCTAAGGTTTAACATCATTTTAATTCACGGTAATCAAAGTTCAATCTGACAAGTCCATACGTTTCGTCGGTTTAATAAATCTTTCTATATTATCTTGAAATTGACACTCTTAAAATGTGCACTAATTGTATTACATAATGTGCTTAACCCTTTCAGTACGATAACGTAATTTTAGTCTTATTATGGTCATCATTAAGCCATTGTCTTCAGCATATATTCTATCTCTAGCACTCAAAAGGATAAACTCTATCTCCATAGGTCCTTATTAAACTGCGTGTAATCGTCTAATGTTAACCAGAATTAAAAACAAAAGTGGCGTCATCGTTCTGAAGGGGTTAATAATACATTCACGAATTATACAGTGCAAATAATGAGGAGTGACACGCACACATACATACAGTACACACACACACACACACACACACAATCACTCTCTCAATCACTCACTCTCATGCAATCATAGGAAAGAGTGTGTGCATATTTTGTGTATGGATTATGATAGATAAACAGGTGTATATATATATATATATATATATATATATATATATATATATATATATATATATATATAAATTATATATATATATATATATATATATATATATATATATTAAATGTGTTGTTATATAAGCAATATAGATACCTAGGTAGAACATAGATAGATAGGTATATAAAGACAGATTGATATATATATACAATACTGATATAAATATACAGGGGGATGCAGGAATGTTCTAGAAGATTATTTGTACGTGACTTGACAACTGCTTTAAGATACAACTTTAAGTTGCCATTTTGAAACCTTTAGAATGATTTATAAGGAGCGTTTTCTCCGGCAACATGTTATTCATTTAATTATGGCAGTACTTGAGGAAAAAATAGTCTATTCATTATAACTACGACAGAACACTTACCCACTAACCTCTATAACTAAAACTAGACTAGAGTAACTGTTTGGGAAGAGTCCGTCAGGAAGTAAGTATGGATATTAACAGCCCATTTTCACCAACCCTTCTTTAATTACAAGAGGTAAACTATTATCACCAATATCATCATCATTTATCATTATTATCACCATCATTACTATAATCATCACCATCAGCATCATCATTATCAATATCATCAGCAACACTATCATCACTTTTTATATATAACATCAATACTATGAACACTAATATGATCCCTATCATCAATACTGTGATCATTGACACTATCAACATCAATATTACTGTCATAATTGTAATTATATAATTGGGAGTGAGTTTTATATTCACAAAGTAGAATGCGCCATTAATTTCAAAAGGGCTCCAAAAGGGTTGACTTATCAAGAGTTGAGGTTACCTCGGTTGAGCTTAACTCAGACTGGCTTGAGTTCATCTGGGTTAAGTTTACCTGGGTTGAGTTGACCTGGGTTGAGTTGCCTGGGTACTCTGACCTGGGTTGAGTTTACCTAGGTTGAGTTTAGATGGGTTGAGTTTACAGAGGGTTGAGTTTACAGAGGGTTGAGTTTACAGAGGGTTGAGTTTACCAAGGGTTGAGTATACCAGGGTTGAGTTTACCAAGGGTTGAGTTTACCAAGGGTTGAGTTGACTAAGGTTTGAATTGACCAGGGTTGACTTAACTGGGGTTGGATTGTCCTCGGTAGGATTAACTAGGGTGGAGGTAACCAGCAGTTGAATTAACCGGCCACCAACTTATGATACTGTATATATATATATATATATATATATATATATATATATATATATATATATATATATATATATATATATACTGAATATTTCTGTAACTGATAATATCTTCATCTATAGATTTCGCTGTACATATAAATTAAGAAACCATATCCCTCTCCATTTTATGACCTAAACAAAATTGTTTCATATAAAATTAGCTAACTCCATCAAAAACATTTCCACATACATTACCAATATATAAAATAACATCACATTTATTTCTCCATACTTCAGAAACATATTATGCTTAGACAAACACATAAATATGAACAAAAAAAGGTCATACTGGTACATTCACCAGTTACCAAAAAACTGGGAAAATACTGAGCTAAGCAAGTTTATGAAGCCAGAACAAAAGCATGATTAAGAAATTATGCATCCTGTTCACTCACTTGTTCGTCAAGGGGAATCCACGCAATGCGAGGTAAGCTCATTATTATCATTATTATGTAGGTTTATATTAATTTTGTGTGTCTGTTTGATTAGTGTGAGTGTGAGTGTGTGTGTGTGTGTGGTATGTGTGACTGTGGTGTGTAATAGAGGATGACGTTGCTACATTACACTTCTTGGTTACAGAATACTAATGATATGATATGAGAGGTGAAAAATGTATCTGTTTCTCGATAATCACATGATGTATCCTGTGTAACAACAAATTCATCTTAAATACTGTCAGTTTTTCTTTTTAATTTATATATTGAGTAATAATATTATTTTTTTTTTTATTTATTTGAGAGAGAGAGAGAGAGAGAGAGAGAGAGAGAGAGAGAGAGAGAGAGAGAGAGAGAGAGAGAGAGAGAGAGAGAGAGAGAGAGAGAGAGAGAGAGAGAGAGAGAGAGAGAGAGAGAGAGAGAGAGAGAGAGAGAGAGGTTGACACAATAGCGGACGACGTTGCTACATTACACTTCTTGGTTACAGAATAATAATGATATGATATGAAAGGTGAAAAATGTATCTGTTTCTCGATAATCACATGATATATCCTGGGTAACAACAAATTCATCTTAAATACTGTCAGTGTTTTTATTTTCATTTATTTATTTATTATTATTTTTATTTTATTTGTTGAGAGAGAGATTACGAGAGGCACGCATACAACAATCATTACAGTAAACCAACCGAATATTGTTTAATTGAAGATTGACAAAGACCATTCAAATTTGTAAACTGATTACTAAAACGATCAATATTACCAAAAATCTTCACCATCAGAACAGGCAACATGTCACTAGGATCTTTCAGAATCATTAAATATCTACATATACATTTTAAAAGGTATTCATTTCCAAACAGAAGTAGTCATTACCATGCCGTTTACGTACATCACCAACATTAATGTAACACATAGGCATCAACACATTCATCAAAAACACTAACATCCAAATTCTCTCACTCACTCTCTCTCTCTCTCTCTCTCTCTCTCTCTCTCTCTCTCTCTCTCTCTCTCTCTCTCTCTCTCTCTCTCTCTCTCTCTCTCTCTCTCTCTCTCTCTCTCTCTCTCTCTCTCTCTCTCTTTCTCGCGTACGTGATACAAGAGTCGTACCGTGCCTATCAAATGGTTGTCAAAATCACAAATCCGCTAAAACTATGGACCGGGTTTGCTAAATTTCAGCTCAGTAGTACGGTACAACAAATGTGATTTGGGATTGCAGGGTTGGGTATGGAAATTTGACTTAAACTTGGTATAATATGAAGTATTGTGTTATAGGCCTACAGTATGGGCTACTATAATAGGACAATAATGAAAATCCCCCCCCCCCTCCCCCACACCCCATTCAAAAGCTAAGTAAATACAAGTAAATCAACATATATATTACTAATATAACATAATAACATTTAACAAAATAATAATAATGATAATAAAATAGAAATACATAATGAAAATATACAGTATATCAACAATAATGCACATCAGTAGTAAACCTACCTGAAGTAAAATTGACACCACACATACGCCACAAACAACACCCAAACACACCAACAACCATACCCATAAATTGATACCACACATACGCCACAAACAACACCCAAACACACCATCAACCATACCCATAAATTGATACCACACATACGCCACAAACAATACCCAAACACACCAACAACCATACCCATAAATTGATACCACACATACGCCACAAACAACACCCAAACACACCATCAACCATACCCATAAATTGATACCACACATACGCCACAAACAACACCCAAACACACCATCAACCATACCCATAAATTGATACCACACATACGCCACAAACAACACCCAAACACACCATCAACCATACCCATAAAGTGATACCACACATACGCCACAAACAACACCCAAACACACCAACAACCATACCCATAAATTGATACCACACATACGCCACAAACAACACCCAAACACACCAACAACCATACCCATAAATTGATGCCACACATACGCCACAAACAACACCCAAACACACCATCAACCATACCCATAAATTGATACCACACATACGCCACAAACAACACCCAAACACACCATCAACCATACCCATAAATTGATACCACACATACGCCACAAACAACACCCAAAACACACCAACAACCATACCCATAAATTGATACCACACATACGCCACAAACAACACCCAAACACACCATCAACCATACCCATAAATTGATACCACACATACGCCACAAACAACACCCAAACACACCAACAACCATACCCATAAATTGATACCACACATACGCCACAAACAACACCCAAACACACCATCAACCATACCCATAAATTGATACCACACATACGCCACAAACAACACCCAAACACACCAACAACCATACCCATAAATTGATACCACACATACGCCACAAACAACACCCAAACACACCAACAACCATACCCATAAATTGATACCACACATACGCCACAAACAACACCCAAACACACCATCAACCATACCCATAAATTGATACCACACATACGCCACAAACAACACCCAAACACACCAACAACCATACCCATAATACCACACATACGCCACAAACAACACCCAAACACACCAACAACCATACCCATAATACCACACATACGCCACAAACAACACCCAAACACACCATCAACCATACCCATAAATTGATACCACACATACGCCACAAACAACACCCAAACACACCATCAACCATACCCATAAAGGAAACCCATATAAAAAGTCTCCATTTCCGAAGTACAGCCGCTCAATAAAGTCACGACCCTCTTATGATATTTAGTATGCTATTATGTCCATTAAGGTTGATGCATAACTGTATTTTTTATATACATCTTATAATACATATAATTTAGTATAAACATGTTATATATACCTCGATTTTAATACACATATACTGTACACACTGATAAACACACGAGGCTAAAATATGTATAGATGACCGTATGTGGGTGACTATAAGTGACCAACCCCGGCATATACACAGTACACGGGAGGTTCCGGGAAGAGAGTCATTCACTATCGGTAAAACACTCGCCGCACCTCCCCCAATCACTCCCTGGTAAACTGTTCTCGTGTCACAAATATCCCTTTTATGAGGTTTATGGTTGATTTATGGGGAGTCTATAGTGGGGACGTTGTGTGTGTGTGTGTTTATTAGTGTGTGTTTGTCTGTGTGTGTGTGTGTGTTACTGTGTGTTAGTGTGTGTATTAATGTGTGTGTATGTATTAGTGTGTGTGAATGAGTGTTACTGTGTGTTAGTGTGTGTATTAGTGTGTGTGTGTGTGTGTGTGTGTAAATGTTAGTGTGTACATGTGTTAGTGAATTTTTGTGTGTGTATGTCAGTGTATGTTTGTGTTAGTGTGTGTGTGCGTTGTGTTTACACAAATTATATACTACTTTCATTATATAGGCAGAGAAAATTCCACCTTTTTCTCATTTATCTTATTTGTTTTTACGGATGGGAAACGAATTCATGAAAAATAACTTCAAATCCATTGATATACAGCGACAACAACGTAATGGAATAGAGCCACACAAATGCATTGGTTTTTGGTAATTCAGCGAATCTTAAATATCGTAAAATATCGCGGCTAACCACAGCATGTTCATATCTGTCACACACACACACACACACACACACACACACACACACACACACACACACACACACACACATATATATATATACACACACACACACACACACACACACACACACACACACACACACACACACACACCTCTGTTTTCTTTATCAACTTTATCCTAATATTTATTTAATAACTGCTAATAAACAATGTGTTTAACGAAGATGTTTGGTATTTATGATAACTTTTAAATGTTAAATTTAACTACTGTAAGGATATAAGAGTTAAAATGTACACAGATTGACTGAAAGCATGATCAAAATATTATATACTAAGGTAATATTTACAATAATAGAAAATATATTAACAAATCATTGTTTTATGCTTCCACCACAGGACAAAGTTTTCAGCATCGTGTATTGTTTGTGAGGCTCTGAGACATATGTGTGGGCTAACAGATTACTTCGGGTGCCGTATATTTACACACTTTATATACCGACAACTGGATAATTAGAGTAGTTTAATCACATCTCATATATCGAGCTTTGTAGATAACGCATACAGGTTTAGTGTACTGTATAAATAAAATAAAACACATGCTTTCGATGGCAAGCCGGTAGGGATAAAATACAAAATCTCAAAGTATGTAGAGCACAAATTGAATGATCATAGTATATGCATACAGCCATAAAACAAACGATACATACATATTTCCCGCTACAAACTCCCATTACATTCCGCAGACTAATAAATCAACAGACCTCATAAATCAAACATTTTCTATTACTACGGGGGTAACTAAAGAATAGAGTACACCTGGGCCAGAACCTATAAATTGGAGGTCCGTACCCTTAAGGGGGGATGGGCCGGTTTATCTGGACCACTATCTCCCTCATGTTTAGCCCCATTAGTTTTCAGATGTTAAGATGTTTGCCCCATTAGTTAGTCGATTTTAAGACCTTTCACCCCATTTCTTCGTCAATATTTAGACCTTTCGTGCTATTTAGGTGTCGATTCTTTCCCTTGCGAACGATAGTGAGCTTGTAATGTTGGATGAACATTCGGCCGGAATTTTTTTCTACCGAAAAATGTACACATTAATCTAGAAGGGGGATCTAATGGATGTTTTTTTTTTGTAATTTGATGGAGGTCTAGGAAGGAAACTAGTTAAATAATGAATACATGCAAAAATCAGCCAACAAGTGAACCATCCCCCCTTAGAGTTGAATTGCAGCGTAGAGCACGGGTTAGACTTTGACCGTAAAAGCAGTGATCATGTTGGCCAGCCCGCTAACACGTGACTAGAGGGAAGCTAAGTGATTGTGATATAGAGGTAGGGAAACATAACGACTCTACGGCAGGGAAGGACAGAACTGCAGGAGTTACAATACATACTTATTATTTTAAAACACACACACCTTGAGGTTCATTCCGTTGTCTTACTATGGAAGAAAATATGCTTAATGCACTACACTCAAGGGCAAAATTAACAAAATACGAGTACACTTAAACACTGCTCTACTGAATAATATACAGGAGAAATATATACTGTATAATTATATACAGTATATATATTATTAAATACTCCCAGCCGGACTCGAACCTCCGACATTCAGAACGAGTGTCCAGGCTTTTAAGCCACTACACCACGGCGTGATAACATAATCTTAACCTTTTCCTATTTATATTAAGGAGAAGGGAAATCCTGCTTAGAGAATGTATTTCAAGTCATGCACAAGTCGCAGGATCCAGATTCCAGGATACCCTACAGTGATTTTTACAAGATTCCCCACGCAACGGTGAGACTTTCAATATTTAAGAGTTATATAAAGTGCCTTATGAGTAATATACAGTGTAAGAACTATCTCCTTCTGCTACATTACAAATATCTTTCAAAATATCCCAATTACCTTTAGTGATTTTCTCTACCCCCATGCACTATTTTCAAAAGTGCATAACCCTGACAATCACAGCACTGAACTTTTCATTCAAAATTGTTTGTTGATTTTTTCCAAAGTCTGACTTATGATTTGCTTGGTCAATTTGTATTACTTTGCACTTACACAGGTTTACTAGGATCCGCCATGGCTCAGGTCATTCACCCACTTTGCACTTACAGGTACTAGGATCACAGGCTCAGGTCATTCACCCACTTTGCACTTACACAGGTTTACTAGGATCCGCCATGGCTCAGGTCATTCACCCACTTTGCACTTACACAGGTTTACTAGGATCCGCCATGGCTCAGGTCATTCACCCACTTTCATCCCCACCTGGATTGCTCACATTCTCTCCAGTTAAGGGGAGACTGACCGTTTGTTTGGTCTACTAATTAATTTATTCATATTTTGTTTTAGTTTCCTCCCTAGACCTCCATCAAGCTTAGAAAAAAAAAAACTTCAAGATAAATTTGTAAATTTTTCGGTAGAAAAATGTCCCGGCCGAAGGCCGATTCCTCTTAAAATTGCAGGCTCGCTATCACTCGCCAGGAAATAATCGACATAATTATATATGGCACGAAAGGTCTTAAAATTGACAATGAAATGGGGCGAAAGGTGTTAAAATCGCCAAACTAATGGGCCGAACGTCTTATAATATCAAAACTAGTGGGGTTAAACATTAGGGAGAAGGGGGTCCAGAAAAACGGTCTGCCTCCCCTTAAGAGTTACCGTTAAATTCTCGAGGGATTACAAGGGATAGTTAGTATCTCTAAGACCTTGCGGTCTCTCCCGGAGAAATACTCGAAGTGGAGAGATTGTGCAGTGCACTACACTCATTGCAGCGTGCAAAATACTATCTACTCTCTTCTTGAACTGCTCTACTGAAGAACTATTTACAACTATTCCAACGGACAGAGATCAAGAGCTCTCAATTGTCCTCATAGCTCAGTCTTCTAATCAATGGAATAAGAGAACAAAAAGTGAGAGAGAGAGAGAGAGAGAGAGAGAGAGAGAGAGAGAGAGAGAGAGAGAGAGAGAGAGAGATTAAATGTCACTAATGTCTCACAGTAGCGCCTTGTTCACCCACCATTATCTTGCATACTATACAGCTCTCATTCCCCGCTATCTGGTCTTAGTTAAGGGGAGACTGACCGTTTGTTTGGTCTATTAATTCATTTATTCATATATTTTTTTAGTTTCCTCCCTAGACCTCCATCAAGCTTAGAAAAACACCCCATAGACCCCCCTTCAAGATAAATTTGTACATTTTTCGGTAGAAAAATGTCTCGGCCGAAGGCCGGTTCCTCTTAAAATTGTAGGCTCGCTTTCGCTCGCCAGGAAATAATCGACCCCTAAATGGTACGAAAGGTCTTAAAATTGACAACGAAATGGGGCGAAAGGTTAAAATCGCCAAACTAATGGGCCGAACGTCTTATAATCTCAAAACTAGTGGGGCTAAACATTAGGGAGAAGGGGGTCCAGGAAAACGGACTGCCTCCCCTTAAACTCGTAAACCATCACAAAACGGCTACTGTATGTTCTATTGACACGGACACTATTTACACTCTTGAGGAGCTATCGACTATAAGAGTTGCGGGTTTTAGAATAGTCGAAATGTTGGTTTACGGCGATAAGGAAGTTTGTTTTGCTTTTATACTCTCTCACTCACTCTCTCTCTCTCTATATATATATATATATATATTGAGAATATATCACAAATACACGTGAGCCACTAAATGTTTCTAATCTCTCAGTGGGGATCGAACCGTCGACCATCAGGACGATAGCCGACGCTTTAATCAATAGACTGCCGTGGTGTAATTGATTAAAGCGTCGGCTATCGTCCTGATGGTCGACGGTTCGATCTCCACTGAGAGATTAGAAACATATATATATACAGTATATATATATATTTCAGTATATTTATCTATACCGGGTATATACAGGTTTTTAGGTTTTTAGTGTAGAATCGGTTTAAATCGAGTTTAAGGTATCATATTTACGAGTAGTGAGCTTCTGTTCATCATAGCTTGTGTGCACCCAATATGAGAGTTGACAGTTTGCGTGCATACAATGTGAGAGCCTTACGTACTTATGTTGTGCTTCTATATTCAAGTTGACGTGTTTTCATTTTGAGTGCATCGAGAGATTGTGTGCTTCAACTTTGCGTGCGTGTATATTTCGTGTGCGTGAGTGTTACGTGACTGACCCGCCCCTCCCCCACCCTTCACCTTACGCACCTCACACCCTTACCCCAAACGATCAACTCAACGGTTTGTTTACATTTCACAACGGCCCCTGCCATACACAGAGCATGGACAACCGCCGATATGCTGGCCTCTTGTCTCTGTAAATGAACAGTATGATTCAATAGTTCAGCGATATTAAAAATATATGGTGCACAGATTAGAGAGGTAAAGTCATGAGCCATAATAGGTATACACCCGCTTGAAGCTGCATCGAACCCAAACAAAACAATATAACAATCTTTAGACCAATGGGATATTTAATGATTGCACTAATAATTTTGTGACATAGAAATTAGGAACATACGTGAATCGTCATAAATTTAAAGCTTTTCACAAAGGTTGTCAGTGAAATTATTAATTTATATGTCACAAAATTATTAGTGCAATCATTAAATATAAATGCCAACATTACACTACTGTATATATTCTGAGATTACTGTCAATAGTGGTTAAGCTCTATACTTTAATCACACCTGTGATTTGGCAACACATTTTTTGCTGAAAGCCACCATTGAAGGTGAATAAACTGCCTAATATGGTCATTAACACTAATTTGGTAGTTACTATATACTGATGTTACCAAGCTAGTGTCAGCCCTGGGAAAACTATTTAACTTGTCAAAAATGTATTATTTTCAATGATTGACTCCTCATGATGGCATCGTGGTTGTCCTATTTCACTCTTCTAATGTCTATTGAGTTGTTGACGCTCCCTCATTACAGTGTACAGTATAGGGAGGCTCAGTAGATTATAGTGGAGAGAGAGAGAGAGTATATATATATATAGGGTGTCTGAGTATTTTTAAGTGTACTATTAAGCGAGAGCGATACCTGTAGTTACCACTCGTTTTGGCAGAGATATTTGCCTTTGTCCATTTGCCTTTGACCAAATTTTTTTTTTTTTTTCCGTAGTAATGAAATTCTGTTAACCGATTATAAATGGGATTTTTTTAAAGGTCCTTGTTATACTAAAACCGTACTTTTCATGGATCACTCAGTTTTTAAGCATACGTATACCTCCTACCTAGCGAGGAGAAACCCCCAAATCCTTAAAAATTGGTAGCGATAAGCTTTATCATAAGCTTAATGTGTAATTAGCCCTGCTTATGGCTCCCAAACGTTGGAGACTGTGTTACTGACTTGCAAACATGGCCTTTACCCCTAGCTGCAATGATGGGCATTAGGGGTGCGGTAGACCAGTGTCTAAGTATATGTACCTACAATAAGGGCAATCAGATTACAATAAGAGCAATAAGGGCAATCAGATTACAATAAGGGCAATCAGACTACAATAAGAGCAATAAGGGCAATCAGATTACAATAAGAGCAATAAGAGCAATAAGGGCAATCAGATTACAATAAGAGCAATAAGGGCAATCAGATTACAATAAGGGCAATCAGACTACAATAAGAGCAATAAGGGCAATCAGATTACAATAAGGACAATAAGGGCAATCAGATTACAATAAGAGCAATAAGGGCAATCAGATTACAATAAGAGCAATAAGGGCAATCAGATTACAATAAGAGCAATAAGGGCAATCAGATTACAGTGTATACAAACTACATTCACACACTTATGCACAACAATGGGCGGTTGGACTAGCATCCTTCCACCGAAAACAAGGTAGAGGATCGAACAAATTGCCTCAGATTATGGAAGCAATATATTAGTGGCCACACACTCGGGGTCTGACAATTGTTAGATAAACTTTAACAAAACTTTTTCATACTTTTTTTAGACCCGTAATTTTTGAAAGTGCAGAAGAAAGTTTTCAGAGAGAGAGAGAGAGAGAGAGAGAGAGAGAGAGAGAGAGAGAGAGAGAGAGAGAGAGAGAGATAGAGAGAGATACAGTAATTGGTGTCTGCGTGGAAGCTTTGTTTACATAGAAAATTCATATGTGTAGCAGTAATACACGATAAGCGAACGCGTGACCATCCATGTGTAGAACTTGTAAGTTTAGTAAGCGATTACGATATGGTAGTGTGTACGAGTACAAACATGCAAGCAGCAATATTCCTACATATCCAACCTCACCGATTCTCGTATTCCCCAAGTCTGGATGGTTCATACAGTCCCCCCCCCCCCCCTCCCCCCTCCCTTTTGTGTGTTTTTTTTTTT
>CM064508.1:39111943-39156943 GCA_032716605.1 Paralithodes platypus
ACCAAATAAATGTACAAATCTAGCTTGAATTGGGTCTGAGTGGATTTTTTTTAGTTTGAAGGAAGCCTAGGGAGGCTTTTTTGTAAGCCTAGGGAACACACTACAGAACATTACTCGAAAATTACAAAAAGCAAGCAAAATCCTCACTAATAATTATACAAAATATAATAACTCACAAGATATCAGAGCAAATAGTGTTAACAAAACTAACCCTACCTTACCTAACCAAACTTAAGGGGAGGTTTTTAGTGTATTACCTTAACCTCCATCAAACTTTAAATTAAGCCCCCTTGACCCCCTTTCAAGATAAATTTGTACATTTTTCGGTAGAAAAATGTCCAGGCCGAAGGCCGGTTCCTCTTAAATTACAGGCTCGCTGTCGCTCGCCAGGAAGAAATAGACACCTAAATGGCACGAAAGGTCTTAAAATTGTCAGAAATGGAGTGAAAGTTCTTAAAATCGCTAAACTAATGGGGTGAACGTGGTTAAAATCTCAAAAGCAATGGGGCTTAACATGAGGGAGAAAGGGGTCAAGAAAAAAATACCTCAAGTGGATATCCCCCCTGAACGGTTAGGAAAGGCGAGGTAGGGTTTTTGTTGCGAAAAGATACTTTGATCCTCCTAGTAACAAAATAAACAAATAAAATATTTTAAACCGTAACAAAATAAATAAAATAAAATAAAATAAAATAAAATAGTGTGAGAGTATGAATCACGGCCGCTATGGTCCGCAGCCGGTTTAGTTAGCGGCCGGAATGACTGTACACTGGTCGAATTATAAGGTGAAATATGGCATGCTAACGCTGGACATTAACAACACCAAACTACTTCTATCCTATTTTAGTTCACTACCACAGTCTTATGTCCCAGCCAAGGTCAATATACACCTTGGTCCTAGCTATACCTGGTCATGTTCAACACCTTAAGCGAATTAATCTTTATTTTATTTCTTGCCTAACCCACAAGAGGGAAATTATGAGTTAGAATGGCTAAACTTCATACAAAAACAAGTCGCTTATAAGCTGCGTTATATATTTAAAAGATAAAAAAAGCCGGTGACCCCCCTTAAACGCAAAGCAAACAACATCAGTACTCATTTTTCCCTTGCCCCTCAACTTTCCCTTCATAATTGCTGAGGGGCACAGGGCCTTGGGTGGGGCTTTGGTTTCCCGGGCGTTTCCGCGCCCTCCTCAGCTCCCTGCCTTAGAGTGGCTTCGGTCACCCGGGCTTTGTTAGTGCTAAGCAGGGAGGGTTTTGTGGGGGCGCTCTATGGCCTTGGCCTTGCTCGGGACCTTGGGGCTGTTCGGCCAGGCAGCCTGGAGAACAACAACAACAACAACAACAACAACACCAGTACTCAGTTCTATATTGTGTACTGTATTAATGTGGGCTAGGTCAAGACGTTTCCCATCGCTCCAGTGTAAACAGGACATTACACAACATGGCCACACACAGGATCACACCCACCATTTACACAACCAAGGAAAATGTTTGAATGAGTGAATCATCTTACAAGGTTGGCAGCAGTAGAGGGCCTGTTTATTTGTTACAGCTAAAAGGTTATATCATTTGCAGCACTTATTCACACACACACAGACACACAGACACAGAGACACACACACACACACACACACACACACACACACACACTTACTTTCGACTAAAACCGCGAAGGGCGTATACAATCACATTTATTTATTTATTTGTTATTATTATAATTAGTTTTGTTTAGTTATGCAGATATTGTTGCTCAGCTTAGAAGGAGATACTGATCGTTTGAAGGTTACTTTATAACCAACATCAGAGTGCAAAATTGGAAATGATAAGTTTAAGAAACAAATAATAATTCATTATAACCAATTTATTGGAGGTGTTTGGTGTTGTGGTGAAATTAAAACATAGATTACATAGACGTAACTTACAGGTCAATCACTGGAAAAAATAAACCGTCAAACCAGTTATGGAGGAAATCCTGTATCTTAACCCCTTCTGTACCGGAGAAGTCTTTTAATTTTATAGCTATATTTAGACGATTTTATTCAGTTTAAGAATGGCCTCCAGCTAATAACATGCTTCGAACTATCTTACCCAACCCTTTTTACTACCACAGCTCCTTCTTAAGCTGCATAAAGTCGTCTAAATATAGCTAGAATAAAATACAAGAGACGTCACCGGTACAGTAGGAGTTAATATTTTTGTTTTGATATAGCTTGTTTGTTCTTAGCTGACGGTAAATGTCATGTACCCATCTGTAATCCTTACTACTTAGCCATTATATAACAAACCTTTGTAGCGAAATATGCTATTAATTATGAACTCTCGGCATTACTAGGACACAGAGATAGGGTAGTTTGATATGTTTCCATAAAGTATCGAGAAATCAGCTGCTCTAGGGATTTAATTTTCTGACATGTGAAAAACAATATATTTCAGTCTTTCAGTCTCCCTTGGTTTAGACAATCTACTTAGATAGTCAAGTTAGATTGTTAGATAGTCAAATTTAAGGTACATATCGTCTGCAGTGAAAGGTGGTAAAAATCTTATGATGTAATGTTTTGAAATATTGTATATTTTACTCAAATTGTATATTTGAATCAAAATGTTTGGCTATTCGAAGATTTCTTGCCAGCTATTTTCAAATCTTGATTATTTAGGCCTAAGTCTTTTCCTAATTGAACATATTCGTAAAATAATTAATTGTGTGTGTGTGTGCGCGCGCGTTTGTGTGTGTGTGTGAAAGTAAGCGTAATAGCGTCAGTAAATTACCCATACAAAATTATCGAAAATATATATATATATATATATATATATATATATATATATATATATATACGGTATATATATATATATATATATATATATATATATATATATATATATATATATATATATATATATATATATATATATATATATTGTATGTAGATGCTTGATATACAATAATATATGCATAACAAATCATACTATCAAACATCCTAAAGTTGAAAATGCACACAATGTAATATGCAAGTATTAAGTTTTTACGGTAAAATTTGACTTCCGACAAATTTGTAATATTATCCATAACAAAACCAAGTCGTGTATTATTATTTCTTGCCTCCCCAACCAGTTGTAGGGAGAGTTACATGAATATCTGTACAGGTAATCCCAATGTTGTATACCTTGTGCTATAAATCATCATTACGATGAGATTCAAACACAGGATATTTAACAATAGTGTATTATATTTCTCACCGGGCAGAAAATGTAACCCCTTAGCAGCTGATGTATTGATATAAATGGACAAACTATATAAATGCTATGCTGCTGTAATATAGTTATGCCTTGTTTAACTAAAAACACATTTCGCTAAAGAATCATCGTAATAGCAGAGTAATGAAAACGATGACCGGGTATTTTATCCTCAGCCAGGAAATAACTATATATACACATAGCAAAACTATATATAACTATATATACACATAGCAAAACTATATATAACTATATATACACATAGCAAAACTATATATAAATACTATACTTACAGACAATATAATCAAGTCATAATAATATACAATAGCTCCATTAATCTTTGGCATCATTTCTAAGATGTATAGCATTGCCTATTTTTAGTCAATGTGAACTATCGCGTAAATGTCCGACAATGACGATCTTTATACACTCTGTAAAAAGGTATACAAGAGGCATATAGAGTCATTGGGTATACTGATAGTGATTTACATTTGCATCATTATAATAGATGGATGTATTACTACCACTATGCTTCTTTTTTTATAATTATAAGACACATTATTTACACTTTCATCCCATAATGAAATCCATGATGTTGACAGTGTATTTTTCTGCATGTGATCTGGCTTGTTCCCTGAATTACACTACAGGAAACGTTTGATTATCTGTTGCACGGTTTATACAGGTGATTTGCCAGGTAACGTTTAGTACAGTCACGTTCAAAGGTCGTGGCCTACGTTCACAATTTTTCTGCATAGAGTCTACAATTTAGAAATGTCTTGAGTCATTTTCCATCTGAATATGACTGGAGAAGATTCAGAACCGTAATTTTGGTTTCAATGTGTTATCTTCGTCATGAAGGTAAGCATTTCTCCACAATGGCTGCAACATGGCGGAACCGAACATCATTATTAACGGAAGGCTCTCTATTAATAACACGTAGTTTGTTGAGGCTCACGTACGCAGGAAATACTTGGTCTTCTGTCTGAACCAATCAGGAGGCGACCGCTACTCCAGCAACACCCAGTGCTCGGCCAATCACAGACCACACTCACTCATGACGACCAACCCCTAAACCAATCAAATCTCCAGGCAATGGACCGAAAACACTCCTCATGCCCACTGCACTCCTAAGCACACAACCCTATACTGACCTAGCATAACCCTAATTTACCCAACACAAATAAGTATAAAGTGTAGATTATTTACATATGCACAGTATGTAAATAAGGCAACATACCCGCCACTCAAATACGTCAATTAATTCACCATTACTTTATCTGCCAAGGGTCAAAAACTTACTTGATAAACATATACAATTAGTACGACACATTGTAATAATTCCCAGATCACATATAAGGCCTCAAAACACAAAATTAATTATGCTTAAGAGCGTTTATACGACAGCGAACTAGTGGCAAGGGGTTCACTTGGCACAGAGTAAGTCCAGCCTACTGTAAGGGGAGTCACACGAGCGGTTTTCCAGGCAACATTTGCCAGCAACTTTGATCTCGGAGCTTGTAATTTGTTTACTTAAGTCAATATTATGCCGTGTAAATGTATTTATTTATATTTCACTTGCGATATCGATGCATGAAGAACGAAATTTCCTCATAACCAAAATTATTGTGGTAAGAAGTAGTGTTATGAACCCGAGTTGTACCGTTGGTCCAGTCACAGCCAGTATCCTTGTGGTTGTTAAGGGGGGTCACCGGATTTGTTTATCTTTCTCTCCTTTTCTCTCTTTTCCTGGCTTGTATCCATTCAGCCCCATTCAGCCAACTGTTTTAAGACGTTTATCCCCATCTAGGTGTCGATTTCTTCCTGGCGAGCGATTACGAGCCAGCATTGTATTGAGAAATCCGGCTTCGCCGGAGAAATTTTTCTATCGAAAAATGAACAAATTTAGATTGCTGTCAAAACAAAAATATTGACACCTGGATGGGGGTAAACGTCTTAAAACAGTAGGAAGAATGGGGCCGAATGGATACAAGCCAAAGAGAGAGGGAGAGCGCGGAGACAGAGAACAAAAAAAGCTAGGTGGGCTCCCTTAAGAGGGTTAAAAATAGCTACGGGGACATTTGGGCCAGTGCGTCGTAACTATTAACCCCTTCTGAACCGCCGACTTTTTTATATTTTATGCTAGCTGGCTTCAGACGATATTATGCAGTGTAAGAAGGATCTGTGGTAGTAAAAAGGGTTAAGTGAGATAGTTCGAAACCTGTTAATTGCACTAGGTCCTTTGAAAGTGAATAACATCGTCTACTAGTAACCAGAATAAAGTTAAACGGTCGGCACATGCATTGAATGGGTAACATAATACTAATTCAAGACTGGCAGGCAAGATCAGCTAATTAATAATATGAATCTATCTCTCTATGATGTTAATGAAACCAACTTAATAATAATATTACCGATTAACATGAAAGTGAAAATAATAACGATACTCAGTATCAAGATAAAAAGAAGTATATTAAGGGGAGGTATTTAGTTTGTTCCCTAGACCTCCATCAAGCTTAAAATTACACCCCCCTTGAGTCCCTTTCAAGATAAATTTGTACATTTTTCGGTAGAAAAATGTCCCGGTTCCTCTTAAATTACAGGCTCGCTATCGCTCGCCAGGATAAAATCGACACCTGAATTGCACGAAAGGTCTTAATATGGGGTGAAAGTTCTTAAAATCGCTAAACTAATGGGGCAAACGTTTTATAATATCAAAAGCAATGGGGCTAAACATGAGGGAGAAAGGGGTCAAGAAAAAAGTCCCTCAAGTGGAAACCTCCCCTTAACCCTTTCAAGCTCCAATACGCGTTTCTGATCTGTCTTCTGGCTACTATTAGATGATTTTATTCAGATTAGTAACGGTATATGGAAGTCAAAGGGTTGTTTGAGATAGTATTTACCCTTTTAATACCCACAGATTCCTTCCTAAGCTGCATACATCGTCTATTTTTTTTTATTTTTTTTTTATTTATTTTTTTTTTTTAACCAAAACAAACTGCTAAAACGCGTCCGAGCTTCAATAATATAATGAAAGTTAATACGGGTGATGATGCGGATAATATGCTACTTCCTATGTGTCTATGTGTCTATGTGTCTACGTGTCTATGTGTCTATGTGTCTATGTGTCTATGTGTCTATGCGACGGTTGTATTACAAGATAATGTTACGATTAGGATACATTCCATGCCAAATTTTGAGGTACTTTATGCAGTGAAAATCATACATGCACTAAAACACGCCCTCACACACACTATAACACACGCACACGCATACATGTACACCCACACACACACTCGCACACAGACACCACACACGCACGAACATACACACCACACACGCACGTTATAAACACACACGCCCACACCCACACACGGAGACACGCACACACTTGAACACACACATAGGATAACATAATAATAAGCAACACACACACACACAGACACACGCACACATAATAACTCAGGTGGAAGAGAGTGTTGAGAGGGTACTGGTCCCTCACTGTTTACTGTAAGATCATGTTACTCACCCACTCTCTCTCTCTCTCTCTCTCCCTCTCTCTCTTCCTATCTATCTATCTATCTGTTGAAAATTATATGCTGTAAAGACGGAGATAATATTCTATGTTCTGGCAGTTTGTAATCGACATTTCACAGACGATATACCAGATCAATTACATAATGTTCTCGTATCCTCTAATAATGATAAATATAGTAAAACAACATTAATAATACAAAATACATTAATAATACAAAATACATTAATAATACAAAATACATTAAAAATACAAAATACATTAATAATACAAAATACATTAAAAATACAAAATACATTAAAAATACAAAATATATTAATAATACAAAATACATTAATAATACAAAATACATTAATAATACAAAATACATTAAAAATACAAAATATATTAATAATACAAAATACATTAATAATACAAAATACATTAAAAATACAAAATACATTAAAATACAAAATACATTAATAATACAAAATACAATAATACAAAATACATTAATAATACAAAATACATTAATAATACAAAATACATTAATAATACAAAATACATTAATAATACAAAATACATTAATAATACAAAATACATTAATAATACAAAATACATTAATAATACAAAATACATTAAAAATACAAAATACATTACTAATACAAAATACATTAATAATACAAAATACATTACTAATACAAAATATGAGCTGCACTATAAACAGTACTCATAATTACATGAAAGGTAATAATCAAGTGTACGTTTCAAGGTCATCATATTATATCATACGTTTTCTTATGCATATCCCAGTTAATCAACCCTTTTAAGGTATGATGACGCATTTCTGTTCGGGTTTCTGCCTATTATTTGACGATTTCAGACTGGGAAGGGTATATTATGGAATCTAGAGGGTTAATTGAGATAGTCTTTACCCTTTTAATTCCCACAGATCCCTTCCTACATAAAAGCTGCATAAAAATCGTCTAAACATAGCCAGAACATACTGCTGTAACGCGACTAAATCTTCAGAGAGTTAAAACATATACAGTATGAAGTTGTGGTAAGATATTATCACTTGCAGGCCCCGTCCACGCCTGGGTAACTTAAGGGGGCCAACCTTGTTTTTATTATTATCTCTCTCTCTCTCTCTCTCTCTCGCTCTCTGGGTTGTATTCAATCGGCTCCATGCAGCCTACTGTTTTAAAACGTTTATCCCCATCCAGTTGTCTGTTTTTTGTTATAATATTTATGTCCGCAGGCTAAATTTCTACATTTTTCGATGGAATTTTTTTTTCGGCGAAGCCAGATTTCTCCATACATTGCTGGCTTGTTATCGCTCAAGGCACCTGGATAGGGATAAACGTCTTAAAACAGTAGGCTGAATGGGGCCGAAGGATACAAGCCAGAGAAAGATAAAAACAAAAAAATGAGAGAATAACAGTAGGTGATCCCCCTCAAAGTAGTGGACTATTAGAGGCTACTTAGAAACATTAGACGCCGTATAAAGGGTGAGGCAGCGTGTGTAATTCTGTGAGAGACAAACGTGAGGCACTCTTAAGCCGGTATCACACGAGAGCTTTTATAGTCAACATTCGATGATCAACATTTTTCTGGCAACATTTCTGAAATATTTTGCACTGGTATCAGAAACTAGACTGGTGATAGATCAATTTAGGTTACAGAAACGTTTAAAATGTTGACCTCATAAGCTGCCAGACCAGTGTTGAGTATAAATGTTGACGGAAAAAGCGCTCGTGTGATACCGGCTTTAGAAACATTAGACTCCGTATAAAGCGTGAGACAGCGTGTCTCTGTGAGACAAACGTGAGGCACTCGTAAGCACACTCTGAGATAGCACAGAAAGTTATTAGCGGGTCTCCGTTTTGTTTTTTTATCTTTTTCTCCTTTTCTCTTTCCCTGGCTTGTATCCATTTGACCCCATTCAGCCAACTGTTTTAAGACATTTATCCTCATCCAGGTGTCGATTTCTTCCTGGCGAGCGATAGCGAGCCAGGATTATATGGAGAAATCCGGCTTCGCCGGAGACATTTTTCTATCGAAAAATTTACAAATTTAGCTCGCTGTCAAAACAAAAAATATATATTATGGCTTGCTACCGCTCGCCAGGAAAATCAATGGATTAATTGCGGATCTAAGGTTGCCGGAAATTAGGGCCCTCGAGTAAATCCACCTTATGTAACATGAATATAGTAATGTAATGGCGAGTCACACGATCGTTTGTTCTGCTATTATGGTCTGACAGTGTTTAAGTTAATGTAGAAATCCACCTTACGATCGTTTGTTCTGCTATTATGGTCTGACAGTGTTTAAGTTAATGTAGAAATTGCAGAATTAAGAATTTTTAAACAATTATTATCTGGCAACTATCAAATTAAAAAAAAATTAAGAATACAGCCACCTTAAATTAAGAATACAGCCACCTTAAATTAAGAATACAGCCACCTTAAATGAAGAATATAGCCACCTTAAATTAAGAATACAGCCACCTTAAATGAAGAATACAGCCACCTTAAATGAAGAATACAGCCACCTTAAATTAAGAATACAGCCACCACCTTAAATTAAGAATACAGCCACCTTAAATGAAGAATACAGCCACCTTAAATTAAGAATACAGCCACCTTAAATTAAGAATACAGCCACCTTAAATTATCTACATATACTTTAGTAATTGATATCCATGCAAAAAGTGCCTGGAAATGTTGTCAGAACAAAGCTACCAACGGAATATTGCCAAGGAAAGCACTTGCGTGATACCGTGTTAATTTCGTGAGACAAACAAGGGGCGCCCTTAAGCACACGCCCAGATAACAGATATTAAGTCATTAGTGTGCTTAAGTCAAATTCATTGTGACGGGCCCACGGCAGGCGCTATGTACACACTATAAACGTAACATTAAAGATAAGCAGCGTTAGTCATTATGACCAAGTAGAATGAAGTATATCGCTCATATGAAAACATGAGGAAGTCGAGTTTAAGGGGAGATCTCCACTTGAGGGATTTTTTTCTTGACCCCTTTCTCCCTCATGTTTAGTCCCATTGCTTTTGATATTATAAAACGTTTGCCCCATTAGTTTAGCGATTTTAAGAACTTTCACCCCATATTAAGACCTTTCGTGCCATTCAGGTGTCAATTTTATCCTGGCGAGCGATAGCGAGCCTGTAATTTAAGAGGAATCGGCCTTCGGCCGGGACATTTTTCTACCGAAAAATGTACACATTTATCTTGAAAGGGGCTCAAGGGGGTGTAATTTTAAGCTTGATGGAGGTCTAGGGAACAAACTAAATACCTCCCCTTAAGTGTTAGTTTAGAACAGCCCTAAAATAATGGAGTTTACTAGGTGTGGGTATATGTGATCTGTGAGGTATCCCGTTAATCCACCTGGAGTTATACGGTGATCCTCCCATTATCCTATCCACCAAACACTCGCATATTTTGCTACAGAAACAGTACTCTCAAGGGGTTCTTTACCCCTGCGCAGCTTTTTGCTCTGTACAGGGGCACAGTGCGTCCTTGTAATGAGTATTGTTCACATGTGCGGGGAGGGTCCTCTCACACCGCACTATTAGACAAAGTAGAAAGGAAAGCCTTTCGTATCATTAACTCCCGTTCACTCACCAACTCTCTGCAATCGCTCTCTCTCTCTCTCTCTTCGCCGCAATGTTGTATCTCTCTCGCTGTTCTATCGCTACTACAATAATCAGTGTTCCTCGGAGCTTTCCCAGTATATACCACCTCCTCTACGTAGGGTACGTAGTACCCGTCTTGCAACACAATCCCACCACTACTCTGTGCAACTCTCCAACCCAAGAGTGAAACGCTATTCTCAGACTTTCTTCTATTCAACTGCTGAGCTCTGGAACTCTCTCCCAGAATCAGTCTTTCCCTTTTCCTATGACTTAAATTGCTTCAAACTCCGTGTGTCCAGGCATTTTAGCTCGAACTTCCCTTGATTTGGCCCTGTCACTCTTTCAACTCTGGGGGAGGCACTCGCTGCAGACAGTTGTGCCTTTTATCTCCCTCATTCACATAGAAAAACAAAATACAATGAATAAATTCACAATTGTAAGCTGATTATGAAAGGGGTAAATCCATGTTTGTAATTCCTTAAGGAAAAGAATAAATTACTATTCATCATATCATACTAGATAGTGGGTTTCCCAGGGTCTACCTCCGAGAAGATGAATACAAACTGTTAAATAATATATATATATGCATATACTGTATGTCAAGTTATGGGAATCATGAGAGACTCCAGCCCTTTTCTGAAACGATTAGCATATACAACCCTAAACAAATTAGATATATAAATCTAATAATCATCCCTAGAAAAAGTGGTTTGTATTAGAATATTCCCACCAACAAAACACTACTGCTACACTTTTCTACCATCACAATCTCCAGAACTATAAGTAAGTAAAACAAACATATGTAATGGTAAAACCACTTCAAAATAAAATACTTAAGGCTTTCGTAAGTCCTTTTGCCCACTATTTATTTTTATTAATTTTTTTATTTATTTATTTATTTATATATTTTTTGCCATGAGTATTACTTTGCTCGCATTTTGAAATAAGTCAGGTTTGGTCAAGTTGGGATATGATAAATTAAGTTTGGCTAAGTATGGATATATTAAGATAAGTTAATATTTAATTAGGATATGATAGGTTAGGCAAGGTATAGGCTATAAGGCATGGCTAGAATATATTAAACAAGGTAAGATTAGGCTCCGATAGCTTAGGCCAGGCAAGGATAGGATAGGTTAAGCTAGATTAAGTGTGAATGAATGGCTTCTTGAGTGTGGCTCAAGTGACATCTCGACAGAAGTGGCTCAAGTGACATCTCGACAGAACTTGAAAAGAGAAAGAACCGTCAATTCTCCACTTGCGAGTTCGGGCTACAATGAACTTCAAGTTTTAGACGGTGATCCTAGAAATTCAATAATATGTGAGCTTGTAATGGATGCAACTTATAGTACCCTTGACTTTATGTGCAGGTATAATTATGTAGCTATACTGCAAACGTATTTTTAGCATGAATTTCAGCTAAGTATCAATATCTACAGATTTAACTCATTGTAGACCGAGGTTCGCAAGTGGTCAATCGAGATAAGTGAAGTAAAGTGTTTGAACAAGTGTGTGGCGTGAGGTAAGGAGGAGCCAGGCCAGACAAAGGAAATTAGCCTGCTTCTTATTAAGGGGAGATCTCCACTTGAGGGATTTTTTTCTTGACCCCTTTCTCCCTCATGTTTAGCCCCATTGCTTTTGATATTATAAAACGTTTGCCCCATTAGTTTAGCGATTTTAAGAACTTTCACCCCATATTAAGACCTTTCGTGCCATTCAGGTGTCAATTTTATCCAGGCGAGCGATAGCGAGCCTGTAATTTAAGAGGAATCGGCCTTCGGCCGGGACATTTTTCTACCGAAAAATTTACAAATTTATCTTGAAAGGGGCTCAAGGGGGTGTAATTTTAAGCTTGATGGAGGTCTAGGGAACAAACTAAATACCTCTCCTTAAACATTGGAAATTATTTTACTTTCCCTCTCAATGGTTATTATCACTGGGGAAAGAGGGCACCTTTCTAGTGTGATTCAATAATGGAAAGGTGAATGGAAGCCCCTCATTAGTTGAATATATTAACAAGGAAGATCTGAGTGACCTTCAAATATCTGTTTGTTTACTCCTTAACTAGGATGGAAAAAAGAAACTTAAATTGTATATTTAGAGTTTGGATATCGAACAATAATTAGCAAACATACACAAGATTATCGCATAATATCTATCGTTGGTGTTGAGGAGTTTATCAGAGTGATTTAGAGGACCCCCTGCTAAGATGGGAAGGGGCAGTGTATCGGTACATAGGAGGTGGTGAGTCTTTGTTTTTCATGTGGGCAGTGTTTATCTGGGTCGAGTCTCTTGTGACCTTTTATACACACCCGCCGCTCTCAGCTCAACCATCAACACTGCGATGGATGCTGGTCTCTTTAGTCAGGTTACAGATTACAAAATATACAATATGAGGGGTACCGTAATAAGTACACATACTTATATAGAACTGTAACGTCTAATATTTATAGCATAAACATGAACAAATTAAATTTTCATAAAACAATGTTTATGATTATCTAAACAAAATATCGTAGCTAAGGCAAAACTAATACTTAAATTTATGGTTTAATATACATATCTGAGAATCAGAACGAACCTTTGATTATGTGTTAACAAGTCTCTCATATTAGCAAGAACATCAATTGACTCAAAAGGTCTTTCCTGAGTTTAGTCAAATTGCATAAGGTTAGCCAAAATACAATACAAAAACATCATAATACAGAGAGGGTTAAATCTCTGACCATCACAGAGAGACTAATGCCAACAAAATTTAAAACCACCAGAACAAACCTCACGACCACAACAACATCTCTGAAGATTGTTTTTATCATGAAGGATCAGGTTTCCTTTGCACTTGCATTTTGATATGATAAGAAGTGTCTGACATTAGCCAGAAATATAATCACAGTAACTCTTCAACTCAAGAGGCCTTTCCTGAGTTTATTAATAATTGCATAGTGCTAGCCAAAATACAATGAGAAAAACACCACAATATTGAAAGGTTGAAATATCTGATCATCAAAAAATACTTGAAAAAAAAGCCTCATGACCACAACATCTGGAAAGACTTCGTTACCACGACAGATCAGATTTCCCTTTGAGATAAGAAAACGATAACACGAAGATTGTTTTTTCCCCTCATACTCCAGATTAACACACCCCACGCACACACACGCACACACACACACACATACACACACACAATATACTTAGGAGAAGTAAGATAGGCCTTTTCTATCATAATCAAATCAACCCTTTGATTCGAGGGGCTATTACTGAGCTTAGTAAAATCGAATAGTATTAGCCATAATACAATAAAAACTACAATATAACACTGAAAGGTTTAATTCAAGAAGACAAGTACTTGTACTACAATTATTAATGGAGACCGTTTTTAGTCCTAGGTTATGGTTCGTCCTTCTAATGTTAAGTATATCAGCTTTATGTTAGTCAGAAAACAATACAAAATACGTCATTGCACTATTAAAAAATAGAAGAAGAAGAAGAAGAAGTGACAAATCTAACACACCTCATAACCACATAAACATCTCGGGTGTTTGTGTTACCTTGACGGATCAGATTTCCTTATAGATACCAGAATTATTATAACAAGGATCGTTTGTTTAGTGACTTTAGTCTATCACATTAGCCAGAAAAAGGCACATTACCCCTTCGACACTTGAGGCCTTTCCTGAGCTTAGAAAAATCGCAAAGTGTTATCCACAATACAATGCAAGAAACGGCACCACACTGAAAAAAGGTTTAATCGCTGACCAACAAAGACTCGTGACAAACATAAAATCAAATGAACACCAAAGCAAACCATATGAGCACCAAAACAAACCTAATGAAACAAAGAAAAAAACCCTTATGACCATTAAAACAATATATATATATATATATATATATATATATATATATATATATATATATATATATATATATATATATATATATATATACTGTAAATATATTATAATATGCTAAACTTATGACAGAGACCTTTTCTGAGCTAAGTAAAATCGACTACTGTTAGCCACGATGCAACGAAAAAGACACAATCGCACTGAAAGAGCATAAAACTTGAACCTAGAATCTCAACACTTGACCAAAGAACATAATATATGACCACCAAAACAAACCACATGAACATAATATATGACCACCAAAACAAACCACATGAACATATATATGACCACCAAAACAAACCACATGAACATAATATATGACCACCAAAACAAACCACATGAACATAATATATGACCACCAAAACAAACCACATGAACATAATATATGACCACCAAAACAAACCACATGAACACACTAGCAGCTCGGGTGAATATATTACGTGACGTATCAGATTTCCTTTGAGATAAGACAAAAGGGATTGTTTGTGTTGGTTCCAACATTACTACCCACCAATCATAGCAAACCTATGACTTCGAGAGAACTTTTCTGAACGTAGTAAATTCGTCCACTATTATTTTAAGCGGAGTCACACGAGTGATTTTCTCGTAAATTTTTTACGGACATTGTCTGACAGTTTTAAAATAATTAAACTGCCTAACACAATCAACTTTCGATCTAGTTTCCGATTACAATGCGAAAGATCCTCAAAATTGTACGAGCAAATGGCCGGAAACTGCGCTCGGGTGACACCAACTTAATTACAGAGAATGCAACGAAAAATACATTATCGCACTGAAAGAGTTTAATATATGATTATCAAATGATTTTTACAAGTGATGAAAATATCAACAATCCCCATAACCATATAAACATCTCGTTGATCATGGTATGATGACGGATCAGATTTCCGTTGAGCTACCAATATGATTATAAGGGGTGCTTGTGTCAGTCTCCGTCTCCTGCCAGATCAAAATAAATAAACACAAAAGTAACTCCACAAAATATTTCATAGCATAAATCTATTAATTCGAAGATGTTTTGCCAGATTTATTTGTACAATATTGTCCGTGTACTTTCATGATAAAATCTTGTGAACAATTATGTGCAATTACAATAATGCATAGATAATATATAGTTAATTTTTAAGTGCATTCTTGGGCCAAAAGATCCACCAAATAAGGCAAAATCTAACATAATTCAAACTAGTAATATTTATAATCATAAATATAATCATATTTAACCCCTTGAAGACTATGATGCTTTGTTGATAACGTAATCTGACTATCACTGAACGATTATATGCAGCTTAGGAAGAATCTGGAGGAATTAAAAGGGTAAAGACCATCACAATTAACTATCTGACTTCCATATACGCTTCATAATTTGAATAAAATCGTCTAATAATAGCCAGAAAATATTAATGAAATGCGTCGTCGTATCGTGACAGGGTTAATATCATCATCCCAAGACAGTTCATTGCAGGACAAAGGCCTCTCCCATACTATTTCCACTGTATTGAAGGGCATAGCGCATGTGGTCAGCTATGATGAGTTATCCTCATTATCATAAATGTGAGTGTACAGTATACCTCGTATATCAGGGTAGGGTAGCTAAAGGCAATTCGAAATTCGCGGGCTAATTCCGTTATCATTAACACAAGAGAGAGGCGACAGGGGTTGCCATCAACTTTCTAAGCTTAAAATATCTGACATGGCTTTGTTTACTATTTTCGATAACAATGTGTTGTAAACCAAGACAACTGTGCAGTATCAATCATGCTGTAACATGCTTTACACAGTGATACAATGGAATGGGATATTTCATGAGCTATGCCCTTTAAGATAGATAATTTCAGATATTAGCATATTCCATTTTACTATATCTATCTATCTGTATTTCTTGATATTGTTAAATAAACTTTGAAAACTTGACAGAATGAATATAAACACCATTTGAGGAGGAGCACTTTATTGACAACGTTTCGCAGATAGCTTCTTCAGGTCACTAACTGACCTATCCATTAACTACACTCACTGTACTGTACTGTACACTCTCTCTCTCTCTCTCTCTCTCTCTCTCTCTCTCTCTCTCTCTCTCTCTCTCTCTCTCTCTCTCTGACACACACACACACACACATATAAAACTCTTCATATCTTCCTGGCCAGTTACTTTCTCCCTTTAAAAGTTTAGACTATCTTTCTTTAATTTTCTCATTGCTTATCCTTAAATACTCGTCTCTCTCTGTTTTAATGTTTCACCTAATCTGTCTCTCTTTCTATTGTTCTCGTTCTCTCCTGCTTCTCCCGCTCTGTCTTGCGTCCTCTTATAATCTCCTTTTGGCCTATTCTAATTCATCATATTTTCTCGTGCACATTTCGTTCTTTTTCTCCTCATTCTTACATTTCCTTCTTAGTCACCCATTCTTGTTCACCCCTTTATTCTCTCCATTTTCGTATTTCGACTTATTCTTCCTTTCTCGAACTCACTTTTCCTCCTCTCCTGTCAGTAGTTTGTCTTCTTATGTTTAACTTCTTCATTCTTTTTTCCACATTCTGTCTTCATAATTCCCTTTTCTTTGTTTTCCCCAATTATACTTGTATATATTTTCCTTATCCCTCATTCTCTTGCAGCTCTTTCTTTATTGCTATCTTCCTTACTCTTCTCCGTTCCTTTCTTTTACGTACGCTCTCCATTTTGGTGTATATACATATGTTATCTTATCCATGACTTTGTTAGATGAGACCCAAGTGTAATAGCCTCAAGCAGCCACACAAGGATGAATCCATGTGGCTATCCAGCCCATCCCTCACACGCACACTAAGACAAAAGAAGAGGGAAAAATAGAACTATGTATTCATTGCACAAATAGTAACACAATAAGTCATATTAACTCAAAATCTCTCCCTCTCCCACACACACACACCCACACACACACACACACACACACACACACACACACACACACCCTACAACAAAAGCGAACATTATCATCATATCACACCACATAATATTTACCACTAGTAAACATAATTCATGAAGCCTAAGGACCAGGTAATGTTAATCTACAGTAGGTGATTGTAAAGTAGGGTCTTGCACTCCATCCCCCACCACCACAGACAACAACAGAGATCAGCTGATGCCCATGACAACAGCCACCAACCCACCAACCAACCAACCTACCAGACACTCTCATGACCTCGGTCCTAAGGGTTAAGGTATACTCGTTCAATAGTCATTTCGTTCACTTCATCCTTTTTATGGAGGTGAGTCCACACCTATCTGAGTAATCTAATACATTCAAGCTTACCTATTTTTTAACCTAACCAAATTTGAAAACCCATCCTAAATTAATATATCTAAACTTTAAATATATATAAGGAAGCTTACCCTTAGAATAATCCTAACTTATAACGTTACCATATTCTGAAACCTAACCTAATCTATTATACGCCAAGCTACCCT
Organism: Paralithodes platypus; assembly: GCA_032716605.1. Classification (NCBI taxonomy): domain Eukaryota; kingdom Metazoa; phylum Arthropoda; class Malacostraca; order Decapoda; family Lithodidae; genus Paralithodes; species Paralithodes platypus. The sequence goes on from CM064508.1 coordinate 39,129,697, forward strand.
TAGAAATAATCAAGCCAAATTTAATATTAACTAACCTACCCAAACTAACTATGCCTATGCGACATTGAAGCATGATCCTAACAATTCCAGTATATGCAGAGAACGGAGTTGCAAATGAAATAACCAATATAACCTCGGTCTGAGAAGCCATGAGGGGGGGATTGACCCAAAAACCACCCCCCTGCCACCCCCCATAAGGTCCACCACCCCATGTATCACCAGTACGAATTTCAACCTTACGGGGGGCGGTGTAAATTGGCATTGTTATTTCCGCGCGGGACTTGGGCTATTTTTCGCGAGGTCGGGCGAGGAACCAGTGGCGGCATTTCCGTTTTGGTAATGATCCCAACACTTTTATTTTTTTCTCGCCCACTCTCCAACTCGATTACTGCGGTCATTTCGGAGAGGGCTGGGTGAGACATGGGAGGAATTATTTCTATATTAACAGGAACTTATGGAACACTCGTTGGTTTCTAAATATAGTTACTTGAAAAAATAAATGCTGGATATTTTGACATAGAATATACCTATAGATTTCAATTTGACAGTGAAATATAAAACTTTATGCTGCCCAGCGATACAAAGAACAAGTGTGGACTATGCTGTCCAAGGTCATTTCTACATATACTGTATAGTAATAAAAAAAAAATATATATATATATATATATATATATATATATATATATATACCGGTATATAATCAATAAACAGGCTAAATGATAATTATGATAAACATTACATTTCATTATATTTGAAGGAGAACACTGACGAAAAAAAAACTGAATATAAATCTTTCCTTGCTGGAAATAAGACAGCTTTAAACCTTAACTACAATACCTTATAAGGACTGATGAACGAAATAAACCGAGAACCCCAACGATGAAATATGAAACACGGAAACTGGTGGGAGGAGAGGAGGTTGTGAATTACGCAAGGGGGGAGACAGGGCAGGTGGAGAGAGAGAGAGAGAGTGAGAGAGAGTGAGAGTGAGATAAGAAAGAGGATAATCGTGACACAGAAGGGGACAATCGAACAGGGAAGGGAAAGAGGAATACAGCATGAATGAAGCAACAACAGTTACTATATGCGGACAAAGGAGATGAGAGCAGACTAAATGACATTAAGGGAAATAAAGACAAGAGAGAAGTGAGGGAGAGACAGAGACAATGTGTGGTCAAGAATATTATGAGAACAGAGAAAGCAGAAAGAGACACAAGGTAGACAGACAAAGAGAAACATGCAAGAAGGGAGAGAGGTATGGGAGAAAGAGAGGTATGGGAGAAAGAGAGGTATGGGAGAAAGAGAGGTATGGGAGAAAGAGAGGTATGGGAGAAAGAGAGGTATGGGAGAAAGAGAGGTATGGGAGAAAGAGAGGTATGGGAGAAAGAGAGGTATGGGAGAAAGAGAGGTATGGGAGAAAGAGAGGTATGGGAGAAAGAGATAAAAGGGAAGATGAAGGGAGAAAGAATGATAATTTAAAATAACAATAATAATAACAATAATAATGAAGAAGAAGAAGAAGGAAAAGAAGAAAATACAAAGGAGAGCGAAGGAAGAAAGACTATGACAACAAGAAATATAGTGAGGGGAAAGGGGGGGAAAGAGAGCCAGAACATGAAAACAATAGAAACAAACGGGAAATAGAAAATGTGAGGAAGAATAACAGGAAAACAAAGGTGAGAGAAGAGGGAAAGAGAGAAATACAAATAAATAAAAGAGAAGGGAGAGAGAAAGATAGTGACAAAGATTCGGGAGAAAACGAAATAAATGACAGCTTATCCAGTGCAGATAAGGAATACGAGGCATTAAAAGAGAACTAGAACGTAAGAGAGAGAGAGAGAGGGGGGGGGGGGGCGATAGGGAGAGGGAGGGGGGACGAGAGATAAACGAAACAGTAAAAGACAAATAAGAGTTAATAGTACGGAATAGAGAGAAAGGAGAGTAGGAAGAATTAATGGGGGACTAGTACATTAATTACAGTATATATCTGATATAAATTAGTCCAGCCATGGCTCAGAATTATTTTAAAATTGAATATGTTGACTAAGCTGTGTCATTAGCTTGTCGACTTTGAGGAAATTGTACTCAATATATTTAAGTAATTTCAACGTTAAACTTCAAGAAAGAAAACAAACAATTAAGAAAGCTTTACTCTCGTATGTGTTGCATAATACACTCCTTAGAGTAGACATAATGGGTATAAAGCACCATGTGAGCAGGAACAATATATTGTCAATGTTTCGCTTATAGTGTACCTAATTCAAACTTTGTCAATAAAGTGGTCTTCCTTGTATATGGTGTTTAATTCCAAATAATGAGTTGGCAAGACTCATAGTGTTCAGCTCATTGAAGGGTAACCAAAAACAGTTTGGAACTCGTGATGAAGATATGTTTAGTTTGGAACTCGTGATGAAGATATGTTTAGTTTGGAACTCGTGATGAAGATATGTTTAGTCAGCTAGATAAATTATATAAAGTAATAATAATAATAATAATAATCTTCTGGTTACTTATATAGCGCCCGTCTCTCCTCCTTCGAGGATTCGCAAGCGCTTGGCTTTCTTTAGTCTACCAGAGACCATTACCCATCCCCCTTGCTCATGGGGAGATGGTAACCGCCGGCTGTATCCCAGAAAAGCTTTTCAATCTGAGCGGGGATTGAACGCGAGACCTTCAAGGTGGGAATCAGGCACGCTATCAACTGAGCCAGCCGGACGGCTGGCTAAAATTGTAGTAAAATTAGTAAAATTGGCTTGAGAAAAGATGGGACTATGGATGAAGAGGTGCGGGAGAGGGTACAACAGGGGAAGAGGGTTGTAGGAACGCTAAAAGCAGTAACAAGAAATAGGGTGGTCAGTGTGGAAGTGAAGAAGTCCTTGCATGACAGTGTGGTAATCCCGACACTGACTTACGGAAGCGAAGCATGGACGTTGGTTGAGAGACTCAGACCAAGAGTGAGAGCAGTGGAAATGAATTACTTAAGGAGTGCGTGCGGAGTTACATGGAGGGATAGACAGACTAATGAGGAAGTAAGAAGGAGGTGTGGTGTGGAGGAAGATGTGCTGGAAAGTGTGAAAAGGAACAACTTGAGATGGTTCGGCCATATGGAACGTATGGAAAGCGAGAGAATGACTAAGAGGGTGTACCAGAGCGAGGTGGAGGGACAGAGGGGGAGAGGTAGACCGAATATGAGGTGGAAGGATGGAGTGAGGAACTACATGAACGAAGGCGGTGCTGGTTGGGGGGAGGGGCGTCGACTGACTGGGGACAGAGGTGCATGGGGGCGGTTCGTTCGTGGCCACCCCTTCGGGGATCACGGCGTCAGGCAATAGATAGATAGATAGGCTAAAATTGTAACTGGCTAATTAAAGTAGGCTAGTTTAAATTGTGTGTGCATCTTATGGCTTGGCTTCTCTGACTCCGACGAAATCTGACGAAGCTAAAGTGTGACTTCCGGAGAGAACAGGAACATTAAAATGTCTAACAATTAGTTTATACATAATTGTAGTCAATAATTAGTCTGGCTGTCTGATGCTGATTAGTCATTATGTCTTAAATAAATTAGGCTTACTCTAAATTAAATCGGACAACTATGTGACTTTAAGCTGGATGCAAACGAACACTTTATCAGGCTCTTTGCTATGGCCAAAACCTTCAGTTGACAATATTTTGGAATCATTTTAACTGGTATAGATGATAATAGAAAACAACCTAACCTCTTCAGTATGATGACTTCCGTTCAACTTTATATAGACGATTTATATGAAAAAAGGAAGAACTTGTGGGAGTCAGAAAGTTGATTCAGAATAGGTTTACACTCTTGATTCCTAGAGGACCGTCCTTATAAGCCGAGTATAATAATTATGCTTACTATTATGTTAACCTTAAGGGCAGATATCCACTTGAGGGATTTTTTTCTGGACCCCTTTCTCCCACATGTTTAGCCCCATTGCTTTTGAGATTTTAAGACGGTCGCCCCATTAGTTTGGCGATTTTAAGAACATTCGCCCCATTTCTGTCAATTTTAAGACCTTTCCTGTCATTCAGGTGTCGATTTTTTCCTGGCGAGCGATAGCGAGCCTGTAATTTAAGAGGAACCGGCCTTCGGCCGGGACATTTTTCTACCGAAAAATGTACAAATTTATCTTGAAAGGGGGTCAAGGGGGTGTAATTTCAAGCTTGATGGAAGTCTAGGAAACACACTAAACATCTCCCCTTAATCTAATGACACTTGACGTCACATTACTGAAAGTGTTAACAGTGTAGGGGTGAACTAATGGAACTCCTTCAGCTTAAATGGCGTCACCTCAAGTTGAATCCGGCTAACAATATAATTGTACTTAAACATACAAGAGACATCCATGATGCGAAGGGGTATAGTCCATCACAATTAACGGTATAACTTTCATGTGTCCTTCTGAGGCTGAATAAAATCCTCTGATTATCGTTAATAATAAACACAAAAAAAGGCGTCATCGTACACTGCGAGGGTTAACTCTTTCAGTTTGAGAGGACACGTTTCTATAGTTTAGGTTATAATAAAACTAGTCTATTCAGTTTAGGAGAGACTTATGGAAGTCATGGGGTTAATTGAAATAGTGTGTACCCCTAGGCTAAATAGTGTGTACCCCTAGGCTAAATAGTGTGTACCCCTAGGCTAAATAGTGTGTACCCCTAGGCTAAATCAAATAGTGTGTACTCCTAGGCTAAATCAAATAGTGTGTACCCCTAGGCTAAATCAAATAGTGTGTACCCCTAGGCTAAATAGTGTGTACCCCTAGGCTAAATAGTGTGTACCCCTAGGCTAAATCAAATAGTGTGTACTCCTAGGCTAAATCAAATAGTGTGTACCCCTAGGCTAAATCAAATAGTGTGTACCCCTAGGCTAAATCAAATAGTGTGTACCCCTAGGCTAACTCAAATAGTGTGTACCCCTAGGCTAAATCAAATAGTGTGTACCCCTAGGCTAAATCAAATAGTGTGTACCCCTAGGCTAAATCAAATAGTGTGTACCCCTAGGCTAAATCAAATAGTGTGTACCCCTAGGCTAAATCAAATAGTGTGTACCCCTAGGCTAAATCAAATAGTGTGTACCCCTAGGCTAAATCAAATAGTGTGTACCCCTAGGCTAAATCAAATAGTGTGTACCCCTAGGCTAAATCAAATAGTGTGTACCCCTAGGCTAAATCAAATAGTGTGTACCCCTAGGCTAAATCAAATAGTGTGTACCCCTAGGATAAATCAAATAGTGTGTACCCCTAGGCTAAATCAAATAGTGTGTACCCCTAGGCTAAATCAAATAGTGTGTACCCCTAGGCTAAATCAAATAGTGTGTACCCCTAGGCTAAATCAAATAGTGTGTACTCCTAGGCTAAATCAAATCACCTAGTAGTACCCAGAATAAAAGAAAGAAACGTGCCATCGTGTACTGAAGGGGTTAAGGGAAGACTGGCCGTTTGTTTGGTCTATTAATTCATTTAGTAATATATTTTTTTAGTTTCCTCCCTAGACCTCCATCAAGCTTAGAAAACCACCCCCTAGACCCCCCTTCAAGATAAATTTTTACATTTTTCGGTAGAAAATTTTCCAGGCCTTAGGCCGATTCCTCTTAAAATTGCTGGCTCGCTATCGCTCGCCAGGAAATAATCGACACCTAAATGACACGAAAGGTCTTAAGATTGACAACGAAATGGGGCGAAAGGTGTTAAAGTCGCCAAAACTAATGGGCCGAACGTCTTATAATCTCAAAAGTAGTGGGGCTAAACATTAGGGAGAAGGGGGTCCAGAAAAACGGCCTGCCTCCCCATAAAGGCACAGTTGACCTAGTTTCTGGATTGCCACGAAGTCTCAGACGATTTACAAGACAGATCGAGAGAGGGAAGGGAAATAAGGAAGTGAGAGAATGTTTATAACGCGGACAGTAGAGTGGGTTGAGAGAGAGAGAGAGAGAGAGAGAGAGAGAGAGAGGGAAGGGAAATAAGGAACTGAGAGAATGTTTATAACGCGGACAGTAGAGTGGGTTGAGAGAGAGAGAGAGAGAGAGAGAGAGAGAGAGAGAGAGAGAGAGAGAGAGAGAGAGAGAGAGAGAGAGAGAGAGAGAGAGAGAGAGGAAATGAGGAAATTCCAACTCTAGCCCTAAGCTTCAATCTAAGAAGCTTCCAACTTTTGCATCCTTTACTCTCTCTCCGGTATATTGGCACTGTTACGTTTTTATCCAACACCCTTGCTTCCATGTGTGTTTGTTCGTATGTTTACCCCTTTCAGCACTATGATACATTTTCCAATATATGCTGGTAAATAGTATACTTTCATTCAGTATTGGAAGGCCCTCTGGTAATCAAATAGTTAGTATCGATCTTAATTAACGTCTTCACTCCCTTGCTAAACTTACTAAAATCAACTAATGATAGCCAAAATATATGGAAGAATAGCCAAGGATAATGCCTACGTAACTGAGCGTTGGTATAAGAACAAAACATATACCACCTTGTTTCAGCGATCTTTCAAATGACTTATACCCATTCCGTGCATCGTGGCCAAAGTGTTCATATTCCAAATGTATACTACTATGCCTGCAACACTCTCCAGCTCCTTCATATTCCGTGCATCGTGGCCAAAGTGTTCATATTCCAAATGTATACTACTATGCCTGCAACACTCTCCAGCTCCTTCATATTCCGTGCATCGTGGCCAAAGTGTTCATATTCCAAATGTATACTACTATGCCTGCAACACTCTCCAGCTCCTTCATATTCCGTGCATCGTGGCCAAAGTGTTCATATTCCAAATGTATACTACTATGCCTGCAACACTCTCCAGCTCCTTCATATTCCGTGCATCGTGGCCAAAGTGTTCATATTCCAAATGTATACTACTATGCCTGCAACACTCTCCAGCTCCTTCATATTCCGTGCATCGTGGCCAAAGTGTTCATATTCCAAATGTATACTACTATGCCTGCAACACTCTCCAGCTCCTTCATATTCCGTGCATCGTGGCCAAAGTGTTCATATTCCAAATGTATACTACTATGCCTGCAACACTCTCCAGCTCCTTCATATTCCGTGCATCGTGGCCAAAGTGTTCATATTCCAAATGTATACTACTATGCCTGCAACACTCTCCAGCTCCTTCATATTCCGTGCATCGTGGCCAAAGTGTTCATATTCCAAATGTATACTACTATGCCTGCAACACTCTCCAGCTCCTTCATATTCCGTGCATCGTGGCCAAAGTGTTCATATTCCAAATGTATACTACTATGCCTGCAACACTCTCCAGCTCCTTCATATTCCGTGCATCGTGGCCAAAGTGTTCATATTCCAAATGTATACTACTATGCCTGCAACACTCTCCAGCTCCTTCATATTCCGTGCATCGTGGCCAAAGTGTTCATATTCCAAATGTATACTACTATGCCTGCAACACTCTCCAGCTCCTTCATATTCCGTGCATCGTGGCCAAAGTGTTCATATTCCAAATGTATACTACTATGCCTGCAACACTCTCCAGCTCCTTCATATTCCGTGCATCGTGGCCAAAGTGTTCATATTCCAAATGTATACTACTATGCCTGCAACACTCTCCAGCTCCTTCATATTCCGTGCATCGTGGCCAAAGTGTTCATATTCCAAATGTATACTACTATGCCTGCAACACTCTCCAGCTCCTTCATATTCCGTGCATCGTGGCCAAAGTGTTCATATTCCAAATGTATACTACTATGCCTGCAACACTCTCCAGCTCCTTCATATTCCGTGCATCGTGGCCAAAGTGTTCATATTCCAAATGTATACTACTATGCCTGCAACACTCTCCAGCTCCTTCATATTCCGTGTCTCCAATCCCTTTATATCCCTAATATATAGTAACTCATCTCCTTGCCTCCCACATATATATTTCTTCCCTTCTTTTCTCCATGATGTAATTTTGGGCGATCAGAAACATGTAGAATAATATGCATACATAGTATGTATGTATAATATCCTACATTATTCTTTATATTACAAATACATACAATGGTTTAACATCTCTGTCCATTATATTGCAATACATTTTAGCAAGTAGACTGTAGCACAATAAAATCCTGCCATAACACTACTCCATCGTGCCACCGTACTTCCTAAGCTGAATAAAATATGTATAATGAAGAAAGGCGTCATAATACTGAAAGGGTTAAATTCGTCTTCATATTTTCTATCTATCTATCTATTGCCTGACGCCGTGATCCCCGAAGGGGTGGCCACAAACGAACCGCCCCCATGCACCTCTGTCCCCAGTCAGTCGACGCCCCTCCCCCCAACCAGCACCGTCTTCGTTCATGTACTTCCTCACTCCATCCTTCCACCTCTCATTCGGTCTATCTCTCCCTCTCTGTCCCTCCACCTCGCTCTCGTACACCCTCTTAGTCATTCTCTCGCTTTCCATACGTTCCACATGGCCGAACCATCTCAAGTTGTTCCTTTTCACACTTTCCAGCACATCTACCTCCACACCACACCTCCTTCTTACTTCCTCATTAGTCTGTCTATCCCTCCATGTAACTCCGCACGCACTTCTTAAGTAATTCATTTCCACTGCTCTCACTCTTGGTCTGAGTCTCTCAACCAACGTCCATGCTTCGCTTCCGTAAGTCAGTGTCGGGATTACCACACTGTCAAGCAAGGACTTCTTCACTTCCACACTGACCACCCTATTTCTTGTTACTGCTTTTAGCGTTCCTACAACCCTCTTCCCCTGTTGTACCCTCTCCAGCACTTCTTCATCCATAGTACCATCTTTACTCAACACACTGCTCAGATACTTAAAAGAGTTGACGATCTCCATAGCCCTGACCGTTCAGCTTCACCTCACACTCTGTGACTTCACCCCTTTCGAAGACCATAACCTTGCTCTTCCCCGCATTTACCTTCAAATTCCGTTTTTCGCACACTGTTCCAAACTCATTTACCAGACCCCGCAACTCCCATTCATTATCACTCATCAGAACTGTATCATCCGCAAACAGCAGTATAGGTAGCTTCCACTCAATTCCCTCCCTTTTCAGCGATACACCAACATCCACTGCTCTTGATAGTATTTCTTTCATGACTCCATCCATATATACAGTAAACATATTTTCATATTTTCATATTCTGTTAATCTTAACCCTCTAAGTATGTGATGATGCTTTTCCTCATTTTAGTTGGTTACCATTAGACGATTTTATATATTTTAGGATGGATATGTGAGGCTCTCTGAATTAACTGACAGATTCCACCATTGTTATTCATAGTAGTCGTTTCTAAGGTGCACACAAGTGTTTAATATTAACCAGAAAATAAAATAACGGTCATAATATAATGAACATTTAGTAATCGAATACACTAATACAAGGTCGATATTGAATTCCATGATAAGACAAATAATCAATATTGAATAATTTGCCAAATATAAAAGAAATCTATTGATATCATGTAGAAATATAATAGTATTTTACTCTGCTATCAAGTGCCAATGTAAAGCAAGAAACTGCTAGATCTCTGCTTCATATTAATGATTAATTGTCTTTATTAAAAGTATATATCTCATTATCAAAGTTAAGTCACAGTTCAGTAATCAAGACACCGTTATGACTATTTTCGCCCTGTTAAGATGGACAGAGTATAGTGGTAATAATAAACAACCTCCTGACACTCCTAGACCAAACTGTACAATACGTGGGAGTTGTGGAGATAAAGCCGGTATCACACGACCGCTTCACCCACAACTTTGATCTCAACGCGGGTCCGGCAACTTATTAGGTATACTGTTAACAAAATTGTGCCACCTGCATTAATCTAATTTCAGTCTAGTTACCGATACCAAAATTGTTGCCATAAAGATGTTGACCATCGAAAGTTGACGATAAAAGCTATTGTTGCCATAAAAATGTTGACCATCGAAAGTTGACGATAAAAGCTATTGTTGCCATCAAAATGTTGACCATCGAAAGTTGACGATAAAAGCTATCTTAAGGGGGAGGTCGTCGCTTTTTCTGGATCCCCCATTTCCCTCATGTTTAGCATAATAGTTTTGAAATTTTAAGACGTTCGTTTGGCGATTTCTATACCGTTCGCCTAATTTTGTTGTCAATGTTTAAGACCTTTCGTGCCATTTAGGTGTCGATCTTTTCATAGTGAACCATAGCGAGCCCAAGGCCTTGAGCTAGCATGCAATTTTAGAAGGAATCGGCCTTCGGGTGTGTCATGTTTCTACCGAAAAATGTATAAATGTATCTTTAAAGGGTGGATGTGTGTGTGTGTGTGTGTGTGTGTGTGTGTGTGTGTGTGTGTGTGTGTGTGTGTGTGTGTGTGTGTGTGTGTGTTTTCTGTTTCCTTTTTTTTCTAGCTTGATGGAAGCTTAGCGAGGCAAATAATAAATATGTAAATATATAAATAAACAAATAGACCAAAAACAAACACTACCCCCTTAATACAGGATATTTGACCATGACTGTTCCTGGTAGCCCCACCCACTCTCACCACCATCACCATCACCACCACCACCCTCACCACCGCCACCACCACCTTCACCACCACCACCACCACCTTCAACACCACCACCACCACCTTCACCACCCTCACCACCACCACCACCCTCACCCTCACCACCACCACCACCACCACCCTCACCACCACCACCACCTTCACCACCACCACGACCACCCTCACCCTCACCATCACCCCCAGCACCACCCCCAGCACCCTCACCACCACCACCACCACCACCTTCACCACCACCACGACCACCCTCACCCTCACCACCACCCCCAGCACCTTGCATATGTTCCCTAGTCTTTGTTCTCGGTTGTTACACTTTATTATTTATTATGTCTACCTTAAGAGGGGATGCTTGATTTCTCTGCCCCCCCCCCCCCCCCCCCCCCATGTTTACCACCAATACTTTTCATATTTTAAGACGTTTGGTCCATTATTTTGGCGGTTTTATGACCTTTCACCCCCCCCCCCCCACACTTTTTGTCGACTTTTTTCCTGGCGAGCGATAGCGAGCCTGTAATTTAGAAGGTTACTGGCATTCGGCCGGGACATTTTTCTACCGAAAAATTTACTAATGGGGATCTTGTGGATATGTTTTTGTTTCCAGCTTGATGGAGGTCTAGGGAGGAGAGGGAGGAAACTAAAAAAAAAAAAAAAAAAAAAAAAAAAGAAGATAAATAGTTTTATTTTTATGCCATTGCCATTTCAGGTAGTCAATGTTGATGCTCTAAGCAATATCAGCATTACAGAGAGAGAGAAGTATTGAAATGTTTGGAAAAACTCAAGTTATACTGTATATATTATATAAGTTATTATCCGACGCTCTTCATGATCGTGTACCCTATAATCTTGAAGAACACACACACACACACACACACACACACACACACACACACACACACACACACACACACACACACACACACACACATATACTGTATACACAAAATATACTTTAACAAAATGTGACAACTCGCAGAGGATACCTAACTCAAATATAAAATCCCTCAGAAAAAGAAAAAAAAATGGTGGTGCGACTAACCAATTGCAGACAGTTATTTCTCCGTGCTCTGTCTTTGTTCTCGGCAGCTCGATTTTAGATGTTATTACGAGTTCCTCAAATGTACTCAATCTGGTTTAGTTATCCAGTCCCTCCCATCACCGCTACACCTAACTGGCTGTATATATTAGTGATCTACTCTCTCTCTCTCTCTCTCTCTCTCTCTCTCTCTCTCTCTCTCTCTCTCTCTCTCTCTCTCTCTCTCTCATACAGACACACACTGAAATACTAACCATTCTTCTTATTATTATTCCTCCCAACTATTGTTTCTAGTTATTTGTCATCCCTCTTTCCCACTCTTCCTCCTTCCTCTATAGCAACCTATAAACAATAGTTATCCTCTCTCTCTCTCTCTCTCTCTCTCTCTCTCTCTAGTAACAATATCGAGTAACCTAAAACCGAGTCAACAATGTTCAGAAGTTGTTAAGAAGGCAAACAAAATAATTGGCTTTATAGGCAGGTCATTTGAGCATAAATCCAAAGAAGTTATCCTAACCCTTTACAATTCCTTAGTCCGCCCTCTTCTGGAATACTGCGTTCAATCCTGGTGCCCTTATTACCAAAAAGATATAAACAAGCTAGAACGAGTTCAACGTAGAGTTACCAAAATTATACCTAGCCTAAAGAACAAACCATACGAAGAGCGTCTTAGAGAATTAAATCTATTTCCTTTAACCCAGCGCAGATTAAGAGGTGACTTAATTCAAGTGTTCAAAATTATCAAAGGCATCGACAATATGAACTGTAGTAAGTACTTCACTATCAACCAATCTAATTACACGCGGGGAAACGGTTGCAAAATTATTGGTAAATCTTTTAACTCACACGAATCTAAGAATTTCTTCTTCAATCGAGTTGTCAACTTGTGGAATGGGCTTCCCCGAAACGTTATAGACTGCATCACCGTTGATTCATTTAAACTCCGCCTAGACAAATATCTCGCTTCAAACCCGCGACTGACTGCGTTTGTAAATGAATAACTTTATTTTATCCCCCCCTCAGTTACTAACCCATCTGTCCCCTACTAACTTCCTAATCCTGCCACGGACATTAGTTCCAGGGCAGTAATTCCCTTTCCAATGTTCCCTTACCCACTCTAAACCACTGTTTGGACACTTGATCCTCAGTGTTTTGGAGGACAAGCAACCTAGAAGTGTCACTAGATCTGTTGTTGCTTGATTTCCTTTGTACTCTCTCTCTCTCTCTCTCTCTCTCTCTCTCTCTCTCTCTCTCTCTCTCTCTCTCTCTCTCTCTCTCTCTCTCTCTCTCTCTCTCTCTCTCTCTCTCTCTCTCTCCTCTCTCTCTCTCTCTCTCTCTCTCTCTCTCTCTCTCTCTCTCTCTCTCTCAGACCAGGTAACCCCCGGGTGAGTTCAACTGACGTCACAACACCACGCCCCCTGCTGGTGGTCATTTAACCTTCACATTGTACACTTTTCAATACAATGGCATCGACGCTTCAATTGTATTCTGGGTATTACTTATTACTTACTTTATTACTTAGAAATGACCATTGGATATAAAGAACAAATTATACTGATGAATCATTGTACTTGCATATAATACTATTTATTCATTTTTTGGTGTATCTCTTAATTAATTTAATCATTTACCCTACCGTTAGTTATTATATATAATTGTTAACATTTTCCTGAACCACTCATATAGGTGCAATCTGGATCAGACCTATTGACTACAGGTTACACCAAAATTAGATACATAGGCTACCTTCAACTTACAATTATAAAATATTATACATAAGTGTTGGAATAAGACACCTCGGATGTTTTCTATCAATATGAGTTAAGGGGAGATCTCCACTCGAGGGATTTTTTTTCTTGACCCCTTTCGCCCTCATGTTTAGCCCCATTGCTTTTGATATTATAAAACGTTTGCCCCATTAGTTTAGCGATTTTAAGAACTTTCACCCCATATTAAGACCTTTCGTGCCATTCAGGTGTCAATTTTATCCTGGCGAGCGATAGCGAGCCTGTAATTTAAGAGGAAGCGGCCTTCGGCCGGGACATTTTTCTACCGAAAAATGTACAAATTTATCTTGAAAGGGACTCAAGGGGGTGTAATTTTAAGCTTGATGGAGGTCTAGGGAACCAACTAAATACCTCCCCTTAATATCCAACGAAAATAGTGTGTCTAGGAATTTTAGCACACATGTACAGTCGCCTCACATACAGTATAGTAACCTTATGAATTGCCATAAACTGTACATACACTGCACTGTATCTCATTATTATAAACAGATTAAATTAAAATGTAAAACTTGCAAACTAAACAAACCAAAATTGGGACAAGGACAATATAAAGTCAAATTAAATTATCAAAATCGCTATGTGGAAACAACGCTTACTAAAATGAAAATTATTAAATAAAAGAACACAATATTAAATAAAAGAACACAATATTAAATAAAAGAACACAATATTAAATAAAAGAACACAATATTAAATAAAAGAACACAATATTAAATAAAAGAACACAATATTAAATAAAAGAACACAATATTAAATAAAAGAACACAATATTAAATAAAAGAACACAATATTAAATAAAAGAACACAATCTCAATAATCACACAAAGGCAATATATGTGTCTTAAGTGGTATAACATATCTTCTCTCTCTCGTCCTGACGCAATTTTTGAGCCTATTAGGGATACTTTAAAGCCTTTGTTACCGTCAGGGGTATTTATAAACCTTTAGTTTATTTACTTCAACCTCTGCAGTTGTCTTTGAGTTAGCTGTGGGCAGAAAACTAATTTTGGAGAGGTAATTATAAGAGTGAGAGGGTTAAGGAACATACGTGTGTGTGTGTGTGTGTTTGTGTGTGTAGCGACTTCAAATGAACGTATGTAAGAATGCATTCACAATAATCAGTAGGACAATAATACGATCCCAAGAATCTTGTTTCGTAAGTTTCGTCCTGGTGTATAGAATCCCACTCACAAATCACTTTTAACCCCTTCTGTACCGGCGACGCCTTTTTCAGTTTGTTTCTAGCTATATCTAGACGAGTTTGTGCAGTTCAAGAATGATCTGTGGTAGTAATAAAGAGTCAAGTGAGATAGTTCGAAACCGGTTAATTGATGGAGACCTTTTTTCAGCTGAATAAAATCATGAATCAAAATCATAAAATCATGAAATCATAAAAATAGAAAAAAAAAATAGAAAAAAAAAAAAAATAGAACAAACAAAACAAAAAATAGAACAAACAAAACAAAAAATAGAACAAACAAAACAAAAAATAGAACAAACAAATCATAAAAATAGAACAAACAAAACAAAAAATAGAACAAACAAATCATAAAAATAGAACAAACAAAACAAAAAATCTAATCGTAGCCAGAATAAAGTTAAAAGGACGGCACCGGTACTGAAAGTTAACCCTTTCACGCATTTATGACGCAGATTAGCAATAAGAAATAGAGTTATCTCACTCTTATAATTACCTCTCCAAAATTAGTTCTCTACCCACAGCTAACTCAAAGACAACTGCAGAGGTTGAAGTAACTAAACTAAAGGTTTCTAAATACCCCTGATGGTAACAAAGGCTTTAAAGTATCCCCAATAGGCTCAAAATCGCGTCATATGTCGGAGAGGATTAATATACAGTATATAGAGTGCGAAACAAGAGAGGGTCCCCGAATGTTTGTGGGTGACTGTAGGTGTCCTTGGTGGTTCTGAGAAAGGTGTACCATGGGTTGTGTGGGAGGGATAATTACATAATGGGGGTAGTGAGGGAAGAGGTTTAACTGAATTGAGACACTGTTCACCATAATATTACCATCACTGTCATCATCTTCACCATCAATCCATCACGGTAGTAACTTGCTATCAATTGTATCAATATCAGTATCACTACAATTATTAACCCTTTCAGACTCATATGACGCAGAGGTTGACAGATTAACAATAAGAAATAGAGTTCTCTCACTCTTATAATTACCTCTCCAAAATTAGTTTTCTGCCCACAGCTAACTCACTGCAGAGGTTGAAGTAACTAAACTAAAGGTTTCTAAATACCCCTGATGGTAACAAAGGCTTTAAAGTATCCCCAATAGGCTCAAAATCGCGTCATATGTCGGAGAGGGTTAACTAGCCTATCATATTTTTAATCGGTCACTTGCATTACGTTATATCTCTTAACTATTATATATTCATATTAGGAAGGATAAATAGATAGAGTGAAATAGATGAATAGGGGGTGAGGGAATATATGGATACATGGATATATATATACTGTGTATATATATATATATATATATACTGTATATATATATGTGTGTGTGTGTGTGTGTGTGGATAGATATAACGTAACAATAAAAATAATAACACTACCATTATTAATCATTCAAGACCAGCCACCTCTGAAGTCACTGGGTAAAAAATGAATAACCTCAGTCATTAACTGGATAGAGTACGAACCACCACAATCAATACAACCATCACAACCTCTAGGGGGGAGGGGTTTTTTTTCTGTCTCATGCTTAGCCCCATTAGTTTTGAGATTTTAAGACGCTTAGTCCATTAGTTGGCGATTTTAAGACCTTTCGCCCCATTTCTTTATCAATATCCAGACTTCGTACCATTTTTTTCCTGGCGAGCGAAAGCGAGCCTGTAATTTTAGAGGAACCGGCCTTTGGCCAGGACCGAAAACATATTATAATTGACCTCGAAGGGGGATCTTGAGAATAATTATTAAGCTTGATGGAGGTCTAGGGAGGAAACTAAAACCATACTATAACGATAAATACATCAACTAGTAAATAAAGCCTCCCCCCTTCATACCCCCGTACAGTACCACCACCACCACCACCACCACCACCACCACTACCTTTAGGGAAGTTAATTGTTCCTGGGGTGTTAAATATTCAAGAAGGTGCCAGCCACTGGAGTCACTGGCCAAACATTAATTACTCCACCTTCAGAGTGCACCAACCACCCCTATCACTAGCATCATCATTACTAAACCCTGTCATATATTAGTTTTAAAGTAGTATCTTTTAATAGTTCAGACTAGTTTTCGATTTTTTTGTATAGGAAAAATAGTATAATTTTCAATTGCAAAATGTGCTTTTTATAAAGAATGGGAATTATTTTACAAAGTTTTGTAGTACAATTTAATGTCTTTGCTTAAACATTTTTTTACGAAGCAAGTTTTGATGATATTGGCATGGATATTGTGAAGTCAAGAATTGGGTGGGTACAAAGCCATGAACCATCAAGAGGAAATGACATTGATGTTTTTTTAGGTTAATCAGTGCATAATTAATTAAGTAAAGATTTTGTATTCACAATTTCTTAAAAGTAAATATTATTTGTATATGATATTTTATGTAATATAGATATTTGTTCTGTACACATATATATATATATATATATATATATATATATATATATATATATATAATATATACAGTATATATATATATATATATATATATATATATATATATATATATATATATATATATATATATATATATATATGAAATAAAGCTTATGACTTTGACTACCATCACCACCATTACTACCACATCTTCAATCTCTTATCACCACCATCACTACCATTACCATCTCAACTAAAATCTCTACCAGTACCATCACTACCACAACCACTAGCTTTATTACTACCATAACCACTATCCCACCTCCATCACCACTATTACTATCACAACTACTATAGTCTATTCGCTGTAAGTAGGCAAGAAATCATGACCTCTGTAACTCAAAATGGGCTCGAGTAAATTAGTTGTAAATGTCCACATATATTCCTTGACCGACTCTTCCCAAATGGTAGAAATATTAGCTCGATTGCTCTAGTGGTTTTTGTGTTACAGAGGTTAGAGGTCATGATTTTTCGCCTACTTACAGCGAATAGACTATAGCCTCCATCACCACCATAACTACCACAACTACATTCTACCATTAACGTCACCGCCAATAATCACCGACACCACCCCAACCCTCACCATTTTAATAACCTTCATGTCACCTCCATTGTCAGCATTACAATCATAACACAAAACTACCACAACCCCCTACAATTCCCTCTACCAATCCCACTATCACCATCTTCGAGACATTTACATAATTTATCTCCCTTACCTACTACAACCTAATCCAGGTCACTCTCGCAAACACCTCCTCCTCCAATATTATTTCACTACACTAAACAATCACACCGTCCTTCTTTCCAATACACTAATGTATGCATGCAGTTTGTTCAATTAGCAATATCTTTCTTTTGTAAGTTATCGATATTTTAGGAAGGTATATAATAAATTTAGCTAATAAGGAGTAATTTATCGAGAGGACTTCCCTAAGTGGTTAAGGCCCCATTAATTGCTCTTTCCATTCACATATGCATAGCCTACGTGAGTTGCAGTTGGGATGTGTGTACATGCTTAGATTGATATGCAGGATTCGAAGTTGCATAATAAATCGTAGGCAGTGTCCACCAACCTTTAACTGTCTTCGTGGTGCGATGTATAAGGTGTTGATTTTCGGTTTGAGCATCCTGGGTTCGAATCCACGGACTGCCACATGTGTTTTTGTAAATTTCATTAATCGATTTTAGGAGTATAGTTGGTTGTTGGAAGGAACATAATAATACAGTTCTCATATGCATCAAATGCAATGCAACAAGATTCTTTGTAGTAGTAAAACATCCATTGATTCCTTTAATTAACACACTAAGTCATGCATTGAAATTCAATGTTAGGATACACACTGTGACAAGCAACACATTATCAGTGCGCCGTGATTGACTGATCTGCTCAACCAATCTCGAGAATCAAACTTTGTTTTAATGAATCTGTGTTCACTTTACACTAAATATGCTAAAATAGCATTACAGAGAGTTATTATGTATGTAACCGGGTTCAACAATCACTTACTAGACGTAATATATAACAACAAATTATTGTAATTAAAAGGTATAAGAAATATAAAATACATCTGAATTAACCTGAGACAATTCAGCCCACCAGCCAATCAGCTGCATCTATACAAAATGCATTAGGCTCCAACCACAAAGCCGGAATGGATGAAGTATACCACCACCAAAATTACTACACTTGCCTCCCTCCACTACCAGAGAGGCTAATTGCTCCAAGTGTGTTAATTATTCATGAAGGTGCCCGGGACTGGAGTCACTGAGTAAACATTAACCCTTACAGTATTTTGACGACTTTATATATTTTATGCTGGCTACCATTAGACGATTTCAAACAGTTCAGGAAGGCTCTCTAGGTATCAAAGGGGTAATATCTATAGCAATCAAACCTACAACACCCAAAAGTTATTCCTAAATAGAGTACGCTTCGTCTAGTAGAATATAAACACAAAAGGGGTCCTCAAACACTGAAAGGGTTAGGGTTAATTATTTCAGTCACAAGCTGCACAGGATACCAACCACCACGATCATTATAGCCGTCACTATCAACACCACAAATACCGTCCTTATCCACTATAGCCGTCACTATCAACACCACAAATACCGTCCTTATCCACTATAGCCGTCACTATCAACACCACAAATACCGTCCTTATCCACTATAGCCGTCACTATCAACACCACAAATACCGTCCTTATCCACTATAGCCGTCACTATCAACACCACAAATACCGTCCTTATCCACTATAGCCGTCACTATCAACACCACAAATACCGTCCTTATCCACTATAGCTGTCACTATCAACACCACAAATACCGTCCTTATCCACTATAGCCGTCACTATCAACACCACAAATACCGTCCTTATCCACTATAGCCATCACTATCAACACCACAAATACCGTCCTTATCCACTATAGCCGTCACTATCTCCACCACAAATACCATCCTAATTACCACTATCACCATCACTACCTCCACCACAAATACAGTCATAATAACCACCATCACTACCTCCACCACAAATATAGTCATAATAACCACCATCACCATCACCACCTCCACCACAAATACAGTCATAATAACCACCATCACCATCACTACCTCCACCACAAATATAGTCATAATAACCACCATCACTATCACTACCTCCACCACAAATACAGTCATAATAACCACCATCACCATCACTACCTCCACCACAAATATAGTCATAATAACCACCATCACCATCACTACCTCCACCACAAATAGTCATAATAACCACCAACACCAACACTACCTGCACCACAAATATAGTCATAACCACCATCACCATCACTACCCCCACCACAAATACAGTCATAATAACCACCATCACCATCACTACCTCCACCACAATACAGTCATAATAACCACCATCACCATCACTACCTCCACCACAAATACAGTCATAATAACCACCATCACCACCTCCACCACAATACAGTCATAATAACCACCATCACCATCACTATCCCCACCACAAATACAGTCATAATAACCACCATCACCATCACTACCTCCACCACAAATACAGTCATAATAACCACCATCACCATCACTACCTCCACCACAAATACAGTCATAATAACCACCATCACCATCACTACCTCCACCACAAATACAGTCATAATAACCACCATCACCATCACTACCTCCACCACAATACAGTCATAATAACCACCATCACCATCACTATCCCCACCACAAATACAGTCATAATAACCACCATCACCATCACTACCTCCACCACAAATAGTCATAATAACCATCATCACCATCACTACCTCCACCACAAATACAGTCATAATAACCACCATCACCATCACTACCTCCACCACAAATATAGTCATAATAACCACCATCACCATCTTTCATCCTAGACCACAATCACCAGTAATCACTCCTACCACCACCACTATCATCACCTCGACCACAAACACTAGACAGGTTAATTGCACCAGGTGTGTTAAATATTAAACAAGGTGCCAGCCACTGGAGGTGCTGGGTAAACATTAATTACTTTACCTGGATAGTAGTGCACCAACCGCAACTATCAAAATCATCATTATTACAGGTACTAACAAAACTACTACCACTTCCACCAGTCTTCATCCAAAACCACACCCATCATACCATCAACACCGTAGCAACACATATTATTACACATCATAACACCACCACTACCACTAAAATACCCACCATTGCTACCATAACCACAACCACAACTATCACCACCATCACTACTCAAATCACCACCACAACCCCACTGCTACCACCACCGCCACCACAAATCCTACAACCACAACTACCACCACCACAAATTGTACAACAACTATCACCATTACAACATCAGTCACCACCTACAATCACTAGGTGGTCACTGATTGTAGTCACTACTACAATCACTACCACTGCTACCACCACCACAAATATTTCAACCACAACTACCACCACCACAAATCCTACAACCACAACTACAATCGCCGCCACCACCACCACCACCACAATCACTACGATCATCACCACTATTACCACTATTGCAATCACCAATTATATCATCATTACCACACCACCTCCATTACTACAAACTACCACATCTACAATTAAATCACCAGCATCATAATACCACAACCACCACGGGCGGGTGCCCAACCCCGAAAGGGGTTGAAATAGGGGAGCTATCCCCCTGCCAAAGGCGGCTTTCTAGGGCCTTTCCTAGCTGATGCTGAGAGGATTGGGTTCTAGTCATGTGGTGATGGGCTGGTCTATCAGAGTGAGAGCTGAGCAATCTCTGCCATACCCATAGCTTACTCTGACTGTTCCTTTAACTTATATATTTTCTAGATCTCAAGTGACGGCGTCTCTTCCGTGGATTGACCTCCCAATCTACCAAGATTGGAAGCCAAAGCGTCACATTTTTCCCTTGCCCCTCAACTTTCTCTTCATAATTGCTGAAGGACACAGGGCCCTGGGTGGGGCTTTGGTTTCCCGGGCGTTTCCGTACCCTCCTCAGCTCCCCGCCATGGAGTGGCTTCGGTCACCCAGGCTTTATTGTGGTCGGCGGGGAGGGTTCTGTGGGGGCACTCGGTTATGGCCTTGGAATTGCTCGGGGCCTTGGGGCTGTTCGGCCAGGCAGCTTGGGGAACAACAACAACAACAACAACCACCACTACCACCAGACAGGATAATCGGGTCAAAGGTGTTAAATATTGAATAGTATGCCAGCGTCTGAAGTGACTGGGTAAACATTAATTACACCCTAGTCATTAGCTGGCTAATGCACGAACTACCACCACAAGGAAGAGAGAGAGAGAGATGAGAGAGAGAGAGAGAGAGAGAGAGAGAGAGAGAGAGAGAGAGAGAGAGAGAGAGAGAGAGAGAGAGAAGGAGAGAGAGGGAGAGAGGGGGGGGGGGGGGGATACGAGGATAAAAGATCGAAAAAAGCAAATAAATATATATATATATAATTTATATATATATATATATATATATATATATATATATATATATATATATATATATATATACAGTATATAATCTGTATACAGTATTTATTTTTTTTTTTTTTCCTATATAGAACTTAAGGGATGGGAGGATTGTAGCCTACATTAACATTATTGGCTGTAATACTATGGACTGTAATACCATATGAACTTGGCCAAGGATGGGGTAGCATAAACACCCAAACACCGCCAAGTGGCAGGGAATTACATCTCTAGAAGCAGATACCATACATCTACTTTTACCTGGTCATAATCATTATCATAAAGCCAAACTAGCCTAAGCAACCTATCCATATCGAAGCTCAGTCAATTTTGGTTAGCTAAGTTATATAATGCTATGTTTTTTGTTTTTGTTTTTTTGCAGAAGTGAAGAATAATACGAGTTTCCCGGAACAATCTTCGACTTTCATTTTGTCCCCGTTGTTGTAACTCCCATGAATATTAAAACACCTAATAAACCTCACCTAACCTAATTTGGTTATTAGTCTTGGCTAACGCTATTTTTAGGAATATATTCTCCTGTTTTTTTTAGTAAAGAGGTGATCATGTAGCGAGATATTATGCGACACCGAAAGACCCTCCTCCCGCCCGTGCTCTACTATCAATAAAAGAGGAGTGCTTAGTCCGTGAGATCGATGAGCATGAAAGAGTTAAAAGAAAGGCGACGGGAAAAAGAGTAGATAAACAAAGGGTCAAAGAGGAGAAGAGAGCAATTTGTGAGGAAGGGAAACATAATGACAGCAGAGGGGAAGGAAAAACAGCCAAGGCTAAATACAAAAAATAGAAGGGTAAAGAGCAAGTGCAACGTGTTATTAAGGGGAGATTTCCACTTGAGGGATTTTTTTCTTTACCCCTTTCTCCCTCATGTTTAGTCCCATTGCTTTTGAGATTTTAAGACGTTCGCCCCATTAGTTTGGCGATTTTAAGAACTTTCACCCCATTTATGTCACTTTTAAGACCTTTCGTCCCATTTAGGTGTCGATTTTTTCCTGGCGAGCGATAGCGAGCCTGTAATTTAAGAGGAACCGGCCTTCGGCCGAGACATTTTTCTATCGAAAAATGTACAAATTTATCTTGAAAGGGGGTCATGGGGGTGTAATTTCAAGCTTGATGGAAGTCTAGGAAACACACTAAAAACCTCCCCTTAAGGCTCAGAGGTAAACATGGTGGAGCAGAGAGAGAGAGAGAGAGTGTGTGTGTGTGACTTAGACGAGAAAGGTGGTCAGGAAATAATAAAATAATATAAATATAATCGCAGTCAATGCAAAATATATTCTGAAATATATAGAAGGGCACAGTTGATTCTTAATTAATAAAAATACCTAATGGGCAACGAAAGACAAGCCAACTATATTTGGGAATTACAGAGAGAAAACAAAAATCTAATAAAACAACCAAAGGGGAGGCCGGATAACCTTATTTATCCCTTCTGTAAAGGAGACGCCTTTTTAGTTTTATTCTAGCTATATTTAGACGATTGTGTACAGTTTAAGAATGATCTGTGGTAGTACAAAGGGTTAAGTGAGATAGTTCGAAGCCTGTTAATTGGTAGAGACCCCTTTAAAATTGAAAACAAAATACAAACAATTAACACACACAACATAAACACATACAAACAATTAACACACACAACATAAACACATACAAACAATTAACACACACAACATAAACACATACAAACAATTAACACACACAACATAAACACATACAAACAATTAACACACACAACATAAACACATACAACAAATAACACACACAACATAAACACATACAAACAATTAACACACAACATAAACACATACAAACAATTAACACACACAACATAAACACATACATACAATTAACACACACAACATAAACACATACAAACAATTAAAACACACAACATAAACACATACAAACAATTAACACACACAACATAAAACACATACAAACAATTAACACACACAACATAAACACATACAAACAATTAACACACACAACATAAAACACATACATACAATTAACACACACAACATAAAACACATACAAACAATTAACACACACAACATAAAACACATACAAACAATTAACAAACACAACATAAAACACATACAAACAATTAACACACACAACATAAACACATACAAACAATTAACACACACAACATAAAACACATACAAACAATTAACACACACAACATAAACACATACAAACAATTAACACACACAACATAAACACATACAAACAATTAACACACACAACATAAAACACATACAAACAATTAACACACACAACATAAAACACATACAAACAATTAACACACACAACATAAACACATACAAACAATTAACACACACAACATAAAACACATACAAACAATTAACACACACAACATAAACACATACAAACACACAGTCAAATGAAGGGAAAGAAAATCGAAGGAACAAAAAGCAAGATATATAAGCCAGGAAGCCAAGCCCAAACACAGCCATGCATAAACAACGGACACACATTATTACTAACCAAACTCTCCAATCGCAATGGGGATAAACAACAGAGTAGTCAATCCGCGCACACCTTATCATTAAGGGGAGGTATTTAGTTTGTTCCCTAGACCTCCATCAAGCTTAAAATTACACCCCCTTGAGTCCCTTTCAAGATAAATTTGTAAAAAAATTCGGTAGAAAAATGTCCCGGCCAAAGGCCGGTTCCTCTTAAATTACAGGCTCGCTATCGCTCGCCAGGATAAAATCGACACCTGAATTGCACGAAAGGTCTTAATATGGGGTGAAAGTTCTTAAAATCGCTAAACTAATGGGGCAAACGTTTTATAATATCAAAAGCAATGGGGCTAAACATGAGGGAGAAAGGGGTCATGGAAAACAATCCCTCAAGTGGAGATCTCCCCTTAAACAGTGGCAGGTCTTTCACTTCGAGTCTTCTGGGAGTTTATATGCCAACCTTTTACGGGGTTCGCAGTGGCAAGAGGTGAGGGTAAATACATCGGGGAGAACGATAATACTGCACACCTTAAGGGCAGATCGCCACTTGAGGGATTTTTTTTCTTGACCCCTTTCTCCCTCATGTTTAGCCCCATTGCTTTTGGTATCATATAACGTTTGCCCGATTAGTTAGGCGATTTTAAGAACTTTTACCCCATATTAAAACCTTTCGTGCAATTCAGGTGTCGATTTTATCCTGGCGAGCGATAGCGAGCCTGTAATTTAAGAGTAATCGGCCTTCGGCCGGGACATTTTTCTACCGAAAAATTTACAAATTTATCTTGAAAGGGGGTCAAGGGGGTGAAATTTTAAGAATGCTGGAGGAGTAGGAAACAAACTAGAAACCTCCCCTTAAGGGGAGATGGGTCGTTGTTCTGGTCCCCCTTCTCCCTCATGCTTAGCCCCATTAGTTTTCAGATTTTAAGACGTTCGACCCATTAGTTTGGCGAGTTTAAGATATTTCACCTTTCGTGCCATTTCGGTGTCGATTTTTTCCTGGCGAGCGATAGCGAGCCTGTAATTTTAGAAGGAACCGGCCTTCGCTCAGGACAATTTTCTACCGAAAAATATACAAATTTATCTCGAAGGAGGGTCTTGGGAATATTTAATCAAGCTTGGTGTAGGTCTAGCGAGCAAACTAAACAAATATTCAAAATATAAATAAATGGGCAAATAAATACGCCCATTCCCCCTTAAAGTGGATACATCTGTTCCGGGTTAACCCCTTCCTTACCGAGGATGTATGTTGTGTTATTCCAGCTATGTTTAGACGATTTGATGCATCTTAGGAGAAAACCGTCGTAGTGAAAATGGACAATAGAGATAGTTTGAAGCCTTTTAATTGTTACACATCCTCCCCAAGCTGGATAAAATCGTCTAATGACATCCAGATGATAATGACAAGGACAACTCGGTACTAAAGGGGTTAAAGCGCGTATCATGTAAGACTTATTTCCAGCACTTCATTTGCACTAATACCGACCAAATATAGTCGGTTTCCCGTAAAGTGGCATTGACACACAATAACAATGGTATACCTTTGTACTCCTTTGTACTCCTTTGTACTCCCAGATCCAATACTTCTAAACCCAGAATATATACAGTAATGCCGGTATCACACGAGAGATTTTATAGTCAACATTCGATATATCAACATTTTTCTGGCAACATTTCTGGAGAATTGTGCACTGGTATCGGAAACTAGACTGATGATAGATGAATTTAGGTAACAGAAATATTATAAATGTTGACTTCATAAGCTGCCAGACCAGTGTTAAGCATAAATGTTGAGGGAAAAAGTGCTCGTGTGATACCGGCTTAAGGGGAGGTATTTAGTTTGTTCCCTAGACCTCCATCAACCTTAAAATTACACCCCCTTGAGTCCTTTTCAAGATAAATTTGTACATTTTTCGGTAGAAAAATGTCCCGGCCGAAGGCCGGTTCCTCTTAAATTACAGGCTCGCTATCGCTCGCCAGGATAAAATCGACACCTAAATGACACGAAAGGTCTTAATATGGGGTGAAAGTTCTTAAAATCGCTAAACTAATGGGGCAAACATTTTATAATATCAAAAGCAATGGGGCTAAACATGAGGGAGAAAGGGGTCAAGAAAAAAATCCCTCAAGTGGAGATCTCCCCTTAACTGGTGAAGCCAGGGGAACTTGTGTGAGTGCATAGTGGGAAAACCAAGCCATACTCCAACATAACATAACGAAACAAGCCCAAGCGCGAATAGGACGTACAGTTGGTCACATAAATTCATGTTTACCCCCCCCCCCCATTAGTTTTCAGATGTTAAGACGTTTGTCCCCTTATTTAGTCGATTTTAAGACCTTTCGCCCCATTTCTTCGTCAATATTTAGACCTTTCGTGTTATTTAAGGTGTCGATTTTTTTCCCTGGCGAACGATAGTGAGCCTGTAGTGTTGGAAGAACCGGTCTTCGGCCGGGACATTTTTCTACCGAAAAATGTACAAATTAATCTAGAAGGGGGATCTAGTGGATTTTTTTTGTTTTAATTTGATGGAGGTCTAGGAAGGAAACTAGAAAAATAATGAATACAAGCAAAAATCGTCCAAAAGGTTAACCATCTCCCCTTAATCACCTCTTGTATCTTGTCTCTGCCCAAACTCTTGAGATAGATCCCTCATACCTCACCATACTGAATGCCGACACATTGATGAACGAAATAAATTGATGTACGAAATAAATTGATGTACGAAATAAATTGATGAACGAAATAAATTG
>CM064508.1:39159443-39183462 GCA_032716605.1 Paralithodes platypus
GAGGAGTAGGAGGAGAAGAAGAAGGAGGAAGAAGAAGAAAAGGATGGGGGGGGGAGAAGATGAGGAGATGGAGGAGGAAGAAAAAGAAAATGGGGAGAGAGGGAAAGAAAATGGAAAAGAAAGAAGGAATAGGAGGAGGGCAGGAAGGACTACGAGAGAAGTAGTAGGAATACAAAGTAATAGTATAACAATAATACAGTAATACTGAAAGGAGAATATAAATAGCAAAGACACAGAAAAGGAAGTGAAACAAAGTGAATATGCTTTTTAACTCTTAAATTCCCCGAGGTTCTTTTTTTAGCTTATTGAATTAGATTGTCGGTAGATATAATAAAACAAATTAAGTTCATTTGTTGAACTGATTCGCACATTATATCGGCCTGTACACGATTAGGACTTCTAAGATACAAAATACAGTCATAATAAAATATTTTTTTTCTCGGACAGTAGCTACTTTTTTACTTGAATATTGTGGCTCCAGTACATCCGCCGCTAAAAATGCACGTATGACACAGGCTTTAGCCAGTTGTACACAAAAAGTCCCACAGTAACACTGGCTCAACATGTCGTCACTGAGGCTGATGTTGGTATAATGCTAACAGTGTGTTAACAAGAATTCAACAACGTTCTCCTGCAGCACCTGCAAGTATCTGCACCGCACTAGCCTTTCCCCACTGACCATCTGACTGAACGAGGTTCTGTATCTAAATTAAATATAATTGCATAATGACTGACGATTAGATGAGCAAGATGCAGATGGCTTATGAATACTGAATGAGTTATATATATAATTGTTATTGATATCATCAGCCCTTTACTGACCCCCCATCCCGAGTAAATAGAGAGGGCAATATATTAGACAAATAATAGTTATCTACATTAACTTAAGACTCATTAAACATAATTATACCAAAACATGGACAAAGCACCAGGATAAACCATGCAAACATCTGGCGCGCGCACACACACACACACACACACACACAGAGGAAAATATACGAGTTATTGCTGAAGAGAGAGTCGTGAATTTGATTGAATGTATTCATATATTATGCACTACAACCTTATTGTAGCTGGTCTTTCTGTAAATTATAGATATCTACAGCTCTAATGTCCTTATAGACCGAAACTCACAAGTGGTCAATTGTATGGGCGTATGACGGGGAGCAGTTGATACCATTTAGAATATAAAATAGAAAGTGATAAGAACACTTAACAAGAGCTAAATACGTTGAGTAGACAAAACAAAGCTCAATATCAATTATCAGGCGGCCACAAAGCACAGAATAGTAATCACCAATGCGAGGATTACAACACAACAAATGATATATTGGAGAAGGCCTATGACAGAGTGGATAGAGAAGGTTTGTGGAAAGTACTAAGAATATACGGAGTAGAGGGCAAGTTACTGAAAGCAGTGAAGAGCATGTATGAGGGTGCAAAGGCGGCAGTATGTGTGGAGAGTGAGCAGAGCGAGTTCTTTGACCTGAATGTTGGTTTGAAACAGGGGTGTGTGATGTCCCCGTGGTTGTTTACTGTATATATGGATGGAGTCATGAAAGAAATACTATCAAGAGCAGTGGATGTTGGTGTATCGCTGAAAAGGGAGGGAATTGAATGGAAGCTACCTATACTGCTGTTTGCGGATGATACAGTTCTGATGAGTGATAATGAATGGGAGTTGCAGGGTCTGGTAAATGAGTTTGGAACAGTGTGCGAAAAACGGAATTTGAAGGTAAATACGGGGAAGAGCAAGGTTATGGTCTTCGAAAGGGGTGAAGTCACAGAGTGTGAGGTGAAGTTGAACGGTCAGGCTATGGAGATCGTCAACTCTTTTAAGTATCTGGGCAGTGTGTTGAGTAAAGATGGGACTATGGATGAAGAAGTGCGGGAGAGGGTACAACAGGGGAAGAGGGTTGTAGGAACGCTAAAAGCAGTAACAAGAAATAGGGTGGTCAGTATGGAAGTGAATAAGTCCTTGCATGACAGTGTGGTAATCCCGACACTGACTTACGGAAGCGAAGCATGGATGTTGGTTGAGAGACTCAGACCAAGAGTGAGAGCAGTGGAAATGAATTACTTAAGGAGTGCGTGCGGAGTTACATGACAGACTAATGAGGAAGTAAGAAGGAGGTGTGGTGTGGAGGTAGATGTGCTGGAAAGTGTGAAAAGGAACAACTTGAGATGGTTCGGCCATATGGAACGTATGGAAAGCAAGAGAATGACTAAGAGGGTGTACGAGAGCGAGGTGGAGGGACAGAGAGGGAGAGGTAGACTGAATATGAGGTGGAAGGATGGAGTGAGGAAGTACATGAACGAGGGCGGTGCTGGTTGGGGGGAGGGGCATCGACTGACTGGGGACAGAGGTGCATGGGGGCGGTTCGTTCGTGGCCACCCCTTCGGGGATCACGGCGTCAGGCAATAGATAGATAGATAGAAATGATATATAACAGAAAAATATATCAAAGCAAGGACAAACAAGTTCCAGTTATTCATCGTAAAAAACAACTGAAACACAAATCTATGGTGGGGAAGCAACCTATACCAATAACAGCAATCAATTTCAACAGATAATTGGAAAAACAAAAACAAAACAACAATAGAAGAAAACATACAAACCACACAAATAGAAAAGGGCAATCCAAACAATGGCCCCCGAACACAACAAGCACAAAGAAACAATGGCCCCCGAACATGAGCACTAAATTACACATCGTTAATTACAAACAGTAGATCATTAGAGGTAGCATGCTAACCTCTCACACAAATCAATAACAATCATCACCCATCCAAACCACAGAAACTACCACCGCCCAATACGAGTTTTCAAGTATTCACGTGTATCATCATCTGAATGCATAATACCGAAGTTTGACGAGGTTGATGCACTTGTGTTACCTTTCTTATACCAGGACGATCTTGGTGACTTATCCAAGCCAAACATAACCTGACATAATTAACCTTATTTCTTATACCAGGACAATTGAGGTGATTTGTCCTAGCCTAACCAAACCTGATTTAACTAACCTAGCCTAACCTGACCTAAATAACTAACCAAACCAAAAGTAAAATTACCTTAATTAAATACAATGAAACTATAAACTAACTTGACTTGACTTAATCTATATTAAACTGAAGTAACCTGACCCAACCTGAATTAATCGTTAAAATAGGCTTGGTTGGGTTAGGCAAATCTATAGTAGGATAGATTACCTTTGGTTATGTGAGATCAGGTTAGGCTAGGACAAGTTAAGCTCCGAAAAAAATAAACAAATATGGCGAGAGTAATGCTTGTATTCTTAAGCAATTATCTATCTTCATAGCGCCTGATACCGAACGATTACAGTGGGCATAAGTGTTGTTTACATATAATAGATGAATAAGCAATTCCATTTCAAAAGGTAATAGCATTGTTCAAGTTAAATCGTCCATTAACGTGAAAGTCCCCAGCCCCCGAAAGTTAAAAACCGACGTCACAGGTGAGCATGTATCTGATACTAGGTTCGGAGTCAGTTAATCAAACTTAAAATATACTAAAGAAAAGGTTATTATTCAACTAATGCAACTTCCGTTTTAACATCAATATACAGTCTGTAGCTTAAAATCGAGAAAAAGATCTGGCATCCCGAAAACATTTTGTTTTAAAGAATAGACTATTACATTATACAAATACCAAAATCGGATACAGCTTATCTGCTACAGATGTCCCGTGTGGCGCCAGTTTAAGGCCACGGCCGTATGAACCCGTGCAAAGTTCGGGAATAGGTGACCCGGACGAGTAAACAGGGTGCACGGGTCATAAATAGGTGAGTTACGAGGCCCGGACCCCTGCATTACGGGCACTGGCGGGGAGGGAAGGACGGGAACGGGGAATTACACAATCACCTGAATTAAAAGGGGGTAAAGGCAGAGGAGGTTATTAAGGGGGATGGGATATTTATTTGATAATTTATATATCTGTTTATTATATATTTTCTTCCCCGGACTTCCATCAAACTTTAAAAAAACATCCCCTAGACCCCCCTTCGAGATAAATTTGTATATTTTTTGGTAGAAAAATTTCCCGGCCAAAGGCCGGTTCCTCACACAGGCTCGCTATCGCTCGCCAGGAAAAAGTCGACACCTAAATAGCACGAAAGGTCCTAACATTGACGAAGAAATAGGGTGAAAGGTCTTAAAATCTCCAAACTAATGGCCCGAACGTCATAAAATCTGAAAACTATTTGGGCTAAACATGAGGAAGACGGGGGACCAGCAAAGCGGCCCATCCCCCCTTCAGTAGATATACGAGGACACACCGATGGCATAAGGTCCACTCACTCACAAATCATTTCGTCCGCTGTCACAGGCACTAATCTTACCCTAATGTAACCAGGAAGGGCCTGATTAAATTGAAAGTTAAATCAGCATAGAAAGTAAACAAACACACTCACACACACACACACACACACACACACGCACGCACGCACGCACGCACGCACGCACGCACGCGCACACACACACACACACACACACACACACACACACACACACACACACACAATTAGGTGCTGTAGATATCATATAATTTATCTACATTGTAATGTACTTCCTAAATGATGAATAAATCAACTAACGAAGAAAAAGTAATACATTAATAAATGACTGGTATAATGAAGTATATAATAATCTGATATACAACTACATCATCGTGTTTG
The DNA here is from genome assembly GCA_032716605.1 of Paralithodes platypus. Taxonomy (NCBI): domain Eukaryota; kingdom Metazoa; phylum Arthropoda; class Malacostraca; order Decapoda; family Lithodidae; genus Paralithodes; species Paralithodes platypus. Next base: position 39,164,141 of record CM064508.1, read on the forward strand.
TTATCTCAACGCCACCGGGGCAGGATTGAAAACAAATAATAACACTTGAAAAATCTTAGTTAATTTGAATAACATTACACAGGAAAAATCAAAATAGAAGTATTATTGCCAACTCCTGAACATAAAATAATCAAAGCGCCTAATCTACAACCTAATTTAAAGGTGATAATGTGTTATATATTATTATTATTATTATTACTATCAATGGTTTATTGTTTTTTTTTCTTCTTTTTAGTTTCATCCCTAGACCTCCATCAAGCTTTAAAAAACAATACCACCAAGATATATATTTGCGCATTTTCTACCGAAAAATCCCTGGCCGAAGGCTGTTTCCTCCTAAATTGTTGGCCAAGTTTTACAATTGACAAAGAAATGTGGTGCGAGTTCTTACAATAGACAAACTGATGGGGCGATCGTCTAAAAAATCTTAAAACTGATGGGGCTAAGAATGAGGGAGATGGGGGTCCAGAAAAAAACCCTTGTAACTTACAAACCACAATCAATCTTAACCCTATTAGTACCTCATGGCGCTTTTCTCTCCTATATTCTAGCAATCATTAGACACATAATTATTGGCTTAGCTTAGGAAGGATCTGTGGGGGTCAAAGAGTTATTTGTCGTAGCGTGGAGCTCTTTCATTCCTAGAGAGCCTTCGTTTGATGCCTAGAGATCCTTCCTAAACTGAATAAAATCAGCTACTGTTAGCCAGGCTAAAATAAAGAACGGCGTCTGTGTATCGAGGAGTTAACCTAACCTACAACCTAACCAAAGTAACCACAACCTAACTTAACCTAAAAGTACATCATCTAAAATAACCTATATACAGACTAATAACACACATAACAAAGCCACTACAACAGCTTCCTCTCTCCAACAGCCCTTCTCCCCTCTCTACACAATTCAGAAAATAGGAAAAGTAGAAAGTAGGTACGAGGTGCCGTTGTAAAGGCTTATCCCTCAATACCTTCACCTGACCTGACCAAAACCAAACTTGCTTCAAAATTCAGGTAAGACATCTCGACCGTGGGTGAAGATTGGCAGGCGAAATTACTTGAGAGCGACAGAACCGGATGTCTGCTCCCAAAATAAGTATGCAGATATAGTGAGCACTGAGCAGCCGTATCGAGTGGGATCTATACAATGTGTACCGTATTCAGTTTTATTGGGAAACCATCATTCAGGCAAAAACTATATTGCTTATAAGCATGTGAGGCATGAGAGAGAGAGAGAGAGAGAGAGAGAGAGAGAGAGAGAGAGAGAGAGAGAGAGAGAGAGAGAGTACAAAGGAGTACAAAGGAAATCAAGCAACAACAGGTCTAGTGACCCTTCTAGGTTGCTTGTCCTCCAAAACACTGAGGATCAAGTGTCCAAACAGTGGTTTAGAGTGGGTAAGGGAACATTGGAAAGGGAATTACTGCCCTGGAACTAATGTCTGTGGCAGGATTAGGAAGTTAGTAGGGGACAGATGGGTTAGTAACTGAGGGGGGATAAAATAAAGTTATTCATTTACAAACGCAGTCAGTCGCGGGTTTGATGCGAGATATTTGTCTAGGCGGAGTTTATATGAATCAACGGTGATGCAGTCTATAACGTTTCGGGGAAGCCCATTCCACAAGTTGACAACTCGATTGAAGAAGAAATTCTTAGATTCGTGTGAGTTAAAAGATTTACCAATAATTTTGCAACCGTTTCCCCGCGTGTAATTAGATTGGTCGATAGTGAAGTACTTACTACAGTTCATATTGTCGATGCCTTTGATGATTTTGAACACTTGAATTAAGTCACCTCTTAATCTGCGCTGGGTTAAAGGAAATAGATTTAATTCTCTAAGACGCTCTTCGTATGGTTTGTTCTTTAGGCTAGGTATCATTTTGGTAACTCTACGTTGAACTCGTTCTAGCTTTTTATATCTTTTTGGTAATAAGGGCACCAGGATTGAACGCAGTATTCCAGAAGAGGGCGGACTAATGAATTGTAAAGGGTTAGGATAACTTCTTTGGATTTATGCTCAAATGACCTGCCTATAAAGCCAATTATTTTGTTTGCCTTCTTAACAACTTCTGAACATTGTTGACTCGGTTTTAGGTTACTCGATATTGTTACTCCCAGATCGGTTTCTCTGTTTACATTCTTAAGCTGAGTGCCATTCATCGAATAGTTTGCTTTCTCATTTAGGTATCCGATATGTAGTACTTTACATTTATCCGCATTGAAACTCATTTGCCAAATTTGGGCCCAACATGACAATTTATCTAGATTGTGTTGTATATCGTCAACTTGTTCTTTTGAGAGTACGCTATTTGCAATTTTTGTATCGTCAGCAAATTTTGAGATTGTACAGGTGAGACCCTCATCTATGTCGTTGATGTAAATTAGAAAGAGAATTGGTCCTAGTACCGATCCCTGGGGTACCCCGCTACTTACATTGGTCCATTTTGATGCCTTAACCGCTTATGACTACTCTTTGCTTTCTGTCGCTGAGCCAATTTTCTATCCATTTCAACACACCGTCTTGTATTCCATGCGCTTTTTAGTTTTAGCAGTAAACGTTTGTGGGGAACTTTGTCAAAGGCCTTTTGGAAAATCAAGGTATATAATATCTACAGCTTTACTCTCATCGTAGAGGTTGAGGATATCGTGGAAGAAGTCTAAGAGGTTTGTTAAACAGGAACGTTTTTTACGAAAGCCGTGTTGAGTATCTTTAAGTATGTTATTTTCCTCTAAGTGATTTACGAGTCTGTCTCGTATAAACCGTTTCTAGCATTTTACATACAACTGAGGTTAAGCTAATTGGACGATAGTTACTGGTAGGGATTTGCTGCCTTTTTTGAATATCGGTGTTACGTTGGCTAGCTTCCACTGATCGGGCATAGTTCCAGACTGCAAGGATTTATTGAATAGTAATGTCAGTGGTTTAGAGAGCTCATCCTTAGCTTCCTTTAGAACTCTAGGTGAGATTGTATCAGGTCCAGGCGTTTTATTTACCTTGAGTTTATCTAAACAATTCAATACTTCTCTCTCTGTAACGGTGATATTGCTTAGAACATCTGAATTATCAATCTGAATCGGCGATGGTGTAGGGATATCACTGAGGTCTTCTGTTGTAAAAACTGATGCAAAGAAGGTATTGAGGGCATTACTCATTTGTTCTTCGTCTTTGGTGTATTCTCCATTTTCATCGACTAACGGTCCAACAGTTGAAGTAACGACTTTTTTCTTTCTGATATAACTATAGAATTCTTTCGGGTTTGTTTTACTTTGATTCGCAATATGTAACTCTAAGGTCTTTTTACTTTGCTTAATTAACTTTTTGGCTTGAAAGAGAGAGAGAGAGAGAGAGAGAGAGAGAGGGGGGGGGGGGTAATGCAGTAAATGTGTCGATATATAAACTAAAAACAAGACAGTATCAAATGTCTGTACCCTCAAATCATTAACTACCACAGCAAAGATAATATAAATTACATTTATGGTGACTTTGACGAGGTAAATTACGTAAGTTTTAACTACATACAGAAGAGGTAATAAAACAGTAGGGGTAAGGTGGAGGAGGATAGGTGGGACGTGTGGGTGGGTGGGGGTGGATAGGGGGGACGTGTGGGTGGGTGGAGGTGGATAGGGGGGACGTGTGGGTGGGTGGGGGTGGATAGGAGGACGTGTGGGTACAAAGGAGTACAAAGGAAATCGAGCAACAACAGGTCTAGTGACCCTTCTAGGCTGCTTGTCCTCCAAAACACTGAGGATCAAGTGTCCAAACAGTGGTTTAGAGTGGGTAAGGGAACATTGGAAAGGGAACTACTGCCCTGCCACTAACGTGGCAGGACTAGGAAGTTAGTAGGGGACATATGGGTTAGTAACTGAGGGGAGGATAAAATAAAGTTATTCATTTACAAACGCAGTCAGACGCGGGTTTGATGCGAGATATTTGTCTAGGCGGAATTTAAATGAATCAACGGTGCTGCAGTCTATAACGTCTCGGGGAAGCCCATTCCACAAGTTGACAACTCGATTGAAGAAGAAATTCTTAGATTCGTGTGAGTTAAAAGATTTATCAATAATTTTGCAACCGTTTCCCCGCGTGTAATTAGATTGGTCGATAGTGAAGTACTTACTACAGTTCATATTGTCGATGCCTTTGATGATTTTGAACACTTGAATTAAGTCACCTCTTAATCTGCGCTGGGTTAAAGGAAATAGATTTAATTCTCTAAGACGCTCTTCGTATGGTTTGTTCTTTAGGCTAGGTATCATTTTGGTAACTCTACGTTGAACTCGTTCTAGCTTGTTTATGTCTTTTTGGTAATAAGGGCACCAGCATTGAACGCAGTATTCCAGAAGAGGGCGGACTAAGGAATTGTAAAGGGTTAGGATACGTCTTTGGATTTATGCTCAAATGATCTGCCTATAAAGCCAATTATTTTGTTTGCCTTCTTAACAACTTCTGAACATTGTTGACTCGGTTTTAGGTTACTCGATATTGTTACTCCCAGATCGGTTTCTCTGTTTACATTCTTAAGCTGAGTGCCATTCATCGAATAGTTTGCTTTCTCATTTAGGTATCCCGATATGTAGTACTTTACATTTATCCGCATTGAAACTCATTTGCCCAAATTTGGGCCCAATGTGACAATTTATCTAGATTGTGTTGCATATCGTCAACTTGATCTTTTGAGATTACGCTATTTGCAATTTTTGTATCGTCAGCAAATTTTGAGATTGTACAGGTGAGACCCTCATCTATGTCGTTGATGTAAATTAGAAAGAGAATTGGTCCTAGTACCGATCCCTGGGGTACCCCGCTACTTACATTGGTCCATTTATTAGATGCCTTACCGTTTATGACTACTCTTTGCTTTCTGTCGCTGAGCCAATTTTCTATCCATTTCAACACACCGTCTTGTATTCCATGCGCTTTTAGTTTTAGCAGTAAACGTTTGTGGGGAACTTTATCAAAGGCCTTTTGAAAATCAAGGTATATAATATCTACAGCTTTACTCTCATCGTAGAGATTGAGGATATCGTGGAAGAAGTCTAAGAGGTTTGTTAAACAGGAACGTTTTTTACGAAAGCCGTGTTGAGTATCTTTAAGTATGTTATTTTCCTCTAAGTGATTTACGAGTCTGTCTCTTATGACCGTTTCTAGCATTTTACATACAACTGAGGTTAAGCTAATTGGACGATAGTTACTGGGTAGGGATTTGCCACCCTGCCAACAGGGTGGATGGAGAAGGATAGGGGGGACGTGTGAGTGGGTGGGGGAGGATAGGGGGGACGTGTGGGTGGGTCAGGGAGGATAGGGGGATGTGTGGGTGGGTGGGGGAGGATAGGGGGGACTGTTGGGTGGGTGGAGGAGGATAGGGGGACGTGTGGATGGGTGGAGGAGGATCGGAGGGGGGACGTGTGGGTGGTGGGGGAGGATAGGGTGGACGTGCGGGTGGGTGGGGGAGGATAGGGGGGACGTGTGGGTGGGTGGGGGGGATAGGGGGGACGTGTGGGTGGGTGGGGGAGGATAGGGGAGACATGTGGGTGGGTGGAGGATGATAGGGGGGAGGATATGGGGGCGGGTGGGTGGGTGGGGGTGTTATATATGATGCACGTGCAGGGAAGTGTCAACACGTGGTATAGGTTGCCACGTGTTCAATATTAACCACATATGCACCAAATGCGCACTCTCTTTCTCTCTCTCTCTCCACTACCATACATGCACGTACTGTATGATGCACGTGCAGAGAAGTGTCAACACCTGCTATATAAGCTCCAACGTGTTTATTATCTAACACATAAACCATGGTGGACAAAAACAGACAAGCAGTGAGTCTCCTCCTCCTCCTCCCTCTCCTCTCCCCCCCCCCCCCCCCCCCCCCCCCCCCCCCACCAATTAACAAAGTTTTATTCGGAATAACGCGCAAAAAAGTGACAACGCATACCGCAATGTATATTGATATGCATACACCTGTTCCCTTTCAGAATTATAGTAATAGTTAGCCTAGATTACAAATCAACTTCATTTTCTCCCTGTCCTATCCAAATTTCCGTGTCAGTTTGTCCATACTACATGGTATTTTTCCAACTGTTTCCATGCCAGCATTAGCTGGAGGGAGTGGTGGGTGGTTAGGAGCCTTCTTCTTTGCTATCCTTTTCTCTATCTGTCTTCTTTGCTATCCTTTTCTCTATCTCGTAGTCAATAGATAAGTAGTTATAGATATCCAAACTGTCCCGTAAGGACCAATAGGTCTGTTGCAGTTTGTTCTCCTTTGTATTCCTTTGTATTCCTTTGTATTCCTCCTTCCCCCCCCCCCCCTCTATGTGCGTGCGTGCGTGCGTGCGTGCGTGCGCGTGCGTGCGTGTGTGTGTGTGTGTGTGTGTCCATGATCACAATGGTTGTGGTAACCAATTTTGTATAATTTTGTGTTATTCCATTCCTGCACATTAAAAACCACGATAGCTTATGTGGATTAAACGCCATGTTAATCTATGGGGTATCAAGGTCTACATCCTTCATTGCGTACAAACACCCACCACAAAATATTTAGGAATTAAGAAACAAAAATATATATATATCGTAAACAAATAGAAAATGTCTCGCAATGTTAATATTGGATAGTGTGCGATTATTAAAGGAGTTGAAGAAGTTCAACCAACCTTAAGAAAAAGACAATAGTGTGTAGACGTATATGGATACCAGGAAGTATTTAATATAACCTACTGACAAACAAACATACCGGAGGAAACAATAACAGAATCCCATCAACAAATAAACAATAACAGAATCCCATCAACAAATAAACATAACACACAGATAGGAGGAAAAAAATACAGAATCCCATCAACAAACAAACAAACAGACACAAAAAGCAATCACCCAATCTCCGCCACCGCAAATGGTAGATAATTAATAACTCCAAGTGGTGCTATTATCATCATCATTATCATCATCCATTATTAGGTGTTCTTACTTGTTTACTTTATGTTGGTTCACGTGTGTTGGGTGGCACCTTGGGCATGCAAAAGTGGCTTTATTAGGAGTAAGGGAGAGAGAGAGAGAGAGAGAGAGAGAGAGAGAGAGAGAGAGAGAGAGAGAGAGAGAGAGCGCGCGCAGAGAGAGAGAAGAGAGCGAGCGAGAGAGAGCGAGCGAGAGAGAAAGAGTGTGTGTGTGTGTGTGTGTGTGTGTGTGTGTGTGTGTGTGTGTGTGTGTGTGTGTGTGTGTGTGTGTGTGTGTGTGTGTGTGTGTACAAATATTGCGATAGGGGGAGTATTATATTATATAGTAGAATAAATATCTAACAAACAAACAACCACGGAGGTGAAATGAAAATCTAGTTTCCTTAGCAAAAGTAAATAATGGTTTTAACGAATGCAATTAGAGGCGGTTTAATACACTCAAATATATATATAATCTAGTATAATGAAAGAGGGATGAACACAAAGCACTCACAAGCACCATCCTGTTATATAGTACACACAAGTACACGCTCACACAAAAGGGCACTAGCACACACAAGCACACGCACACACTCAAGCACACGCACACAGAGTCACAGGCAACCACGGACATGCTTTATTGGCTCAATCTTGCATGTTTGATGTTGGAAGGGGTAGCTTGCGAGAAATGTGCGTGCGTAAGTGCATGTGTCTGTCAGTATTGTGGGTTTCGGTTTTCACCCCCATTATTTCTTTCTCCATCTTTCACGAGCTGAGTTACTTACACCAAACCTTATACTAACCTATCCTAGTCTACTCTATCCTTTACTTAACCCCTTGAAGCTCTGACGCGTTTTAGCAGTTTATTTTGTCTATCATTAGGCGATTTTATGCAGCTTAAGAAGGATCTGTGGGTATTAAAAGGGTAAATATTATCTCAATCAACCCTTTGACTTCCGTATACCGTTACTAATCTGAATAACATCGTCTAATAGTAGCCAGAAAACAGAACAGAAACGCGTATTGGAGCTTGAAAGGGTTAACTGAATTATCTTACCCTATTCTAAGCTTTATCAACTTAACCCCACACTGAATTGTCTTATCCTATTATAACCATTATTAACTTAACCCCACACTGAATTGTCTTATCCTATTATAACCTTTATTAACTTAACCCTACACTGAATTGTCTTATCCTATGATAACCTTTATTAACTTAACCCTACACTGAATTATCTTATCCTATTATAACTTTATTAACTTAACTCTACACTGAATTATCTTATCCTATTATATATAACATTTACTTAACTTAACCCTACACTGAATTATCTATTTTTTTTTACATTTATTTAACTTAACCCTACACTGAACTATCTTATCCTATTCTAACCATTACTTAACCTAACTCTAATCTGAACCATCTTTTTCTATTCTATCCTCACCTTCATAATTAAGTTAACCCTAAACTGCAGTATCTTCCTAACCTTCCTTTATCTTAACCTTACACTGACCTATCTTATCCTACCCCGATCATCATTAACTTATCCTTACACTGTCCTATCTTATTATATTTTAACCTGCATTTAACTTAACCCTACACTGTCTTATCTTATCCAATCTTAAACTGCATTTAACTTAACCCTATCTTCTAACCTTCGTTTTATTTAGCCCTAATCTTACTTAACCTTAATTTTACATAATTGTAATTTTACTTAAACTTAACTGCCTTATCCTTAATCAATCATACTTTAATCTAAAATATCATATTCGAACTTAACGCAAGGTCGAACTAATTACCTATCACATTCACACCCAACCTATCATAACCAGAACTTAACCTATCATATCATAACCTTCGCACACATGCACGAGTCTATTAACCTACCCTAAAATTTACCTATCCTACCCCATCTAACCTAAACCTTGATCTAAATTAACCAAATAAAACCTATCACACCCAAACATAACTTGAGAGAGAGAGGATGAGTATGAGGGAGGGGGGTGATATTTAGTTGTTCTCTTCGTTTCTATCCTTGTACCTCCTCTCTCTCCCCCCTTTCTGTATTTTTTTCTTCCCTCCCTCACTCTTGCCCTTCTCTTTTTTTCCTCTCCTTCCCTATCGCTCTCTTTTCCCCCCCCGTTCCCTCCTACCCCTTCCTTCTATTCCCCCCCTCCTCTTTTTTCTTATCCTTTTCTTTCTCTTGCTTTCCCCCCCTCTCCTCGCTCTCCCCTCCTCCTCCCCCTTCCCTTCCCTTCTAATCGCGCTCTTTTTCTTGTGTGTGTTTCCACTCCTTTCAGCCCCGTCCGGGGCTTCTCCCCTTTGACCCGGACCCCCTCCCCCTCTCCCCCTCTCTCCTCTTCTTCTGCTCGGGTGGGGGGGGGGGGGCTCATTGGAGAGTGACACGGTGATGGAGAGTGAGAGGGTGAGAGGAGGGTGCGGAGGTGGAGACTGAGAGATGAATGGAGGGGATTGGAGAGAGAGATGCGGAGGAGAGGTGGGAGGGAGAGGATGGGGGATGAGGGGGAAGAGGTGGGAGGAGGTGCGAGAGGGAGGGAGAGGAGTAGATTGGAGATGGGGGTGGGAGAGTGGAGAGAGCGAGCGAGAGGAAAGGACTGGAGGGGAGCCTTACTTTTCCCCCCGAGTTTTTTTTTGTAGAGAAAGGAGATTGGTCCTGAGAGTGGGTTGCCAACCTTACCAAGTTCCCACACAGTGGGGCGGGCTCCACCACCACTTCGTCACCCAGTGGTGCGTGGGCTCCTCCAAACTTCATCAGACAACATGGGGGCGGCTCCACCACCATTCCATCACACAGTGGGGTGTGCTCGATCACGACTTCATCACGACAGTGGGGCAGGTTTCTCCGACGAATTCATCACGAACAGTGGGGCGAGGCTACACGACTCAATCACACAGTGGGGCGGGCTCCACCACCACTTCATCACACAATTGGGGTGGGCTCCACAGACTTCATAGCACAGTGGGGTGGGTTCCACCGCACCAATTTCATCACACAGGTGAGTTGGGTCCTCCACGACACTTCTACACAAGTGGGGGGGGTTCACACCACAACTTCAATGTAGCGTGGGGTGCGCTCCACCACCACTTCATCACACATGTGGAGGTGGGGCTCCTCCTTCACTTCATCACACAGTGGGGTGGGCTCCACTAATCGATCCACACGAAGTGGGGTGGGTTCCACCACAACTTCGACACCACAGTGGGAGGGCTCTCGCCTGTACACTTCATCACGGAACCGTGGGGTGGGCTCCACCCACTTCATCACACAGGGCGGGTGAGGCTCAGAACCACCACTTGCATCACACACTGGGGTGGGCTCCTCCTTCACTACACTTCACAGTGGGGGTGGGCTCCTCCATCACTTGGTTCTTGCTCCACCAAGCGTGCCAGGCATTTGGCCAAGGGAACTCATCCAGTATTGTATAGTTGAAAAAGACAGGACCCTTTGAGTCGTTGTCATATTCTTTGGATAGGGGCAGTCTGATCTGGCTAAAAACTTCAAGATAATGGTTGCCCAATCTCTTTACTAGTATTTCCCTCGCAACTTGAAAGTTTTTGCTTTCTTGTTGCTCTGTTTCCATTGCTTACTTGAAAAGTAAGGCGGGCCCCTCCACAGCTTCAACACGAACAGTGGGGTGGGCTACCTCCACAACTTCATCACACAGTGGGGTTTGCTCCACCACCACTTCAGATCACACAGTGGGGTGGGCTCCACCAACACTTCATCACACAGTGGGCTGGGGGTCCTCACACCCATTAATGCACAACAGTGGATTGGGCTACACCACCACTTCATCACACAGTGGGGCGTGGCTCCACCACCACTCTTCATCACACCGTGGGGTGGGCTCCACGAACCCACTTCATCACAGCACGGGATTGGGCTCCACCACCACTTCATCACACAGTGGATTAGGATCCACCAGGCCGACTTCAGACACACAGTGGGATGGGATCCACCCCCACTTCATCACACAGGGAGGTGGGCTCCGCCAGCACACTTCAAACACAGGGGGGTGGGTTGCACCACCACTTCGTACACACAGTGTGGGTGAGGGCTACACACACCGCTTCATCACACAGTGGATGTGGGCTCCACCTTAATGCGTCCTCACGCAGTGGGGGGGCTCACTTCGACTTCATCACCACAGTGGGGTGGGCTCTCCAAACTTCATCACACAGTGGGGTGGGGCTCGCACAACCACTTCATCACACAGGGAGGTGGGCTCCACCACCAGCTCATCACACGAGAAGTGGGGTGGGCTCCTCCTTTCACTTCATCACACAGTGGTGTTGGGCTCCACCACGCCTCAATCACACAGTGGGGGATGGGCTCCCCCACCACTTCATCACACAGTGGGGCTGGGCTCCTCTTTCGCTACATTACACAGGGCGGTGGGCTGCATCACCAGTTCATCACACAGTGGGGTGGGCTGTCCTTCACTACATTACACAGGGGGGGTGGGCGCCTCAAGCAAGAGGGTCTCGCTGCACCAAGCTGCAGCATTTGCAAGAAGAACTCTATCCCGGTCTTTTCCTATTATTAAAACGGACCCTGTGAGTCGTTGTCATATTTCTTTGGATAGGGCGTCGTATACGGATAAAAACTAAAATAATGGTTGACCATATCTTTACTAATAATTCCTCCGTAGCAACTTGATTGTTTTGCGTTCCTTTTGCTATGTGTCCATTTCTTAGGCATTAAAGTGAGAGGGGCTCCGCCACCACTTCATCGCACAGTGGGGGTTGCTCCACCACCCCACACTTCATCACGCAATCCTGGAGGCAGGCTCCACCACCACTTCATCACACAGGGGCCCGCGGCTCTCCACCACTTCATCACACAGTGGGGTGGGCGTCCACCACCACTTCATCCCACAGTGGAGTTGTGCTCACACCGATCACTTCATCACAACAGTGGAGTGGGTTTCACCAACACTTCATCACACAGTGGGGCGGGCTCCTCCACCACTTCATCACACAGTGGGGTGGGCTCCACCACCACTTCCTCACACAGTGGGGATGGGGTCCTCCACCACTTCATCACAACATGTGGTGGAGAGTGGGCTCCACCACCACGTCCATCACAAAGTGGGGCGGGTTCCACCACCACTTCATCACGCAGTGGATTGGGCTCCACCACCACTTCATCACACAGTGGGGGTGGGCTCCACCGACCACTTCATCACACCGTGGTGGATTGGGCTCCTCACCACTTTTCAACAAAAAAAGACGACTTCGTGGAGGTGGGCTCCACCACCACTTCATCACACAGTGTAAGGGTGGGCTCCTCCACAGATTCCTCACCCAGTGGGGTGGGTTCCACCACCACTTCATCGTACAGAGTGGGGGGGGACTCCACCACCACTTTAATCACACAGTGGGGTGGGCTCCTGAAACCACTTCATCAAACCGTGGGTGCGGTGTCACATCACCAGCTTCATCACACAGTGGGGTTTGGCCTCAGCACCCTCAAGTCATCACACAGTGGCGTGGGTTCCCCCACCACTTCAATCGACACAGGGGGGCGGGCTCATCCACCACTTAATCACACAGCAGTGGGGTGGGCATCCGCACCACTTCATCACACAGTGGGATGGGGTACTCGAACAATCAGCACACACGTGGGGTGGGCTCCACCACCACTTCCTCACACAGTGGGGCGGGGTCCACCACCACTTCATCAAGCAAGTGGATTGGGCGTCCAACACGACTTCAATCACACAGTGGGGTGGGCTCCACCGCCACTGACATCACAACGAAGTGGATTGGTGGATCTGCACCACCAATTCATTAGACGCAGGTGAAGGGGGTGGGATCCACCACCACTTGCATCCACACGGTGAGGAGGCGGGTGGGTCCTTAATCCCCTTCATCACACCAGTCGGGGTGGGCTCCCCAGCACCAGACAATTCAACGTACAGTGGGGAGGGCAGTACACCACCACTTCATCACACAGTGGATTGGGTTCCGAGCCACACATCATCACACAGAGGGGTGGGCTGCCACAACCACTTGATCCCACCAGTGGGGTGGGCTCTCCCCCCCAACTTCATAACACAGTGGGGTGCGGCTCCTCCTTGACTTAATCAAACAGTGGGGGGTGACCACCACTTCATCACCACAGGGGGTGGGCTCCACCACCACTTCGATCACACAGTGGGGTGGGCTTCTCGCGTCACTACCTTACACCGTGGGGTGGGCTCCTCCACAAAGCTTGGATCTCGCTCCCCCCGAAAGATGCAGCATTTGCAAGAAATCTATCCCTGCTTTCCTATTAGAATAAGGGACCTTTTGAGTCGTTGTCATCTTCTTTGGGATAGGGCGTCGTTATCCGGGATGTAAAACCATTAAATAATGGTTGACCATATCTTTACTAAATAATTTTCCGCCTCGCAACGTGATTTTTTTCTAGCCTTTTGCTCTGTTTCCATTGCTTACTTGAAAGTGAGGCGGGCTCCGCGACCACTTCATCAAACAGTGGTGTGGGCTAGACCGACCACTGGTCACCAAGTGAGTTGGGCTCCACCAAACTTCATCACACCAGTGGATTGGGCTCCGCCACCAATTCATCACACATGTGGGGTGGGCTCCACTATCCACAGCATCACACAGTGGGGCGGGCTCCTCGAAAACTTAATCACGACAGTGGGGCCGGGCTCCAGCAGCCACTTTCATCACAGCCTGGGGCGTACTTCATCACACAGTGGGGTGGGGCTCTATCGCCACTTCATAACACAGTGGGGCCGGCTCCTCCACGAACTTCATCAATAAAAGTGGAGCCGGGCGTCCACCACTTCATCACCAGTGGGGCGGGCTCCACCACCACTTCAGCACAGTGGGGCGGGCTCCCCCGACTTCATCACACCAGTGGGGCGGGGTACGAAAGAATCCTGTGCAGGGACGGTCTAATATTTAATCCAAAAACGTTTAGCAGGATCGACATGAGTCATGCTTGTTTTATATCTACCCTTTGTTTTTGGAGAGTTTTCCGACCCAATTTCCAGCATCAATTGTATTTTCTCGCAAATTCATTTTCAAATGCCACTTATACCCCTGAATCCATTTATAACTAGCCTCCCATATTAGGCAGCTGCTGCCCAAGTGACCAGCTCTGGAAGTATGTTACATTTTGTTTTGTGTTTTGAATGCTTTTCGACCTATACCATTTTTTACATTTGTTTTCATTTAATTGAGAGGACAAGTTTAATTTTTAGTGATTCGGGATATATTTACTGAAACTTTGCTGATAGTAGGGGGTGAGACTATCAATGGAGGGTTAATTACTATAACCTTCATACCCTCAGGCAGAGATTTGGTGCTTGGGTCGATCGAGATCATATTAAAGTTGATTAAAGTACGTTTGATGGATAAGTAATAGAACCAAGAGTACTTATTGATGATTTCACAAAGACGATTAAAGTAATATACTTACGCTAAGAGTGTGTATACAAATTTAGCGCACACGTCGTTCTAACAGTAATCACCAGACCGAAGATTCGAAACACAAGTTCATCAACGAGACCTCGCAGAACAGAATACTAATATACACCCTCCGCTCGGAGCGCTCCAACGGATGAACACTAAATCTCAACCATAGATACTTGTTATTATGTTGCTTCATATCGAAGTCACTGAGTTGAGATCTTTCTTTCACATTATATATTCTGTGTCATTAACAGAAATAGGTGTCCATAATTGCAATTGTTTGTCAAATGAAATGTTAAAACGAAATTCTTGAGCAACATATATATCTAATATTCTTAAGTTACCAATATACCTTAAATTTTCAGGGAGCCAGTTCTTTTACGACACTTATTTTTATGGGTGCCTCGGTATTAAACGCCAACCAGCGCATCATTGATCAGCTGTATATTTCTAGTCTTATATTTGTTTTATCGTGTCATTTGTCAGTGATTTGTAATATATATTAATTGTTTTGGATACCTCCTGGAAGTAGGTAAACTATAAAGAGAAAGAGCGCGGCCATTCAAATTCAGTAGATCAGGAATTCCTCGGAGTTTTAATCCGACGATCCCCGATACAAATGAGCCACACTTGCGAATTTCGCGTCTCTAAGGAAGTTGGAAGCTTCCAAGATCTACGTTACGCAGAAATACTAGCGTTTATACGAGTTTTTGATTGAATAGCGAATATTGCTACAACTGTATTGTTCGCTTCTAATTTCTGTCAAGCATTGAGGAACAAGACCTTCTACTTTCTCATAGCCTTTCAAACTCTTCCAGTGGTCATTCCGATGATTCTGTAAGTGTGTACTATCTATCGTTGCCTGACGCCGTAATCCCCCCGACGGGGTGGCCACGAACCGAAACAGCCCCATTGCACCTGCCCCCAGTCAGTCGACGCCCCTCCTCCCAACCAGCACTGCCTTCATCCAACAGCTTCTATCACTTCCTCCTTCCAGCCTCTATTTCGGTTTGCTCTCCCTTTCTGTCCTTCCAACTCGACTTTCGTACACGCACTCTTAGTCATTGCTCTCGCTTGCATCCGTGGAATCGGCCGAACCATCGCAGAAGGTATTCTGTTTTCACAGCTTTCCAACACATCTACTTCCCGCATACTGAACTCTTAGTCCTCATTCGGTTTGTCTATCCCGAGTTAGTAACTCCCCCACACGCACTTCTCAAGTAACTCATTTCCACCCCTCTCGACTATTGATCTGAGTTTCTCCACCAACGTCCATGCTTCGCTTCTGTAAATCGGTGTTCGGGGATTACCACACTGTGTGGCAGCGAACTTCTACATTTTCATGCTGACCGACCCTATTTCTTGGTCCTGCTGTTCACCGTTACTCCAACCCTCTTCCCCTGTGCCTCCCTCTCCGCGCACTTTTTCATCCCATACTCGCACGATCTTTACTCAGCACACTGCCCAGATACTTAAATGAACTGATAATCTTAATAGCCGTGACCGTGCAACCTTGCCAACCTAACATTCTGTGGCTTCACCCCTTTCCAAGACCTACAGTACACAAAGACCAGTAACAATAAGTGCGAAGTAAAAATTAGCTTAACTCCTTCTGCTAAGAGATGCCGTAGACTTTAATCATATTCTTGAACACCTATTAGGGACGAGTTTTATTCAGCTTAGGAAGGATCTTTCGGAATCTACCAATCGAATAGACTACAAACTATCTCAATTTTTCCGTTTAACTACCTATCTCCCGCGCAAGCTGCACAAAATCATCTTAAATATAGCTTTGCATAAAATTAAAAAGACGTTGCCGGTTAGCAGAAAGGGGTAACAGAGATAACTGTGTTGCCAGGGAACTTATTGATCATAGATAATACTTGACGGTATAAAAGTTCCCATGTGATCACCCCTTGGTTACATAAACTCATATTGCTGGAGTGTGTTGGTGGTGATGAAATGGTTTAGATGCTTATGTTCTGGGTGCGGGTGATCCCGAGTTCGAATCCCGGGAGGACCATATACTTGTTTAGTTTATTCAAGTACATTGGGGGTTGTAACGGATGATTGATGTTACGAAACTGGGTGTATCTTAATAAAAGCTGTTAACAACCTTGCTTTCATCTTCAACTTACACGAGCCACATTGGCATTTGAATGGTCTTTCCTAATGCTATGTGTGAAAAAAATTGACCTGTAATCTATCACATGTACAGTCGGAGGCCATAGTCTCTAGCCCACTCCTAAATATTGCGTGAGGACTTCACCTAAAGTTTTAATTATGGAAGCATAGTGCTGGGGACAAACGATTATATATAATATAATTGTCTATGAATCAACTAGCAAAACTCTATATAGCATACTTTATTGGTAAGCAAGTTCTATCCAAAAAGCCAATCCAGATATACTGTATAGTAAGTTCGCCATACAAAAAAACACAGTGGGTTACACGAATTTTGATGAGTGAGGCTAAACACCATAGCGTAGCAGAGTGTTAGCAGTTCCCCAACCTCGTAAGTTCTGTTCCTCGATTGTGATCTTTGTAGTGACAGTTAAATAGTATGAATGAGTTGCACGTGTGGTTTCTTTTAATAATCAGTTTTGAGCTAATTAGATGAAACGTTAAGCAGCTGCATAAGAAAATCCACTTGTAATTCAAGCAATGATCATTGTGTTTCCATGTATAAGATCACGGAGAGGAGACAGAACTTATGTGATCCAACGAGTACCTCCCCTAAAATAGTTTTCGCTGTATTAACCCTTTGAGTACCAGCGGACGTGTGTTATATGAATTTCTCAGCGTTACATTGTTTTGTTTTGTTTTGTTTTTGCTATGTGAGTGAGGGAGGCAAAAGGCAGAACGGCCTATACGCGAGCAGTGCGTCCCCATAGTGAGAAAAAGAGTGACAGGGCCAAAATTCAAAGGGACGTTTCAAGCCAAAACGCCTGGACAATACACGAAGTTTGAGAAGCAAGTTTAAGTCAGTAGGAAGAGGGAAAGAATGATTAGGGGCGGAGAGTTCCAGAACTCGGCTGTTGAATAGAAGAAAGTTTGAGAGTAACGATTTCACTCTTAGGTTGGAGAGTTGCACAGGAGTAGTGGTGGGCTTGTGTTGCAAGACGGGTACCCCGTGCGCCTACGTATAGGAGGTGAGTATACCATGGGAATGCGCTGAGGAACACTGATTATGATAGGTGGCGATAGAATAGATGGAGAGAGAAGCAACACTGCGGCGGAGGGAGAGAGATTGCAGAGAGCGTTGGTGAGGAGGTGGACGGGAGTTAATGATGGAAAGGCCTTCCTTGCAAGCTTGTCTAGGCGAGCGCGTGGATGGTGTGAGAGGAAGCCTCCCCAACACATGTGAACAGATACCCAATACAAGGACGCACTGTGCCCCTGGACAGAGCCGATTCGGGTTGTGAGTCGGTTGTGCGGGTATTTGAATGGCTATAACGGGTTTGCATTAGAGAGATGAATGAAGTGGCTTCCTGTCCAGATACGCTTAGAGGGAAACATGGGCCGCGGTTTTCCTGGACCACTTTCTCCCTCATGTTGGACCGTCCTTAGTTTTCAGATGTTGAAATGTTAGTCCCATTAGATAGTGATTTAAAGGCATTTCATCCCATTTCTTCATCCATAAGTTAGCCGCGTTTCGTGCTATTTAGGTGGTCGATTTTTTCTCTGGCGAGCCAGATGTTGGAAACGGGAAGGAAATTTTTCTCCCGAAAAATGTAAAAAGGTGTAATCTTGAAGGAGGGTCTAATGGATGTTTTTTTTTAAATCTTGATGGAGTATGGAAGGTCTAGGAGGGAAACTATAAAGCTAGATGAATACATGCAAAAATCGCCCCAAAAAGTGAAACCATCTGCTCCCGTAATTTCCGTCCCTCGAACAATAAAGAAAATATAGCCTAGAGTTTAATTGTGTTTGCTAATAGGGGCATAAGGAAGACGGGAACCGAAAAGTCAGGTGACGTTGGTCTTGGTGGGTGTTTTATTTTCACCCCTTTCTTTTCTTTTCCCCGGCGCCGTCTTTTCAACTTATATTATGGCTCCTATTAAACGTTTTTCGTGTGTGTTAAGAAAGGGCCTCCGTAATAATTTAACCAGGCTTCAAACTATCTCATTTAGACACTGTATATAAACACAGATCATTCTTAAAGCTGACCCCCCCAGACATCGTCTAAAATTATAGGAAAGAAGGAAGTTAAAAAAGACGTCGGCGAGAGAGGTACGAGGAAGGGGGTTGGTTAAGCTTGATGGAGGATCTAGCGAGGAGGGGACACTTTGTAATTACCTATAATGAATCAGATAAATAAATATAGTGCCACAAAAAAGGGCCACTAGTCCCCTTAGAACCGTCTGTACGGGGAGAGCGTCGCTTTAACTTTATTCTGAGCTACTATTAATGAGCGTGGGTCAGATAAAGTAGGTTCAGTTGAGGTTAAAAATGAAGGTTGTTTCGTATCGAGGATTGGCATAGGTAAACCATAGAAAACATTAGTATTTAGTGGTGACGTAAACGTATATTGTACATGTATTAGCTTGTTCGGTTTATTGTTTGCAACGATTCAATAACAATTCAATTTTGTTTTGTTTTTCTCTCGTTAGTGGAGATGCATTAGTTGAAAATAAACATAGGAACGATTTTAGTTTACTGGACACCTATTTTGGACCAGGTATTCGACCGAGGGGCTTTTGAGACTGTTTAATACCCCGCTATTTTGTTTTTGTCGGTGATGCCAGACGGAACGAGCCCAACACTCAAGGACACTTTTGTACTTGGTCCGGTAATAGTGATGTGAGAAACGATATAATAAACTATTGTAAATGTGGAGTTTTTCGAACGAGAAGAAAACGGCGCGTTTGTGCGGAAGCAATCGGCGTGCTGGAGAGGCCCGTCGTCGGCATGCGGAATCGGTCGTCGGTTTGTGTACCCCAGGACGCTCGAG
>CM064508.1:39183562-39245145 GCA_032716605.1 Paralithodes platypus
GAGGCGGTTTAATACACTCAAAATATATATTATAATCTAGTATAATGAAAGAAGGGATGAAACACATAAGCACTCACAAGCACCATCCTGTTATATCAGTACACACAAGTACACGCTAACACAAAAGGGCACTAGCACACACAAGCACACGCACACTACTCAAGCACACGCACACCCAAGAGTTCACAGGCAACCACGGGACATGCTTTATTGGCTCAATCTTGCATGTTTGATGTTGGTAAGGGGTAGCTTGCCGAGAAATGTGCGTCTCTGCGTAAGCTGCCATGTGTCTGTCTAGTAGTTGTGGGTTTCGGTTTTCACCCCCATTATTTCTTTCTCCATCTTTCACGAGCTGAGTTACTTACAACCAAAACCCGTATACTAACCTATCCTAGTTCCTACTCTATCCTTTCTTTAACCCCTTGAAGCGTCTGACGCCGTTTTATTTTCGTTTGTTTTAGCACGTTTATTTTTTGTCTATCATTAGGCGATTGTGATGCAGCTTAAGAAGGATCTGTGGGTATTTTAAAAGGGTAAATATTTCTCTCAATCCAAACCCTTTGACTTCCGTATACCGTTACTAATCTGAAAAACATCGTCTAATAGTAGCCAGAAAAACCAGAACAGAAACGTGTATTGGAGCTTTGAAAGGGTTAACTGAAATTATCTTATCTTACACGTATTCTAAGCTTTATCACTTAACCCCACCACTGAATTGTCTTATCCGATTATAACGCATTATTAACTGAACCCCACAAACTGAATTGTCTAACTATCCTATTATAACCCTTTATTAACTAAACCCTACACTGAATTGTTCTTATTTTTTGTTTTTTTTTTGTTCCTTATGATAACCTTTATTAACTTAACCCTACACTGAGATTATGCTTATACTATTATAACTTTTAATTAACTTAACTCTACACTGAATTATCTGATCCTATGTTATATAAACATTTACTGACTTAACTTAACCCTACACTGAATTATCTATTTTTTTGTACATTTATTAACTTAACCCTACAATGAACGATCTTATCCTATTCTAACCATATACTTAACCTAACTCTAATCCTGAAAAAATCTTTTTCTATTCTCTCCGCACCTTCATAAATAAGTTAACCCTAAACTGCAGTATCTTCCTAACCTTCCTTTATCTTAACCCTTAACACTGACCTATCTGTATCCTACCCCGATCATCATTAACTTATCCTTACACTGTCCTATCTTATTATATTTTAACCTGCATTTAACTTAACCCTACACTGTCTTATCAGCTTAGCAAATCTTAAACTGCATTTAAACTTAACCTATCTTTCTTAAACCTTCGTTTTATTTAGCCCTAATCTTACTTAACCTTAATTTTACATAATTGTAATTTTACTTAAACTTAACTGCCTTATCCTTAATCAATCATACTTTAATCTAAAATATCATATTCGAACTTAACGCAAGGTCGAACTAATTACCTATCACATTCACACCCAACCTATCATAACCAGAACTTAACCTATCATATCATAACCTTCGCACACATGCACGAGTCTATTAACCTACCCTAAAATTTACCTATCCTACCCCATCTAACCTAAACCTTGATCTAAATTAACCAAATAAAACCTATCACACCCAAACATAACTTGAGAGAGAGAGAGAGAGAGAGAGACTAGAGTGGAGAGGGGGCGCGAGAGACGAGAGAGGGATGAGGGGAGAGAGAGGAGAGAGAGAGAGAGAGAGGAGAGAGATGAGAGAGAGAGAGAGAGAGAGAGAGAGAGAGAGAGAGGAGAGAGAGAGAGAGAGAGAGAGAGAGAGGAGAGAGAGGAGAGAGAGATGAAGACACACAACCCAGAGAGAGCACACACACACACACACACACACACACACACACACACACACACACACACACACACACACACACACTATAATCTGACCAGGTCCACCATTAGTCACGACCTCGCTGAACCTTCTTTACAACAACCACACCAACACTGTCACTCTTTATCTATCACTCTATCTATCTACCAGTGTCGAGTAGTATCTATCATTATCTATCACTCTATCTACCAGTGTCGAGTAGTATCTATTATTATCTATCACTCTATCTATCTACCATTGTCCAGTAGTATCTATTAGTATCTATTACTCTATCTATTTACCAGTGTCCAGTAGTATCTATTAGTATCTATCACTCTATCTACCAGTGTCGAGTAGTATCTATTAGTATCTATCACTCTATCTATCTACCAGTGTCGAGTAGTATCTATTAGTATCTATCACTCTATCTATCTACCAGTGTCGAGTAGTATCTATTAGTATCTATCACTCTATCTATCTACCAGTGTCGAGTAGTATCTATTATTATCTATTACTACATCTACCCCTCTATCTACCTACCAGTGTATATAATTATCTATCGTCTTGTTTATTCATCTATGTATCTATTTATTCAACTTGATAGCTACCAAACGCAATTATCTTTTATCTATATATATCTATCTGCTTCTTTAGATACCTTCTCTCTCGCATGATTTAATCGTGTTTATAACAGTATTTTCTAACTGTTAAATATAATCTCCAGTTTTGGCTTTGTGATTCAGTGTCTCTATATTATCTTCGCCTGCTAAGATCAGAATTAATTAATGTAATAGATGATATGTATTTAACCTAATTAATTACACAGTTTCACTACGCACTAACAGTTGTGACAATTCATTTTCTTAACAGCTAAGTCATAACGCTAATCATGTAAAGTGTGTGATTTGTAAGTATATATATATATATATATATATATATATATATATATATATATATATATATATATATTATTATTATTATTATTTTTTTTTTTTTTTTTTTTTTGCGTATTCACCCCTTTAGCATGATGACGTAATTGTCATCATATTCTGTTTAGTATTAGACGATTCTGTTTAGTATTAGACGATTCTGTTTAGTATTAGACGATTCTGTTTAGTATTAGACGATTCTGTTTAGTATTACACGATTCTTCTCCAGCTTGAAACCTACCTTTAAGACTGAAAAGGGTAAATAAGATCTCAATAAAACCTCTGAATAACATACTGTAGGTCCTTCATAAAGTGCATAATATCGTCTTGCTTTAGCCAGAATAAAAGGCAAAATGGCGCCATGGTGCAGCAGGGGTTAAACATATATTGTACACAATCAGGCTAATTAAGAGCACTGTACTACTTTAATTAAGAGCACTGTACGACTTTAATTAAGAGCACTGTACTACTTTAATTAAGAGCACTGTACTACTTTAATTAAGAGCACTGTACTACTTTAATTAAGAGCACTGTACTACTTTAATTAAGAGCACTGTACTACTTTAATTAAGAGCACTGTACTACTTTAATTAAGAGCACTGTACTACTTTAATTAAGAGCACTGTACTACTTTAATTAAGAGCAATGTACGACTTTAATTAAGAGCACTGTACTACTTTAATTAAGAGCACTGTACTACTTTAATTAAGAGCACTGTACTACTTTAATTAAGAGCACTGTACTACTTTAATTAAGAGCACTGTACTACTTTAATTAAGAGCACTGTACTACTTTAATTAAGAGCACTGTACTACTTTAATTTACATGTATTAAAAGTTTATGGGTACCGGTGCATGTTTGATGTAATAGTCAGCAGAATGAGAGTTTTAAATCAACAGTTTAAACAGGATAATGCTAATATTATTAGTATTGACAACTGAGGTCACTTTTAGATCCTACGCGTGACTCTCAAATGCATTTTTTTATGAATAACCAAATAAATATAGAAACAAATATATACAAATAAAACTCCCAGACAAATTATCTCTCTCTCTCTCTCTCTCTCTCTCTCTCTCTCTCTCTCTCTCTCTCTCTCTCTCTCTCTCTCTCTCTCTCTCTCTCTCTCTCTCTCTCAACGCACACACGCATAGAATACACCCCCTATTTATATCAACAGACTGATCTATATATCATACATAAATAAATAATCATGTATACACAGTAAAGAATATGACACGCAAAACAGAAACTCATCCCCACACACACACACACACACTCTCTCTCTCGCTCTCCCCCCAACACACACACACACACACACACACACCCCACCACACACATATACACACACTCACTCACCCCTACACCCATTGACCCCAACACAGAACTTACATTCCCCCCCTCCACACACCTCCACACACACTCACCCCAACACACACACACACCCCACCACACACATATACACACAGTCACTCACACACATACAAAACACCACACACACACACACACAAATAACACAACACACACAGTAAAGCACAACAGAGTACTGTACACCACACACACACACACACAAAGAACCACACACACACACACAACAGAGTACAGTACACCACACACACACACACACACACACACAAAGAACACACACACACAGTAAAGCACAACAGAGTACAGTACACCACACACACACACACACACACACACAAAGAACACAACACACACAGTAAAGCACAACAGAGTACAGTACACCACCACCACACGAACACCCCTACCAGTCCATTGTCACGGTAAGTCCTCGCTGACACCGTAGTACACACCTCACGGAACTGATATGCAAATTACACAGTACAGTTACGGGATAAAGTTGCACCTCGCCTTCATAACTTTATATTCCTAAATATATATATAAATAAAAACAAATACATATATAAATACTGTAGATACATAAACAAATACAAAACAAATACATATATAAATACTGTAGATACATAAACAAATACAAAACAAATACATATATAAATACTGTAGATACATAAACAAATACAAAACAAATACATATATAAATACTGTATATACGTAAACAAATACAAAACAAACATATATAAATACTGTAGATACATAAACAAATACAAAACAAATACATATATAAATACTGTAGATACATAAACAAATACAAAACAAATACATATATAAATACTGTAGATACATAAACAAATACAAAACAAATACATATATAAATACTATAGATACATAAACAAATACATATATAAATACTGTAGATACATAAACAAATACAAAATAAATACATATATAAATATGGAAACAAAAATATACAACACGCGCAATCTAAGAAACCTTGTATATATATATATATATATATATATATATATATATATGGTATATTGACTCTAACTGTAGAAACACGTCATGCAATTGATATTCCAATTACCGTGTGCAGCTAACCAAATAAATCAGGTCACACTGGTTATTACGTTTGGCTCACTCACTACTTTAGTAATCTTTTCAATGCGATTCTATATATACATATACCGGTATATATATATATATATATATATATATATATATATATATATATATATATATATATATATATATATATATATATTTGTATTTGTTTATTAACATATATGTTTTATTGGTTTAATTATTTATATACAGTACCGGTATATATTTATTATCAATCCTCCAGATATAAGACAAACTTACTTCCCAACCAACTTGAACCTAAAGGGGAATGCTAAGTTTTGCTTGTGATAAACTATGATGCTTTATATTAAGCAGAAGTGGAACAAGATCGACTGAAAACAAATATATATTGTATATTATGTTTAAATACCCACAGACAGGATCGAACCTCCGACATTCAGAACGAGTGTCCGAGCTTTCACCCACTATACCACGGCGTGCATAAAAACTGAATAAAATCGTCTAATAATAGCCAGAACATAATGAAGGAACGCGTCGTAGTATCCTGAAGGGGTTACTTATATCACCCATATTTCTCACCTTATTTCAGCCTATTTCCTTCCCATTCTCCTCTCAGCTCGTTCGCTATTCGTCAAATACCACCTCCAGTCTCTTTCCGCACTTCTAGCACTCGAATATCGCGCACAAATAACAAAAATATCTACGGGAGGAGCAAAGCGTCTTTACCGAGCGTCACCGTCTCTGGGAATCAAGCGAGAGTCTATAGTCCTCCACCTGGACACTTATACACAATAAAATAAATATCCGGCTTAAAAATCAACTAAACAATACAAACGTTAACTCAATATCATAATGTTGTTTATGGGAAGTGAAAATAATTATAAGGACCACCTAGAGTTAAATATGGAAGGTGATTTGATACCCTCTCCCGGTGGGTTCCCGGATGTCACGCGTTTCCCGCCAAGACCAAGGGCAGCTCTCGTTTTCTGTGAAAATGTATAATTTTGCTTTATCTGAATATAGGATTATACTGTATCATGTACACTAGCGCGGTTATATATACCGATGTGTATGTGCAGTCTATATATGTGGACGAGATGGGTTGGGTATGAGGGGGATCTGCCAGGTGTGCGCCAACCGGCGCTTAGCAGACCCCCGTAATCTTGTGTTAATCTCTGACCGTTTTGGTGGGGTCAGTACTCAAGGTATTAGTGAGTTGGGCCCATAATTGGGGTTGGGTGTGACAGGGATCTGCCTTGTGTGGGCCGATCGGCTTTTTGCAGACTCCCATTTTCTTATGTTCTTATGTGGTAACGAGTGTTCAGGACTATTTATATAAACTAGAGTAAAGCCCAAATTAAATACAAACACCACAATGAGGAAGGACCAATATTAATACAACGAAAATAATATAATATAGATAACACCGTACTTTTGGATGCGCCTGTAGCCTACTCCACCTGTGTCGTTCACGGTACGTTATGTGGTATGTAACAGATCCCGACACCTGTCATGTCCACAATATAACAACAATGATATATAACACAAACACGGATCTCCTTCCTTGTTCCACGATTAACGCAACATATCATTATTACTTGTACAATATATATATATATATATATATATCTACTGCCAATAATCTACAGCGTTCACAAAAACCAAGTTCATATATTATTAAGAGAAGGAGTTAAACTGATAATTGATAAGCAAAATGTATATAACGGTAATTATAGAACTTGTAAAAACTTATTATCATATTTTGAAAGTTTAAAGTATCTGAGAGAGAGAGAGAGAGAGAGAGAGAGAGAGAGAGAGAGAGAGAGAGAGAGAGAGAGAGAGAGAGAGAGAGAGAGAGAGAGAGAGAGAGAGAGAGTAGAAACTATTGTGGCTTTACAATTAAAAAAAATCTGTAAAGTAGGTACAGTTTTTCTATTCATGTATTCACGGTGTTGTGGATTGCCATACCACTCCCTAACTAGGATAATGCGGTGACCAACACTTCACAACACATATATACATGGTTTTTGCCTTCCAACTTGTAACTACCTTCCTTCTCCACCACGGTTGCTATACGTTACCTTATTTAAGGGGAGATTTCCACTTGAGAGATTTTTTTCTTGACCCCTTTCTCCCTCATGTTTAACCCCATTGCTTTTGATATTAAAAAACGTTTGCCCCATTAGTTTAGCGATTTTAAGAACTTTCACCCCATATTAAGACCTTTCGTGCAATTCAGGTGTCGATTTTATCCTGGCGAGCGATAGCGAGCCTGTATTTTTAGAGAAACCGGCCTTCGGCCGGGACATTTTTCTACCGAAAAATGTACAAATTTATCTTGAAAGGGACTCAAGGGGGTGTAATTTTAAGCTTGATGGAGGTCTAGGGAACAAACTAAATATCTCCCCTTAAGAGCATTGTATTAATACATTCATGTAATTATTTAATGCTTTTTAGTATCAAATTATATTCATTTAGTTAGCACCCATCAAAAGATTACGTGACGACCACCTCTATACATCACACGCATACATTAATTTGATTCCCACAAATGTCACCTCCACCAAACAGCCACAAGAACGCTTATTTAATATATATATATTAACATATTTATGTAATCACGGCATGTCTTTCAATATCAGTATTTTAATTTAGTGTTTCCCATAAGATTATAACGTGATGCAAAATACTGCACACACACACACACACACACACACACAGACACACACACACACACACACACACACACACACACACACACCCACACCCACAACAAACGTCCCCTTGATAAGTCTGGAGGTGGCCACAACCTCAGCACGAACACCACAACTAAAGAGGATTATTGGCGGATTTGCGGTCCACCACTATTAGGCCAAAAGTTGTGTCTCTCCAATAGGCCCACGGGTGTCGACCAATGGACCGGCTATATAGGCCTATTATATGGGACTACGGGGCTCATAGGGGATGGGGGGGGGGGGGGGGGGGCTTGGGTAGATATCCTGGTGTACGAGAGAGCGGCCATCTTTGTCTTTGGACGCCATATTGGCGCAGTAAGTTTCAAACAAACGGGGGGGGATATTTTATTATTGATTATGTAGAATTTATATCCAAAACCCAAACTTACATATTCCGTACCATTATTACCGAATATTCCTTACGAATGTGGACATGTTTCAGTGTAAAGAGAGGCGAATTGAACACTTGCGAGTTTCGTTCTATAAGGAAGTTGGAGCTGTAAACATCGATAGTAAACAGATATGCAATAACAATGTAGGTTACTAATTGCTAAAGAGTAGGTTGAATTGGGTTTTATGTATTCATAAATGAACTACAACCGTATTTTAGCTGGTAATTCTGCTAAATATCGATGTCTACAACTCCAACTTCCTTATAGCCTGAAACTCGCAAGTGGTCAATTACAGCAGTGGCACCAAGATGGCGGAGGTTGGACAATATCTGTTACCATAAGATCTGTATAGGGTGGGGGATTGGGGAAGGGATGAATCAATGAATACACGATTATGGGAGAGTTTGTGGGGATTTATGAAATAATGCGTAAATGATCATAGGAGCGAGAATGGGATAGCCAGTACGTGAACATGTAAGTATAAGACCATCACTTAAGGGGAGATTTCCACCTGAGGGATTTTTTTCTGGACCCCTTTCTCCCTCATGTTTAGCCCCATTGCTTTTGAGATATTAAGACGTTCGCCCTAAGTAGTTTGGACATTTAAGACATTTTGCCCCATTTCTGTCAATTTTAAAACCTTTCGTGCCATTAAGGTGTAAAAAAATTCTGGCGAGCGATAGCGAGCCTGTCATTTAAGAGCAACAGGCCTCCGGCCTGGACATTTTTCTACCGAAAAATGTACAAATTTATCTTGAAAGGGGGTCTAGGGGGTGTAATTTTAAGTTTGATGAAAAAGTAGGGAACAAACTAAATACCTCCCCTTAAGGGGGAGGTAGTCGCTTGTTATGGATCCCCTTCTACCTCGTGTTTAGCATGTTAGTTTGAGATTTTAAGAAGTTCGTTCCATTAGTTTAGCGATTTTGAGACCTATCGCCCCATTTCTTTGTCAATATTTAGACCTTTCGTGCCACTTAGGTGTCGATTTTTTCCTGGCGAGCGATAGCGAGCCTGTGATTTTAAAAGGATTCGGCCTTCTACCGAAAAATTTACACATTTATCTTGAAAGGGGGTAGTTTTTTAAGCTTGATGTAGGTCGAGCGAGGAAACTAAAAAATATAGTAATAAATACACACATAGACCACAAACCAAGCACTACCCCCCTTAACTGCTGGTTTCGAACACCTACACCTGCCACGGACATTAGTTCAAGGGCAGTAATTCCCTTTCCAATGTTCCCTTACCCACTCTAAACCACTGTTTGGACACTTGATCCTCAGTGTTTTGGAGGACAAGCAACCTAGAAGGGTCACTAGATCTGTTGTTGCTTGATTTCCTTTGTACTCCTTTGTACTCCTTTGTACTTCAATGAGAGGGGGGTACCTCTTTACCGCACTATCTATTGGCATTCATGGTAGATCATTTATAATCAGTGTGTTTACAAAGATTGGGAGATAAAAAGACAGATAATGGATGAATAGATGAATACAAACCTAAGAGCAAATAAACAAAATGGTGAGTAAAAGATAACTGGAGAGATAAATGAAAGAGTCCAAGATAATATGGATATCGTTAATAAGACGAATAACTTGAGAACAATAATACGGTTGATTTCTTCTTTCATCAAATCAGGTTATGAGTTTCGGAGTTCACAAAGAGGCACAATAGATTCTTACACTGTACACTAATATAAAATGAGACGTTATTTTATTCATACATTTATTTGTTATTATGACCGGCATTTATATTTGTTTTAGTTTGCTCCCTAGACCTCTATCAATCTTTAAAACAAAACAAAACTACACGCCAAAGACCTCCCTTCGAGATAAATTTGTACATTTTTTGGGTAGAATAATGTCTCCTCCTAAACTACAGGCACTCTATCGCTCGCCAGGGAAAAATTGACACCTAAATAAGGCGAAAGGTTTAAAAATCACCATACTAATGGGGCAAACGTCTTAAAATACCATAACTAATGGGACTAAACATGACGGAGAAGGGGGTCCAGGAAAAATAATACTTCCCCTTAAAGAAGGCGTGTGTTCCCGTATGTACATAGAAGGGGGGAGGGGGGACTATCTATCTGCCTGGCCTCTATCTATTCAGTCTGTGTCGTCTGTCTTTAAAACCAAGGTGTTAGCGGCAGTAAAGGAGGGACTTAGGAAAGGTCACGAGGGTGGTCCACCTTCTGTATTGGGATTACGATCCTTTTCGTTTACTAGTCTTTCGGTAACCAGTCGTTTTCCCTGCATTCACCTAGCCAAATCTGATCTACCCTAACGTCACCTAAACCAACAGTAACCTGATACAACCAAAATTAACTGAACCTAATCAAATCTAAGGTAAGCCAAACTAACATAACTCGCAAACTCTAACCTAACTTGAACTCAACCTTACCTTAAACATAACCTTTTCAGTATGTATGTCGTTATTATCTTATTCTAAACTCACGTTAGATTCTTGAGCAGCCATAAGATCAATCAATATTCCAAAATATGTCAGGTAAGACTCTCATTGTAGCTATGCTAGAACAGCGAACTGAACTGAAAAACAAAATTAGGAACTCAAACAGAAAACAAAGATATATCTTTTGTAGGCCAAAAGACAGCAGCAATCTATTTCAAATGAGCTATTAAAACTGACCTATCGTTTAATAATGTACACTAAGCTACTCTAACTTAACCTAGCATTAAACTTAGTCTGACCTTACTTAACCTAGCCCAACCTACTTCAAAGTTATATCAACACAATTATAGTGTCGGCCGAAGTAATTTAAGTTAAGGTAACATTAGGTTACGATGAAGTTATATTAGTATATATGTAGATAAATCGCCTCTGAATACCGGCGATATCACTGTGGACGAAATGACTGGTTGATCCCGTGTTTTGACTGCGGTGGTCGCCTTGGCTGACATGGACACAATCGCTAAAATATCGCCTTAACACTTTCCCTCCCTCTCACCGCCATTTCTCTGCTCTTCTCCATTGACCTAGACTCCAGAGAACCTTTAGTAGGGGGTGCAGGTCATCTTTGTTTTTAATGGCAGCCATGTTGAATACCTGAGTTTTGTGCCTACTTTATAGCGTTGCCTACTTTTTTCATACACTGAAGAAGGATAAAGGGTACAAGCTCAAGCTGCCCGTAGCGTGTGTCCATTCTGTATAGTGAAAGTGAGGCAAATTTAAGATACAACACCGGCAGGTATTCCAAGATATCCAACTACATTTGTCATCTACCCAGGCTCAATGATGGAAATACGCAGGCTTAAACAGTTGACAGAAATATAATACGACGACATCTATAATTATATATAAAAACTATTTCTCAAATCTGGTATGCGAACACCATTTTAGTCAGGAATTTACACTAGCGTCAAAATGCTTGGACATACTTTGTGTTTGAAGTACTAGAAAGTGGAATGTACATTTTGTCTGAGGAAGTATATTCTGGAGTTTATCAGTAGTGCAAATGAATCTATAACTCATGTGCTGGAGAGTTAAGACAGAATAGGGGGGAGGGTGTATTGAAACTGACAAAAGGTAGTGTCTTTTTGCTTTGTTTGTATAATTCATAATGTGTGTTCATAAATACAGTTATCTTAAATACAAAATAATATTAAGACTAGTTCCTTAGGCTAGTTATAAGCTCAGAAATTGTTTACTACAATTCCTAAATCCTGATAGAGCACGAATCTATATTAGCTATACAATCATGTTATTAGATATCTTAACTATAAGACCTTATGTAACGGTAGCGTATAATAGGCAAGATTCAATATTAGCTAGTGGATATAAAACACATAGCAGTGTGTATGTGTGTGTGTGAGAGAGAGAGAGAGAGAGAGAGAGAGAGAGAGAGAGAGAGAGAGAGAGAGAGAGAGAGAGAGAGAGAGAGAGAGAGAGAGAGAGAGTGTGAGGGCGAAAGCGAGCGTTTTCAGGCTTCCTACAGACATTCTCTCCTTTCACTCGGTCCCATTCTTCTTGCCTTTCTTCCAGTAGATTAAAGACGTCCCTTTATCCTCACACTATTTCACCCTTTTTTATTTTATGAACTGGGCGGCTGTGGGACATTTCGCCCACAAGTTACATCACCCACACGCCTGTTCCTTCATATTTGAGTTGCTCTATTCACACTTAGAAGTCAGTTATATTAGACCAGGTGGAAAACAAGTGACGAGTTGAAGTGATATGAGGTTGTGAGAGTTGGGTAGATGTTGAAGATGAGGTGGTGAGGGTGGATGAGGTGAGGTGATGTAAGTTATAATGTAAAACTTGCAAAATAAACAAACTAAAACTGGGACGATACAAGATAAATGCAAAAGAACTGATCAAAATCGCTATGTGGAAACAACGCTTAATAAAAAAAAAAAATAAATAAAAGAACACAATCCACCACATAGGGTGTACACAACTACATGAGCAAGTCAATTTGTTTCCCAAGTAAACTGATCGCACATATAACAATGCACCTCGTCATGTTCAAGGAATTAGTCAATTTGGGAAGTCGGGGACGTTCTGGTAAATTTTACAAAATTCTGTATGAATAAAGAAACTACAATTTATATCAAATTTTAGATGAGGTGGTGAGAGTAGGTGAAGCGATGTAAGATGAGGTGGTGATGGTAGGTGAAGTGATGAAGATGAGGTGGTGAGAATAGGTGAAGTGATGTAAGATGAGGTGGTGATGGTAGGTGAAGTGATGAAGATGAGGTGGTGAGGATAAGTGGTGGTGTAAGATGAGAAGAATTTTGGGTTGAGGTGAAGTGAGGGCAGGTAATCTTATAGTTACTTAGCGTAGCTTAGATTAAGTTTCGTGTTAGGATAAAAGGGTTAGGATAAATGAAAGTGCAAATGTGACCTGACACTTTATCAATATACCATGTCAACCAGTAGATCTCAACCAGTACCAAGTCAACCTGTATTGTTAATTACATTTGGAATGAAGTTGGCACTGGTTAAGTTGGCACTTGATTAATTGGAACTGGTTGAAAAGGTTCACTGGTTGAGATATATTGCTTAAAATGGAAAAAAGGTTAACACGTATGGGCGAAATGACTTTAGCGTGAAGCAACCATAAACCAAGTGGGTCGTCGGAATGGGTAACGGAGTCGCTCGCACATGTATTTCCAAGCAATCAGAGGTTCTTTGGCCGGACATTAGTTACGTTTAATAGTTGTGAGGCTGACAGTTATTGGGAGTGCTTGCCAGATATGTTGTATGGGACACTTTATTTAAGGAATGAGAGGCTATTTATTCTCAATGTAAACTGGTAAACTGAGGGATGTGAAAAGGATTAAAGGACGGAATATATGATGACACATTTATATATGCTGTATAATTATACCATATAAATTGAGCAAGATCTAAAACCGCCACAACGCGTTATGGTCATTTTAGTGTGAGAGATTACAAATATAAATAATTGGCTTAAACTAACTGAAGCCAAACATCTCAGACAAAAGAAAGGATGCTCGTAATTGACGGACATAACTATAGCCTGTTGTTTCCAGCCAATGGTAAATGGAATCCCTTAGCATTTAATTTATAGATTTTTATTGAAAAACAAAACAAGATACTGCTGTCTTTGCGCCATATTATAGCTAAGTTTTCATAATTAGCAACGTGTTTCGCTACAAAATCTTGGTAACTGCCGAGTAATCAGGATGGCGAGATAACAATTTACCATCAGCAGGAAAGAAACAGACTATAGTGTGGAGCGGTGGTTTGGTTGTGGACAGTTAGGAGTCAGTCTGGTTACCAAACATTTATTTACCAATTAATGAAACCGGGAGATACTAAAAAGCATAAATCCCCTTTTCACACCCTTACTGTTCTTTTGCCTTCTCTAAATTCCCTGGAGATTCTTTTCGTCTCAGTAATACATGTATTGTATTACAGTATCTTATATTCGCTAACAGTAGTCAATAAATTCGCCTTGTCGTAGATTGTTCACTTTACCGTACAGTAGCTTATGTTTTAGGTCAGTGGTTCAACTCTGGACGAAACTATAGGATTGAACCACACTGATTGAACCACACATAGAGTCAAACATTAACACCCCAGACTCCCCTTTTCACAATAAACATCACTCATTTATTGGAAGTACGGTCAATTTTATTTCATTTTTCTGTGACACTAAACTATTAAAAACCAAATCCTTTATATATAAATACCTTCGGAAAATAGTCCTGCATGGAAGTCAAAGCAAATACAATAAAATATTTTCGCATATATTGACTATTGAGTGAAATTGTGGACAGATGTTGCCTAACCAATTCTAACAATACCCAATATCTAACCAAACCCAACTTAACCTACCCGGTACTATAATAATTTACCCTGAGTACTAACTGATCCTATAATCTAAATATATAATTAAGTTAGGCTAATTAAAGTTTGGTAAATGTTAACATTTTTGTTATTCTGATCGTTCTGTATACATATTGTGAGTATTTACAAGAATATTGATTCTATCATATATATACAGTATATATATATATATATATATATATATATATATATATATATATATATATATATATATATATATATATATATATATATATAGAGAGAGAGAGAGAGAGAGAGAGAGATATGGGGGAAGTGCAAAACAAGGGGCGGGGGAGGGAATTAACCCTCTCCGACATATGACGCGATTTTGAGCCGATTAGGGATACTTTAAAGCCTTTGTTACCATCAGGGGTATTTAGAAACCTTTAGTTTAGTTACTTCAACCTCTGCAGTTGTCTTTGAGTTAGCTGTGGGCAGAAAACTAATTTTGGAGAGGTAATTATAAGAGAGAGAACTCTATTTCTTATTGCTAATCTGGCAACCTCTGCGTCATATGAGTCTGAAAGGGTTAAGACAGGAGGGGCGGTGGGGGGGGGGGGAGAGACAGATAGACAGACAGGGAGAGTGAGGGAGGGCTTAGAGTGCAGGTGTGTGTGCACGTGTGAGATGGCGTGCTGGGGGTTGCGTGCACGGTACAGGGAACTACGTGACAGGGGAAGGGGGGGGGGGGGGGGGGGGGTGTATGACAGTGGATGGGGGGCTGACAGGGGAGGAGAGGAACAAGAGGGGAGGAATGAAAGAAGAGAGGGAAGTAAAGACGAGATATTGGAGAATTGGAGGACAGCGAGATAGGGAGAAGAGGAAGAGGAGATGTGGAAGAGGGAAGGAATGGAAGAAGAGGGGGAGAATAGATGAGAGAAAAATAGACAAGATAAAAAAGAATTATAAAAATAAAAATGGGAGAATTGAAGAACCAAGGAGATAGGGAGAGGGGAGTACAAGAGATAAGAGAGGAGAATGAGGTAGACAAGAGAGGATAAAAGAAAAATATGATGAATAAATGACTGATGAAAAGATAAGATAAAGTAGAAATAGTGGAAAACAGAAGAGAAATGATAAATATAGAAGAGAGAGAAAGGGAGGCTAGAAGAAAATGAAGAGGAATAAACAAGAGAAGAGAGGGTAGAGCAGGGAGAAGGGGAATATGGAAGAGATAAGGGAGGATGGAAAAGAAAAGATAGAATAGAACAATGAGAAGGAGAGGAGAGGAGAGGAAAGAACACAGGATGGAGGAATAACAGAAGAAAGTAGTAATGAAGGCAGAAGATAAAATAGGATAGTACAGGGAAAGGGGATGATAGAAAGACAGGAAGGAATGGGATGACAGCAAGAGAATGAAAACAGGGGAGGAAGACAAGAAGATAACGGGACAAGAAGGAAAATTGAAAAAATAGGATAATACAGGGAAACATGAGGATAGAAAGACAGGAATGAATGGGATGACAAAAAGGGAAAGAAAGCAGGGGAGGAAGACACGAGGATGAAGGGAGAGGAAGGAAGGAAGAGGGAATAGCAAATGAAGAACAAATATGAACACAATCAGCAATAAATGTATTGATCTTGACGAGGCTACTTGTGGTAGACTATTATAATACAACTCCAGCGCACAAAAAAGCATAATGGCAAATAAAACAAAAAAACAAAAACAAAACAAAAACACACACACAGACACACGAAAAACAACAGTAACAACAACAACACAACACAAAAATTAGGTGCTCTGAAACTTGGAAAACTGATTGTGACGACTCCAAAATATATAAAATAAGAGGACAAAATTATCAGAGACATTTACAAATACAGAAATTACAAAATCCTGCATCATAAAAATTGGTGTTAATATAGAAAGCTCCTAAAAAAAATATAATGATCTTGGCCCAATATTTACAAAGGCAGCCATTGTTAGTGACATTTCTTAAACCTCCAACCTGAGCTATAGTGGTGTGGACATTCCAGATATTTTAGAATACAGAGAGAGGACAATTTATAATGATGAGGCCATTTTGGGTTTCACGGCGAGCAAAAACAAATATATAGCTTACCTTGAAACAAATAGTGTTAGCAGGAGATAGGAACTACGGTAGTGAAAATGCTAGTCCGCAAGACGTACCTGACAATACTAGATCGCTACTGTCTTCTGTGTCGTTTGTACTCGGGTTGAATAATTGAACATACTAGCGAACAAATAATATTGAGTGTCATTAAGGGGGGATATCCACTTGAGGGATTTTTTTCTTGACACCTTTCTCCCTCATGTTTAGCCCCATTGCTTTTGATATTATAAAACGTTCGCCCCATTAGTTTAGCGATTTTAAGAACTTTCACCCCATATTAAGACCTTTCGTGCAATTCAGGTGTCGATTTTATCCTGGCGAGCGATAGCGAGCCTGTAATTTAAGAGGAACCGGCCTTCGGCCGGGACATTTTTCTGCCGAAAAATGTACAAATATATCTTGAAAGGGACTCAAGGGGGTGTAATTTTAAGTTTGATGGAGGTCTAGGGAACAAACTAAATACCTCCCCTTAAGGGCTTACAAAAAGAATAGGTAAAACATGTCCAATGTTGTCCCGGGTCTGAGCATTATACCTGTAGTCTCTTAGGATCATTAATAAGTTAATTAGTCAAGCCCAGCGTACAGTCTTCACTATTATACACTATAAAGGCTTTCTGGGGCATTGTTGGTGTACACTCATTAATTTCAGAGTTAATAGATGGGCAAAAAAGTTATCTAGATACACAAGTAGATATAAAGGAAATAGGTCAATAGAGAGATAAGTCTATAGTTGTGGAACCATCACGGGTATGTAGTTAACGACGTGTATGTAGGTTTCAATTCATTTGACGGTAAATTGCAAAGTTCATATACAGATTTCTCAGTTATTTTGAAGATTGTGTAGTGAAATATGGTGCTAATTGTATAAACCTGGTCTTAATATGATGCAGAGACATAGTGGTTTTCCATTCTTGTCATTTACTGTATATATATATATATCCCATGAGAGAGAGAGAGAGAGAGAGAGAGAGATATATATATATATAGAGAGAGAGAGAGAGAGAGAGTGAGAGAGAGAGCGAGAGCGAGAGAGGGGATATTGTGTGCATGTCTCTGTGTGAGATGAGTGTATTATATCTATGTGCATGCTGAATACAGATCATATGCCAGCTTTGTGTGCGTGTGCGTGTGTGTGTGTGTGTGCGTGTGCGTGTGCGTGTGTTGTCAGCCATCCAGTGTACATGTGTGAGTGTACAGTATGTGTGTGCGCGAGTGTGTGTACGCGCGCGCCTGTGTATGTCATTATAGAAGGATTAATGACTCAAGTTTAGTGACTGGTGGCTTCCCAAGTTGGTGTGAGGAGGACGAGCAGAAGGGGGGGGGGGGGGGGGGGGGGGGGGGGGGGGGGGGGGGGGGGGGGGGGGGGGGGGGGGGGGGGGGGGGGGGGGGGGGGGGGGGGGGTGGAGGAGGAGGAGGAGGAGGAGGGGCTAGAAGGAGTAGGAGAAGGAAGAGATAATACAAACAGATGATAATTATAGTTGAGAGGAGAACACACGTAATATAAATTACATAACATATTAAACAATAGTGACAATTGGATAACACCAGCTGATTACCAATTATCTAATGTCAAGACATTTGTAATCTTGAAACTGGGTAATAACTAACAAATAAATAGTGGCGTCTGATTTTGATGAATATGGTATTACAGAATATACAGTAGGTGGGAACAACAGAAACCTCTTGTATCAAAAAGGTGTAGATAATGTTAATGGGCCCATTAAGGGGAGGTTTTTAGTTTGTTCCCTAGACCTCCATCAAGCTTAAAATTACACCCCCTTGAGTCCCTTTCAAGATAAATTTGTACATTTTTCGGTAGAAAATGTCCCGGCCGAAGGCCGGTTCCTCTTAAATTACAGGCTCGCTATCGCTCGCCAGGATAAAATCGACACCTGAATAGCACGAAAGGGCTTAATATGGGGTGAAAGTTCTTAAAATCGCTAAACTAATGGGGCAAACGTTTTATAATATCAAAAGCAATGGGGCTAAACATGAGGGAGAAAGGGGTCAAGAAAAAAATCCCTCGAGTGGAGATCTCCCCTTAAATGGCTTACGTATTGTGTACATGTTTATACTACATATACATGTATATCGCAAACGACATACTCACATCTCAGAAACACTGCATATTTTGCTGTCCTTTCAACATACCTGCAAATGGAAAAAGTAAATATACAATTAGTAATACATCATTAAAGAACAATACTAAAAGAAAGGATAAGTATGAATAACAACAATCACTAATGCCTTACCTTATTTAACACTCCCAAATCCCAATCCTTCGCCCACACAATCCGTGTAGGCTATCAGGATTCCCGTGAGCGGTCTCTGCGGGTTTCCAAATGGTTTTACACTAATATAATGATTAAAATGTAAAACTTGCAAACTAAACAAACCAAAATTGGGACAAGGACAATATAAAGTCAAATTAAATTATCAAAATCGCTATGTGGAAACAACACTTACTAAAATGAAAATTATTAAATAA
Organism: Paralithodes platypus; assembly: GCA_032716605.1. Classification (NCBI taxonomy): domain Eukaryota; kingdom Metazoa; phylum Arthropoda; class Malacostraca; order Decapoda; family Lithodidae; genus Paralithodes; species Paralithodes platypus. Next base: position 39,202,811 of record CM064508.1, read on the forward strand.
AAGAACACAATATTACAGAAAAGAACACAATATTACATAAAAGAACACAATATTACATAAAAGAACACAATATTACATAAAAGAACACAATATTACATAAAAGAACACAATATTACATAAAAGAACACAATATTACACAAAAGAACACAATATTACATAAAATAACACAATATTACATAAAAGAACACAATATTACATAAAATAACACAATATTACATAAAAGAACACAATATTACAGAAAAGAACACAATATTACATAAAAGAACACAATATTACATAAAAGAACACAATATTACATAAAAGAACACAATATTACAGAAAAGAACACCATTATAATAAAAGATTAACACCTTAAGAGTTGAATGTAGTGAATGAAATCAAGAAGATTGTTCTCAGCTTAGTTGACAAGACAAATACAAAACAGTTCCGATGAGAAATCTACCTTTAGCCCACATGCAAGTATAACCCCCAAAACAACGTTTAAAACATGCTATACTGTGTTCCAAATAGGTAATCCTATGTTCAATGTCAACGTTTAAAACATACTATACTGTGTTCCAAATAGGTAATCCTATGTTCAATGTCAACGTTTAAAACATGCTATACTGTGTTCCAAATAGGTAATCCTATGTTCAATGTCAACGTTTAAAACATGCTATACTGTGTTCCAAATAGGTAATCCTATGTTCAATGTCAACGTTTAAAACATGCTATACTGTGTTCCAAATAGGTAGTCCAATGTTCAATGTCAACTTCTAAAACATGCTATATTGTGTTCCAAATAGGTAATCCAATGTTCAATGTCAACGTTTAAAACATGCTATACTGTGTTCCAAATAGGTAGTCCTATGTTCAATGTCAACGTTTAAAACATGCTATACTGTGTTCCAAATAGGTAGTCCTATGTTCAATGTCAACGTTTAAAACATGCTATACTGTGTTCCAAATAGGTAATCCTATGTTCAATGTCAACGTTTAAAACATGCTATACTGTGTTCCAATTAGGTAATCCTATGTTCAATGTCAACTTTTAAAACATGCTATACTGTGTTCCAAATAGGTAGTCCTATGTTCAATGTCAACTATAAGTCATTAGTATATTATAATATGTGTGGGTACCCCATTAAATTACAGAGCCAGTTTCGTCACATTTAATATATATTGTTTCAAATACTATTTAAACAGACAAATCCACTGCAAGTATCAAACCCAACACTTATCAGGTATGCAGTAAGATCGAAGACATGCTATTTACGCAATCATTAATGATTGCGTTATTCCGTGCAATCGCTTTAGAGAATATGCCATATGAACATATGAGGACCTAGGAACCCTCCAACTGTTGAGAACATCCAATGTTCTCCATAATTTATGTGTGAAATTAGTAGCTAACCAGGAAGTAGACCCTTAAGGGGAGGTATTTAGTTTGTTCCCTAGACCTCCATCAAGCTTAAAATTACACCCCCTCGAGTCCCTTTCAAGATAAATTTGTACATTTTTCGGTAGAAAAATTTCCCGGCCGAAGGCCGGTTCCTCTTAAATTACAGGCTCGCTATCGCTCGCCAGGATAAAATCGACACCTGAATTGCACGAAAGGTCTTAATATGGGGTGAAAGTTCTTAAAATCGCTAAACTAATGGGGCAAACGTTTTATAATATCAAAAGCAATGGGGCTAAACATGAGGAAGAAAGGGGTCAAGAAAAAAATCCCTCAAGTGGAGATCTCCCCTAAAATACCGTGTATACTTAGCACACACATCGCATAGTCGTGTTTGTGGAGGTCCATAAAGGGGGGGGGGGGGGCAGGGGGGGGCAGGGGGGGGGGCAGGGGGTGTCATGCAGAGTCAACCGATAGTCAATGGTTCTATTCGGATACCAAAATGAAGGGACTGCCTACACTTCGTCAAAATGAACTAATTGATTTTCTAGTTATTTCACACACAAACACACACACACACACACACACACACACACACACACCCCATAGGAGTTAATATAATGCCTGAATTCTCCGGCGACGCGTGCAGGGTAAAATGCAAAATAGTAATATAATAGAGGAGAGAAAAGTAGGAATACACAAAGAGGATTAACAAATATAACACAGTGGATTACATAGTGGAACATTAAATAAGAGGATAATATATAGAATGCAAGGGAATAGTCTAGAAAGATAAATGGCATATGCGTGCAGAGCAGAACAAAACAAGGATGATAAGATAAGGAGAGAGAGAGAGAGAGAGAGAGAGAGAGAGAGAGAGAGAGAGAGAGATTGTTAACATACCGACTAAACTTGTCGAACACAAAATGCAGATACTTAATGACACTAAAGATCGTATACTTAACATTAATGTTCTATAGCAGTTAGGTAGGTCAAACCGGCCACACTTCTGAACAGCCACAACTATAAATAGGATAGGTTAAAGTAGGTTAGGGTAAGCATGATTTGGTTACCGATTTCACTTGAAAATAAATGTTTAAAATAAGAACAAGATGCAAAGTTATTAATTTCAAAATGAGTAGGTGCAACACTACTTGAGTTGGTGAGTGTACACAGAAGACAAAAAAAAGGGTTCACTTTGTCTCTGAATTACCACATATCAATGCATAATTTTGAATAATCATATACAAGTGAGTTATCCGCTCAACAGGTGGCGTTGTGTGTGTGTAAGTGTGAGAGTCCGAGTGTATGGGATGAGACAGTGAAGCACGGGAACGAGGTGGCTTCAGAGATGGGGTCGTTTCGGGCCATGAGTGAGCACCGTGCCTCATGTGAAGGCAAGATGGCAGGTGCTCGTTGTGCTCTACGTGCTTCACATGTCTCACTCCCTAGACTGGAACAAGACCTCACGGGCTTCACTGTTCATTGTAAAGTGGTGAATGTTAAGGCTCTCAGCCTATGCCCGAGAGGAAGTAAGTTGGAATATAGAAAAAAAAAAAAAAAAAAAAAGTAACTTCATACAGCTTGTATAAAAATACACTGTCCAATAAGGACATTTTGGACTAATGTCAACGATGGCACGATTAACGTATTAGTCAAATGTGTCCGACAGTATCTTTAAATTCAATTAAGATTGTCATCCAGAAGAATTAAAGACCATACTTGATGTATGTTGGTTAATGTGTAAAGGGGTTAGAACACTATAAACGAGTATCAAGTATTATCCTAACATTAACCAGTTCAAATGATAAAGAGAACTATTAACTTATGCTAGAGATGATGAAGCATTACTCTGTGTGTGTATGTGTGTGTGTGTGTGTGTGTGTTTGTGAATAAAGAGACAGTAGGATTTAGGATACAAGAATGTACCAGGAAACAGAGATCACAACAGAGAGAAATATATACAAAGAGAAAGAGAGAGAGAGAGATGGAGAACGCAGCGAATAGCGTACATACCCACTTAAACGGATTAGGAATATGTTGATGAACGAGAGAGAGAGAGAGAGAGAGAGAGAGAGAGAGAGAGAGAGAGAGAGAGAGAGAGAGAGATACAAAGGAGTACAAAGGAGTACAAAGGAAATCAAGCAACAACAGGTCTAGTGACCCTTCTAGGCTGCTTGTCCTCCAAAACACTGAGGATCAAGTGTCCAAACAGTGGTTTAGAGTGGGTAAGGGAACATTGGAAAGGGAATTACTGCCCTGGAACTAATGTCCGTGGCAGGATTAGGAAGTTAGTAGAGGACAGATGGGTTAGTAACTGAGGGGAGGTGGGGTAAAATAAAGTTATTCATTTACAAACGCAGTCAGTCGCGGGTTTGATGAGAGATATTTGTCTAGGCGGAGTTTAAATGAATCAACGGTGATGCAGTCTATAACGTTTCGGAGAGAGAGAGAGAGAGAGAGAGAGAGAGAGAGAGAGAGAGAGAGAGAGAGAGAGAGAGAGAGAGAGAGAGAGAGAGAGAGAGAGAGAGAGAGAGAGAGAGAGAGAGAGAGAGAGAGAGAGAGAGAGAGAGGGGGGGGGGGGCAAATTTGCATAGATATACTTTATACTGTACATACACATTACAATCCATGAGTGTTGATCAGGACTTAATTCCAGTAGGAAAAGCACATTACAAATAACCATAAGTGGAGGAATAAGTTAGCAAAGCATACTATACTATATTAAATATGATACGTCCAGAAATCCAAACACACCTCTCATGACACAAACGAATTTACGGAATCAGGCTGTTGTTTCTACCATTCCGGAGAAGTCAACCAGAAATTAGGTGTGGGAAGTTACAGCCCCCCCCCCCCCTCCCACACCCCCACCACCACCACCACCACTGTAATAGACTCTTCATTAAACTGACAGATAATAGGGAACATAAGGGGTGTTAATGGAAGTATCTGTAGGCTTATGGTTAATTATTGGAAATAGGTAGGCAACACTATATACAAATTGATATTTCCAAATCTCTCTCTCTCTCTCTCTCTCTCTCTCTCTCTCTCTCTCTCTCTCCAAATAAAGTATCCAAGAGAAGCACAGACGGTATACACAACAAAAATACATATACAATATTACATGTATAAAAGTATACAAACAAACACTAAATATATAATCACACTTTCATTCATTTCACTATTTTGTTGTTATTTGTCCCGCGTTTTTGTTCACACGTCTATTTTTTTCTGTCGCCTTTTTCCATCAGTTTTTCCTGTTGTGTCAAACCGTCTGTAGAGCTAATTAGTGAGTGACAGAAGTAGACCAAGTGATGACAGAAACACATGGTGAACAGAGATAGAGAATTATCATATTATTAAGTGATACGTATATACAGGGTTTCTTCTGCCCCTCTCTCTCTCTCTCTCTCTCTCTCTCTCTCTCTCTCTCTCTCTCTCTCTCTCTCTTTTTTATATATATATATATATATATATATATATATATATATATATATATATATATATATATCGCCTGACGCCGTGATCTCCAAAGGGGTGGCCACGAACGAAACGCTCCCATGCACCTGTCCCCAGTCAGTCGACGCCCTTCCTCCCAACCAGAACCGCCTTCATTCATATACTTCTTCACTCCATCCTTCCACCTCTCTCTCAGTTTACCTCTCCCTCGCTGTCGTTCCATCTCGCCCTCGTACACCCTCTTAGTCATTCTCTCCCTTCCCATACGTTCCATATGGCCGAACCATATCAAGGTGTTCCTTTTCACACTTTCCAGCACATCCACCTCCACACCACACCTCCCTCTTACTTCTTCATTCGTCTGTCTATCCCTCCACGTAACTCCGCACGCACTTCTCAAGTAACTCATTTCCACCCCTCTAGCTCTTGGTCCATGCTTCGCTTCCGTAAGTCAATGTCGGGATTACAACACTGCCATGCAAGGACTTCTTCACTTCCATGCTGACCGCCCTATTTCTTGTTACTGCTATATATATATATATATATATATATATATATATATATATATATATATATATATATATATATATATATATATATATATATATATATATCCCTCTCTCTCATTCCTATTATATATCAATTAAAAAAATAATCGAACATTGCCAAAATATTAAAGAACAAGACTTAATTAAGCACACTGGCTACAAGTAAAATTATTTCCTTTGCAGCTAAGTAGTTGAAGACAAAAGACAGTACAATAGCTATTCTCAATGAAATCTGGTTTAGTTCTATTTATCATATAGTACCGTATGTTGATTATTGTAACATAACTCCTTCATGATACACATTTTGTTATTATTATTATTCTAGCTATTAGTCGTGCATATTCTGTTTAGGAAGGATCTCTAGGAATAGCTACACACATGGGGAATTTGTGTAGCTATCGTCTACTGAAAGGATTTATTTTTGACACAGATTACCATTCAAGAACTCTGCAAATTCATGGCTTACTACCAGGGTGGGGATCTTAACACGCAGGGCTACCAACATGTGGCACTGGTTTACCTTACCACGCAGGGCTACCAACATGTGGCACTGGTTTACCTTACCACGCAGGGCTACCAACAGGTGGCACTGGTTTACGGGATACCGGTAGTTTACGATCTTATCTTTTACTTTACTGTCATTTTTTCACTGCCAGTACATTTGTTGTACACAGTGTCAAGACTGCGGTGCTGCTAATTGGTGGATGACTGGGGTAAAGACAGTGATGATGACAAGGAAACAGTATCACATGTGAAAGACAAAATCATCATTATAAGCTACAGATATATACACACACCCACACACACCATATATACAGTATATATATATATATATATATATATAGAGAGAGAGAGAGAGAGAGATGAACATACTGGGAAAGGAAGAGAACAACTACTGTACTCACTACACACGATTGATTCCACCTGTGTCAAGTCTCAACTTATTATGTCACTCACTCACATATACAGATTCTTTCTCTTTCACACACACATACACTACCGGTCTCTCTCTCTCTCTCTCTCTCTCTCTCTCTCTCTCTCTCTCTCTCTCTCTCTCTCTCTCTCTCTCTCTCTCTCATAAAATACCTAGAACAGGACCTGTGTTATGGTAAACAGCGGCCTAATGCAATACATTGAAGCCGAAAAGAAAGACCAGAAATTACTAGTCGAAACAAATTCTTATGTTCTATAATCCGCTAATTCTGCCTCTCCGAGAATACGTTAGACACAAATTATCTCCAGCACCTTAGAAAATATCTTGAATATTTAGAAAGCTACCATGCTACAAACACACTCCATTAAGGGGAGGTTTTTAGTTGACTCCCTAGACTTCCATCAAGCTTAAAATTACTCCCCCTTGACCCCCTTTCAAGATAAATTTGTACATTTTTCGGTAGAAAAATGTCCCGGCCGATGGCCGGTTCCTCTTAAATTACAGGCTCGCTATCGCTCGCCAGGAAAAAATCGACACCTAAATGGCACGAATGGTCTTAAAATTTACAGAAATGGGGCGAGGGTTCTTAAAATCGCCAAACTAATGGGGCAAGCGTCTTTAAATCTCACAAGCAATGGGACTAAACATGAGGGAGAAAGAGGTTCAGAAAAAAATCCTCCAGGTGGAAATCTCCCCTTAAGCAGAATAATAATCTACGAGAGTATTTTCGTTGGCAATTGTTATAATGTGTGATCAAATGTTGATCAAATGCTTTATCTACAAACAAAATAGTTAACCCCAATACAAAATACTACACGCTGCCATGACTGGAAGTTACATCTTAAGGACATAGATATGGAGACTTAGAAATAGTTATAAGATATGTTTTACCTGGAACAAACTTCGGAAGTCATAAAAGGTTCTTCATTACTGTAGAGCACTATAAGAATTTTGTAGTTACTGTTTTAAACACTTTGCAATGAGTGAACTGCACATTACAATCACTCTTTGTCATTAGTAATATCTCCCTAAAATAAACAGCGAGGTCTCTGAGATACTATATATTACTTGTGACTCATTGTAACTACCTTAAGTTAAGTGGTAGTGGGAGAAAAAGGTGGAAGTACAGCATTCATGAGTTATCCATCACAACACTGTCACGGCCACTTCACCACATCAATACCTACCTACTTACCATCATCACTACCTACCTACCTACCTACCTACCTACAGAACGAGAAAGAGTGTGTGTATATATATGTGTGTGTGTGTGTGTGTGTGTGTGTGTGTGTGTGTGTGTGTGTGTGTGTGTGTGTGTGTGTGTGTGTGTGTATCAGTGTTTGTGAGCTATTTAACACCAAGGCCACACCACCACATCAATACCTACCTACTTACCACCATACCTACCTACCTGCCTACTAGTATCACAAGCAGACAGGCTAAAACACATAGACACATAATAGAAAATACCTCCTAATACGCATGCATATAAGGTCTGCATTTCTCCATATATGAGTAGTGCTAGAGAGAAAGCTTACAGTACAATGACAGACAGTAATATACAGTATATTATCCTAACACATTGATTCTCAATTGAATGCATGAGGTACACTAGACTTACAAACCATTTTTTTTAATGTGACCAATGAGTGTGACCAAAACGTGTAGTGACCAGTATTATGTTGTGACCAATGAGTGTGACCAAAACGTGTAGTGTGACCAGTATTATGTTGTGACCAATGAGTGTGACCAAAACGTGTAGTGTGACCAGTATTATGTTGTGACCAATGAGTGTGACCAAAACGTGTAGTGACCAGTATTATGTTGTGACCAATGAGTGTGACCAAAACGTGTAGTGTGACCAGTATTATGTTGTGACCAATGAGTGTGACCAAAACGTGTAGTGACCAGTATTATGTTGTGACCAATGAGTGTGACCAAAACGTGTAGTGTGACCAGTATTATGTTGTGACCAATGAGTGTGACCAAAACGTGTAGTGACCAGTATTATGTTGTGACCAATGAGTGTGACCAAAACGTGTAGTGTGACCAGTATTATGTTGTGACCAATGAGTGTGACCAAAACGTGTAGTGTGACCAGTATTAAACGGTGTTAGATGTAGCAATGTAAAAGTTCTCATCCTAGCACTGACGACGTATACAGATTAAACACACATAACAAAGCCACTCCAACAGCTTCCTCTCTCTCCAACACCCCTTCTCCCCTCTCAACACTCTTCTCTGAGCTAGTGCCGATACAAATGGCCAGTCCTGTATAGAATCGTGAGGTTCAGAGTCGTAAAGATTCCAGGACGAGCTCCATAGAAAATGAATGAATGGAATGATATATAAAATCCTAATTGCTAATTTGCTATAAAGCTAGGAGTTGATAATATATTTTACTACTGCATAATACAATACACTTCTAATTCAATCATACTAGTCTTCCTTCCATATCTATAATAAAGGAGTGTGTCCAAATGCATGTGGTAAACTGTATCTACAGCTTTGTCTGAAACATTACATGTTTTTCTTAACCTGATATTCTACCAGCCCATTCACGTTAATCATACGGTTCCATGTCATCTCAGCCAGTAGACCATTTCAACCAGTAGCTCTCAACCAGTGCCAAATTAACCCAGACCAACCAAGCCAGTGCCAAAATATAGTACTAACCTAACCTAACCTAACCGTATTGGTAAATTTGGTACTGATTGAGAGCTACTGGTTGAAAAGCTCTAGTAGTAGAGTTGACCGGTCACCCAATCATACAGTACACAGCATATATAATTATACTGTAGGTACAAAAAACAAGAATTGCTTAAGAGTGCATGTGCGCACAAAGGAGCAGTTCTAACATAAAAAGTGCAGTTCTAAAGGGAAATACGTGGTGTGAGCGAAATGACTAGGGAGCGAAGTGATGCGTGCCCCCCCCCCCCCCCCCCCCACCACACACTAGTTTGGTGTATATGAAGCGTAATTAGGGTATAGTGACGGTACCTGATGGAAGAGTGAAGGGAATTAATATTTTAGTGTAGGGGGGGGAGGGGGAGGGGGAGGAGGGAAGAGAGAGAGAGAGAGAGAGAGAGAGAGAGAGAGAGAGAGAGAGAGAGAGAGAGAGAGAGAGAGAGAGAGAGAGAGAGAGAGAGAGAGAGAGAGAGAGAGAGTGAGAGAGAATGGAAAGATAGATAGTGAGCTACACCATGAGACAGAATGTTAACATGTAGTGTTAGATAGATAGATACATAAATAGACATACAGACAACAGGCAAATATGTAGAGCCAGCAAGATGGACATAATGGATACAGAATACATGCAGGTAGATACGACAGGGCATAAAACCCCCCAGAAGCTATCTATACCAGTACTCTAGGATGGTAATAACAGACAGTGGGAAGGTGCAAAGGCAGAATTCGAAGAACAAGTGGTATGGGCAAAAAGGTGTGTGCAATGGAAATCAAAGAGGATATTTGTACAGAACATTTGAGCTAAAATGCAGGGTCAGTAATGTACGGAGGCATGGACACACGAACAGTCTCTCTCTCTCTCACTCACTCACTCTCTCTCTGTCTCACTCACTCACTCACTCTCTCTCTGTATCTATCTATCGATCTGTATATATATATATATATCTCCCCCTCTCTCTCTCTATATATATATATATCTATCTCTATATCTCACACACACACACACACACACACACACACACACACACACACACACACACACACACACACACACACACACACACACACACACACACACACACACACACACACACACACACACACACACACACACACACACACACACACACACACACACACACACACACACACACACACCTCCATAAACCATCTACCTACTATACAGTATATCTCGTCTGGAGCCCCCACTATCTCATATCCCTAATCGCTCGTGGTCAGACTGAGGTAACCACAGATACCACCAGTACAGTAACCAGAGATATGAGTGATAGGGAAGTAAACACTGATTAAATATTGATAACAGAAACACAGCCAAGAAGAAAGGTAGTTGTGAATAACATGGAGAGTTGTGGTTAACATAACAATGGGTGGACAGATAAATAGAGATAGGTAGATGGATAGACAAATGTGTAATAGAGATAGGTAGATGGATAGACAAATGTGTAATTAGATTGATACAAGGATGAATGGGTGAGTGGAACGATGAAATGTTGGGTAGCTAGAGTATATATATATATATATATATATATATATATATATATATATATATATATATATATATATATATATATATATATATATATATATATATATATATATATACAGTATATATCAGATTAAAATCAAACGTCTTCACCTTCACTTGTTGCCCAAATATAAATGGTTACCCAATGACTTCACAAACATAATCTAGTGATGGTAGACAAACATAGATCCAGTTAGGCGCACCTGGATATACAGAACAGTACATATATAATACATATAGATACCTGTACACAAAAGGTATAACTAAACAAGCTCTCGGAAAGACAAACAATAACATCCACCAGGTGAGAATGTACAGTGAGTATACAATCTCCTAAGATAATAAGATAGGAGTGTGAGTGTGCCAGATGTGTGAGCTTACTACCACCTTGCTGCAAACAACCACTATCAATGTTACCTAAAGTAGTAACACAAAACATCAATACCGGGTATATACGTCTGTGAGATCAGCTATATATAATTTTGTGTTTTCAAAGGTATATTATGGATTCCTCTCGTCGTTGCGAATCCAACGGTATATTTTATTTATTTATTTAGAATTTTAGACCATTTCTAGGCCCAATAGACCTATTTTTTATTTTGTTTTATGTGTTTTCAAGGGTATATATGGATTCCTCTCGTCGTTGCGATTCCAACGGTATATATATGCATTTTGTTTTTATTTAGACCATATTTAGGCCTAATCGACCTATTTTTATATTTTGAATGTTTTATGTTGAATATTGTGTTTTCAAGGGTATATATAGATTCGTCTCGTCGTTGCAATTCCAACGGTATATTAATTTTTGGATTTAGACCATTTTGTAGGCCCAATAGGCCTAATTTTGATTATGGAAACAAAGTTCAAATCGGACCATTACTTTAGGATTTAGATTTTGAATCGACGTCCAGAAACGCCCGAAATAAGCACTTTTTCAACATTTAAAGTCTTTTGCAGCCCAAACTAAATGTCCAAATTAATTCTACCTGGTGCCATTTGATTGCTCTCGCCCAACACCTTCCATACATGGTCGTAGATTCCATTTTCGAAAAGCCATTCGCTCAGAATCAAACGTTATTTGTTTTAAAACCTTGGCGAATAAAAAGTGTTATCAAACTAAATAGGTTAAGGCTTGAAAACCACTATAACGAGCGTTGCAAAGCCCCGAAGGCCTCTGTCGAACCGCTCATAACCCTTCTCCTTCTTAGTCTCTCTCCTCCCTGACAACTCTTTCGGCTGATCCAGTCCAACAAGCAGAAGAAAAGTGAGACGAGAGGTAATATGCCACTCGTCAGTTCCCGACGGAGGCAAACGTGAGTATAATGTTGTAAGTAATACCTCCACTAGTTAAGGGGAGGAAGACCGTTTTTCTGGACCCCCTTCTCCCTAATGTTTAGCCCCACTAGTTTTGAGATTATAAGACGTTCGGCCCATTAGTTTGGCGATTTTAACACCTTTCGACCCATTTTGTTGTCAATTTTAAGACCTTTCGTGCCATTTAGGTGTCAAATTTTTCCTGGCGAGCAATAGCGAGCCTGCAATTTTAAGAGGAATCGGCCTTTGGCCGGGACATTTTTCTATCGAAAAATGTACAAATTTATCTTCAAGGGGGTAGGGGGTGTTTTTCTAAGCTTGATGGAGGTCTAGGGAGGAAACTAAAAAATATATATATGAATAAATGAATTAATAGACCAAACAAACGGCCAGTCTCCCCTTAATAGTCCTACGCTAAACAAGACAGTGATTGACGGGGAGAAAGGGTTGAGAGTCACGAAGATACAGTATTCATGCACTCTATAAATGTACTTGTGTTACATTGGTTAACTTTGTTACTTTAAGATCAATGTGAGCTACGAAAACATAGCTAATACAGGGTAAAGTTAATGTGAGATTTGGCTTTCTTACAGTAATTAAGTTAGGTTAAGTATCACAAGGGTAGCGAACAACATCTTTATTTTGGATCCAACGTTTCGACATATCAACTTATGTCATCATCATAGGTTAGCTTAGTTTTGGCCTAGGTGTAATGAATACAAGCGAACTGACAGTGAATGAAACGACCAAAGCGCAGGTGACAAATTACCTGCCAACAACACTCCCTAATCCCCCCTCCCCCCCCCCCCCCCTTGATAGTGGGAGTCAAGTCTTGTGGTGCCGGGCAGATAACATAGATTACCTGCCAACAACACTCCCTAATCCCCCCCTGATAGTGGGAGTCAAGTCGTGTGGTGCCGGACAGATAACATAGATTACCTGCCAACAACACTCCCTAATACCCACCCTGATAGTGGGAGTCAAGTCGTGTGGTGCCGGGCAGATAACATAGATTACCTGCCAACAACACTCCCTAATCCCCCCCCTGATAGTGGGAGTCAAGTCGTGTGGTGCCGGGCAGATAACATAGATTGACAGTGGTAAGTAAGGGCTATCTAAATACCTGTGTGCGTATGACAACCGCTTACTAGACATACGCTTTAAAGGGGGGGGGGGGGGGATGGGCCGCTTTTCTGGATCACTTTCTCCCTCATGTTTAGCCCCATTAGTTTTCAGATGTTAAGATGCTTGCCCCATTAGTTAGTCGATTTTAAGACCTTTCGCCCCATTTATTCGTTAATATTTAGACCTTTCGTGCTATTTATGTGTCGATTTTTTCCCTGGCGAACGATAGTGAGCCTGTAAAGTTGGAAGAACCGGCCTTTGGCCGGCACATTTTTCTACCTTAAAATGTACAAAATAATCTAGAAGGGGGACCTAATGGACGTTTTTTTTTTAATTTGATGGAGGTCTAGGGAGGAAACTAGAAAAATAACGAATACATGCAAAAATAACGAATACATGCAAAAATAACGAATACATGCAAAAATAACGAATACATGCAAAAATAACGAATACATGCACAAATAACGAATACATGCACAAATAACGAATACATGCAAAAATAACGAATACATGCAAAAATAACGAATACATGCAAAAATAACGAATACATGCAAAAATAACGAATACATGCAAAAATAACGAATACATGCAAAAATCGCCCAAAAAGTGAAGCATCTCCCCTTAATGAACCGGTGTCACACGAGCGCTTTTTCCGGCAATTTTCGATGAACAAGTTTTATCTCGTAATATTTTGAGGCTCTTTCACATTAGGATCGACAACTAGACTGAAGGTAGATTATGCTAGGTGGCTGATTTTTGATACATTGTCTTGATGGTGTAATGGTTAGAGCGAGTAAGTTCTGTATGAGGTGTCCTGGGTTCGAAGCATGGGAGGATCACATGCATTCATTAATTTAATTTGGGGGTTATTGGTGCTAAGGATGATGTAAAAAATAATAACATTAATTTTGAAGATGCCAGACTACAATTACCCCTACAAATTGACGGAAAAATAACTCCTGTGACACCGCCTAAAAGACATTGTTTAAGCCGCTGTCACACGAGCGCTTTTTCTGTCAATTTTCCATGAGCAAGTTTTGTCTCGTATTATTTCGGGACTTTTTCGCACTGGTATCGGTAACTAGACTGAAGGTAGATTATGTTAGGCGGCTGAATTCTGATAAAGTGTAATTTTTGAAGCTTCCAGACCATAATTGCCCGTAAAGATAGCTCGAAAAAGCGCTCGTGTGACACCGGCTTTACTCACAAATCACAGTGTACAGTTGCTAACACACATACCTGATACAAATACTATGGAAGGTTGGCTATTTTTATCATTAATCGCAGTATGTATGTAATTTGCAGGTCAATAAATAGTACAGGAAATAAAAAGACATATAGATATATAGATACAGATAGGGGGGGAGAGAGAGAGAGAGAGAGAGAGAGAGAGAGAGAGAGAGAGAGAGAGAGAGAGAGATTGTTAACATACCGACTAAACTTGTCAATTACTGTATATATATATATACCGGTATATATGTATATATATATATATATATCCCATGAGAGAGAGAGAGAGAGAGAGAGAGAGAGAGAGAGAGAGAGAGAGAGAGAGAGAGAGAGAGAGAGAGAGAGAGAGAGCGAGCGAGAGCGAGAGAGAGAGAGAGAGAGAGAGAGAGAGAGCTATACAGGAATAATATAAGCGTCACTAGACTATACAACTTAAGGGGAGATTTCCACTTGAGGGATATTTTTTCGAATTTTCTTCTCCCTCATGTTTAGCCCCATTGCTTTTGAGATTTCAAGACGTTTGCCCGATTTTAATAACTTTCGCCCCATTTCTGTCAATTTTAAGACGTTTCGTGCCATTTAGGTGTCGATTTTTTCCTGGCGAGCGATAGCGAGCCTGTAACTTATGAGGAATCGGCCTTCGGCCGGGACATTTTTCTACCGAAAAATGTACATATTTATCTTGAAAGGGGGTCTAGGGGATGTCATTTTAAGCTTGATGGAGGTCTAAGCAACACACTAGAAACCTCCCCTTAAAGAACTGCCAGCACATTTCCATTCTCTAGTGCCAGAACTAAACTCAGTTCAGCCATTTCGTTTACATAGCTACCAACAGAATACGAAGTGTAATCTTAGAAATATAATATACAGTATATTTAACTTCACGCCAAATTATTCCATTCAGCATATAATCATAGTTCATTTAGCTTTACTACTAACCCTAAGACAGATGTTTTCGAACTTCTCGGGCATCGTAATTTGCAGGGATTGTTGGGGGAGGATTAAAAAAAAAAAAAAAAAAAAAATCGTCAGGTATTTTCGGGTTTGCTCTTACAAATCAACTTAAGATATCCCATACGTTACTTCTAGTAATGCAATAGTTGATCTTCTTGTAAATTATAAATCTAAGGCCAACTGGTTATAAACTTGGAAAAATAAAAACATGCTGAGATTGAAGTGAGTTTTGTTTTTACTAAAACGATTATGTTAGAAAAACGGCCAAATTGTAGGATTGTTAGTATATAATTACATCATCTTTGCTGATTATACACGTAACCTTGAACCTAGGTGGCCTATGGCGCAATGGTAACGCGTTCGACTTGCAACCAAAAGATCCTAGGATCGATTCCCAGGCAGGGCAAGACAGATGGTCATCTCTTATACCCTATGCCTCTGTTCACCTAGCAGTAAATAGGAACCTGGAGTTAGTGGACATTTGTGATGCCCTATTCGGGGAAGTAAACTGGCTGGGATAACTCACACAAATATAGTATTCCCTGTGTTGGGTTAATAATGGCTGAACTTTACTTTTACTTTAGAACCTTGTCTATCTTGTGTTTCTTACATTACAATACGGTAACTAAAGAAAAGCCCAAACACCAGGAAGGGAAGAGAGATACCATTCACAATGTATAAGACTAGGCCTACACGTCCGTTACATTACTTACTTGTATGCATGGCTTGACACACAGATATATATATATATATAATCATTAACAGAATCGAACGCATGCAAAAAATGGCACATGGACATTTTTGCAACAACACACACCCAAGAACATCAACAACACACACACACACACACACACACACACACACACACACACACACACACACACACACACACACACACACACACACACCATTAAGATAAAGCACTAGTGATTCAGTATACACACAGTCTCGGGGTCATCCATCAGGCTCTGTGATACCGGGTGTCCTCTTCCCCTCCACACACACACACACTCACACTCTCACTCTCATTCTCTCACACACACACACACACACACACACACACACTCACACTCTCTCTCTCTCTCTCTCTCTCTTAAGGGGAAATGGGTCGGTTTTCTAGCCCCCCTTCTTCCTCATGTTTAGCCCCATTAGTTTTCAGATTTCAAGACGTTCGGCCCATTAACACTTTTTTAGCTCCATTTCGTTGGTAATTTTAAGAACTTTCGTGCCATTTAGGTGTCGATTTTTTCATAACGAGCGAAAGCAAGCCTGTAATTATAAGAGGAACCGGCTAGGGGGTGTTTTTATAAGTTTGAGGGAGCTCTGGACAGGAAACTAAAAAAATATATGAATAAATGAATTAATAGACCAACAAAATAACAGCCAATCTTAAGGGGAGGTTTTTAGTTAGTTCGCTAGACTTCCATCAAGCTTAACATTACAGCCCCTAGACCCCCTTTCAAGATAAAATTCCTCTTAAATTACAGGCTCGCTATCGCTCGCCAGGAAAAAATGACACCTAAATGGCACGAAAAGTCTTAAAATTGACAGAAATGGGGCGAAAGTTCTTAAAATCGCCAAACTAATGGGGCGAACGTCTTATAATATCAAAAGCAATAGGGCTAACCATGAGGGAGAAAGGGGTCAAGAAAAAAATCCCTCAAGTGGAAATCTCCCCTTAATGGCTGGGCTAGGCAAAGGTGGTGTGGATAGCAAGAAATACTTAGCCAATTATTAACATTAGTCATTTTGTGAGTACTGTTTCTCTTATAAAGCACCACTTTGATTAACTTTTCATTTGTCTATTCTTTTAGTTCATCTTCGTGTTTTGTTTTCCCCCTATTATCGCTCAGAAACTCTTCATAAGTCTTCACTTCCTCTCAATGCCCCCCCCCCCCCCCTTGCTCTGCTTTAAGGGGACAGTGGCTGTGTGTTTGGTTTATTAATTAATTTATTCATATATTTTTAAAGTAGCCTCCCTAGACCTCCATCAAGCTTAGAAGAAAAAAAACCCTAGACCCCCCTTCAAAATAGATTTGTAAATTTTTCGGTAGAAAAATGTCCCGGCCAAAGGCCGATTCCTCCTTTAATTACAGGCTCGCTATCGCTCGCCGGGAAAAAAATCGACACCTAAATGGCACGAAGGGTCCTAATATTGACAAAGAAATGGGGTGAAAGGTCACCCCAACTAATGGAACCAACGTCTTAAAATCTCAAAACTAGTGGGGCTAAACATTAGGGAGAAGGGGGTCCAGAAAAACGGTCTGTCTTCCCTTAACTCTCCTGTAACTCTTTTAACTCCCGCCTTTTTCCCGCAGTCTCCCGCCGTTACATTTCTGGGTATCTTTCCGGTCTTCAGTCTCAATATCAGCTTCAAGCGACCCCTTTCACATTTTCTTTTCGACAATTCTTTCCTGCAGGGTTTTCGCATTTCGGTCTTGTCAGTTTACAGACTTGATACATTCTGTTGTTATGTCTTTTGGGTTTATTTGTTCTCGTTCTCTTATGAGTTATATTCGTCTTTAATATACAGCTTTGTGTGTATCTATATTTTCCCTCCTCCCACTCTTTCTCTTCCTCCGCCTTTGAATTATCCTTCTTTTCTTCTGTGGATTTTGTTCTCTCTCTGTTAGTATGTTAGCAATATTCTTGCATTTAATCTGTTAATGATCAATTATCGGAATATGGGCAAGTTATCTGGAAATTATTAGTCTTTCATGCAAAATATAATAGATAAATACATAAATATAATTATAGATATAGCCTACAAAATAAATATATACATTTCGAAAATACGAACTTTGGATTGAATTAGTTTTGAAATTGAAATTAATCTATAAACAGCGTATCATCCTAAAATAGCTCGGACATCACTATTTTTGCAATCAGTATCATTTTAGCATTAACCCTTTCAGTACGATGACGCCTTTCTTCCATACAGTATAGATATCGTTGGACGAATTTATGATCTGTCTAGGAAGAACATTTGAGGGTCAAACAGTTAACTGATAGTTTTTACTTCTTAGATTTCTAGAAGTCCTTCTCAAGCTTAGCAAACTCGCTATGTGTTACCCTAAATAAAATGTAATATGTCCCTATCAAGCTGATGGGGTTAACATCGAGGGTATTCTAAAATGATTAGGCCAATTATATTCATTATTATTATAAATCTGGTCTTGTATACGCTTCCCCTTGCTATCTTTGTGATCACACCGTCCCAATTCCAAAATGTAAAAGTGAACATTAATTACACAGACCATAGCCTTATCTCGTATACTCCATCTTCTCTTATGACCACCAGGCTCCGGTTTAGTTTTCAATGTTCATCCGTTTTCTTATCCCAATCTGATGCAAGACAGTGTTTTTTTAAGCTTCCCAATTTAAATCCAATAGTTTGGACATTTTAAGACGCTTCACACCATTAGTTTGGCGATTGTTATAAGGTTCATCCCATACAGATGTTTTTTTGGTGGTGGTGGTGGGTGGGTGGGTGGGGGGGGGGGGGGGGGAGAAATGAACCTGTAATTTATGAGACATTGGCTGAGACATATTTCTACCCGGGGAAAAAATATATACATTTAGTTTGAATGAGGGTTGGGGGCGTTTTATAATTCAAAGAGGGTCTGAGGAGACGTTTTATTTTATTCTATTTTGTGTTTTTTGTTTTGTTTTTCTTGCCAAAAGGGTAAACTGCAAATATATTTCTCGAATATGACAATAGCATTCAAAACGAACAATGGTAAATACACAAACTATCCTAACTCCCAAGACGTCGGATGAGATGGTGTTAAATTGATGCCCTAGTTATTCCACATTCGAATCCTCCGCTTTATATTACTATAAAATGTTCTCGTATTTCAAACGTTTTATTCTTCTCTTCCCCATTATTATTATATTGTTTACTAGACATAATTTCCTAGATATCATGTTCTCACTCTCAGTATTAAACTATTGATCAAATTTGTTTTTTGTATTTTTCGATATATATTTTAAGTTATAAGTACAGTATATCCGTGACTCTATGCTGAATCTATCTCTACATCGAAAAAGTAAAATGCATGTAATATTTAATTTCATTCACCCAACTTTTTGAAAGACATTGCAATAGAGGAATGTTATTTATTACAGAAAAAGATACATCTTCATCATCATATTATTTTACTTCTGAACATAGATTTTATTTTTAGCTTATCATATCGTGTTCTTTATCCATGTATCTTATTTACCCTCTTCCGTAATTATCTTTTAATTTTGTAAACTGGATATGCCCATTTACATCACGTTAATTCTGATTCCTCTCTCTCTCTCTCTCTCTCTCTCTCTCTCTCTCTCTCTCTCTCTCTCTCTCTCTCTCTCTCTCTCTCTCTCTCTCTCTCTCTCTCTCTCTCTCTCTCTCTCTCCTCTCTCTCTCTCTCTCTCTCTCTCTCTCTCTCTCTCTCTCTCTCTCTCTCTCTCTCTCTCTCTCTCTCTCTCTCTCTCTCTCTCTCTCTCTCTCTCTCTCTCTCTCTCTCTCTCTTATCTCCCCTGACTACTCGTCCAAGTTCCCGAATACATTACCACGTATGAATATCTAATGGCTCCTCTTATGCTTTCCTATTTGTAAACATTTCCCCTTCCCCAGCCAGTTAGTTGTCCTCCCTCCTGGTCCTATCTGGCTCTCAAAAATGTACAACTTGGAACAGATAACACTTTCTTGGACATTTTACTCTCGGTAAGTATGAATGGGATTATGTAAATTATATATATATATACTGTATATACCGTATACACTGTATATATATACAGTACATATATATATATATATATATATATATATATATATATATATATATATATATATAATATATATATATATATAAAATTGTGCAACTTCCAATATTTGTGTAAATATAAGACAGTAATATAGTTGTTCACAAAAGTTCCATAAATTCCACAATGAGCATATTACTTCTTCATCACGAAATATAATTGTGAAGCCCGATATGGGGAAACTGGGGGGGGGGGGGCATCATACAGTGTTAACCAAAAGTTAATGGCAACCTTCCAGGTTCATATAAAACACCTGATTAAGTCTTGTAGATCTTACCATTATATTTTTGCAAACACACACGCACACACACACACACACACACGAGGGTACAATACCTTGCACTTCGTTCTTAAGGCGACGTGAACGGTAACAATCCAAGCACCTAAAGGTTTCCTTATTCATGAGAAATCTTTATCATTTAGTGTTATGTGAGATGTTGGCAATAATTACAAATCCCTAATCACAACCACTATTTACAATGCCCAACCCAAACTCCCAGAACACACCAATATGGCGACAAAACGCACACAATGCTGCAAGAGGAAGTAATGATGTATTCACTCCGATGCATATATAGTGCATGCTTTATCATTTCAACCTATATAATAATTTCAACCCCTCCTAAAGATGTTCCTAACTTACAGTACTATATTATTCAAGACAGGTAAGACAGGTACCTGGCAAACTGGGGAAAACAAAATCTCCCATAACAATAAATGTACGTTCAATTAACACTAACTATACGTGGACCCCAAGAGTCACGGACGAAAGCCCTACGAGATAGATTCAGCAAACATAACCGTACTGAGAAGTGTTGATATTTATATGTAAAGAGAGATAGTGTGTTTTGTAATTGAGCCTACCTTGATACCCCAGGTGTATGAGACAGCAATAAATATAACCAGCAACCAAAGGCCTGGGGATGGAAGAGTGTGTGTGTGTGTGTGTGTGTGTGTGTGTGTGTGTGTGTGTGTGTGTGTGTGTGTGTGTGTGTGTGTGTGTGTGTGTGTGTGTGTGTGTGTGTGTGTGTGTGTGTGTGTGTGTGTTAAATCTCATTCAGCCTATGAACAGGGTAGTAGTAAATTTAACTGTACCTTAGTTACACTGAATGTTGCAAAAATAAACTTGCTCACCGAGATAAAGAATATTGCTTAGTTGACTTTCCATATCTAAATGCAAATCCGCAAAATTATAAATCACGAGTATTTTGTAATTCAGCGCTATCTGTAGCAAAGGGTGCTAGAGTAGGCCATTATGAATATTCTCGTAACACACACACCACGGCTCTACTGGCAAATAATGGCTATAAATATTGTTGATGGCTATATGATGGTGATAAAGCGGCGGGCTGGGCGGCGATAAGGTAAAGGAGAACAACACGAACCAGTTATCTACAGCAGCCGCAGAAGAAAAGATATGGTTGTAATTATGCTTGTGAAAACTGAAGTAATTTGTGCGAGTTAATCTGACAGCTTATCGTAGTTAGCATCGCGGACAGATATATTATGCCCTCGACCCATTCAACCCCCCCTGTTCAAAACTACCGCATCCTCACACACTGCAACACAAAACAACACAAACTAACACAGTATAACACATTTATACAATATAGCAAAACACAACACAACAAAACATAAATAAGTATAACGTTATATCTCTCTCTCTCTCTCTCACACACACAACCTCCCCACCCCACGTTCCGTACACACACACGCACACACACACACATACACACACACAGGTCCATCCATGTCCTTGAGTAACCTATCACATTAGCTCCCAACTACATATCTCACCCAGAGCATGTAAGATAAGCTGGCGGACATTACGATACCATGAATGTTCCAAGACTATAGTAGTAGTAGTAGTAGTAGTAGTAGTAGTAGTAGTAGTAGTAGTAGTATCAGTGATATCATTAAATGTATACAAACACACACACATATACGCATACATACTGTAGATCAACAACTACCCGACACGCACACTCAATCCCAAATCCCTCTCATTCTCCCACAAACACAATTTTTCAACAACATACCGGTATCACATTCACTCCATCACACGTATTTCACCCGAGTCTGTGTGATAAGCAGGCGGACATTATGATACCTGGAATATCCTGCCAACATATTATCCTTAACTCGCTCTCTCTCACAATCACACACACACTCCTTCCTGTTTCCCATCAACACAAAACCACCAAGCTCCTACCACAGAAGTACCACATTAACTCCACCGCGACATTTCTTTCCCAAAGCCTGCAAGATAAGCTAGCAGGCATTACGATACTCAATGTTCCGGCAACATATTAACCAAGTTTCTCAAGGCCGTTGTAGTTCGCTATTTCTTAGGAAGTTGGTTCACCCACCAACCCAACCCAACCTAATCAGACTATATCTCACCAAACCCACCTTTAAATTAAACAAATCTAGCCCAAGAATGTTCGATTATGTTAGTGTGTGTTAGACTAGTAGCCTTGTTAAACTTGGTGCAGAGTGATCGTCCTGAGCTTCGAAACACACATTTCTTGTTAAACTTGGGAAATGCGTCGTGTTTCCCCCGCTATCTTGACAGACACACACATATAATTGGCGGTAATGCCTCCCTCGGGGATAGTTTACAGAGATGGTCATGGCTTCTTCAGGCAAGGCTAATATACAGAATGCAATCTTATAGTATGTGCTTTTGTTGAGGCACAGAACATTACAAGGAATTGCTTACATCTCAAAAGACCTGCGGTCCATTCCGGGGAGATATTGCAGGTGAAGAGAGAGATTGTGACTTGTACTACACTCATTGCAGAGTGTGTCAAATGTTATCTACTTTTATTTTGAATTCCTCTACTGACGAGCCATATACAGCTTCTGAGGAAGATTGTATCCAGGTAGAACAAAACTCTGATGTGCAAAAGAAAATCAAAATATACTATATCCTGTTCAATAAAGGTAGGCCAAAAATTGTGAACCCTTACCTCTGTAACTCAAAAAGGGCCAAAGCAAATGGGATGTACATTTCCACACATATTCCCTGGCTGACCCTTCCCAAATGGTAGAAGAATTAGCTCGATTACTCTAATTGCTTGTGAGTTTTAGAGGTTAATGTTTAAGAGTTTTGGTCTACTTATTTAGAACAGGGTATAGTGTCGAACCTTTTTAACTTTACATTCCAGCCATGGTTGCGTGTTGTGTTCATATTGAGGGCACATATTTTGCTATAATCCGCATTGTCAAACACATTAAGTACGAGAGAGAGAGAGAGAGAGAGAGAGAGAGAGAGAGAGAGAGAGAGAGAGAGAGAGAGAGAGAGAGAGAGAGAGAGAGAGAGAGAGAGAGAGAGAGAGAGTAATTATGTTACACTAAGTTAGTTAAGATTAGATACCATATTATTCCTAAAACAAGACAAATAAGCCAAGAGCACAGTTGTCGATAAGGTTGGTGAATCAGCGTTCCGGCTCTCTTCCCCGACTATCTTGACACACACACACACACACACATATAATTGCCCGTAATGCCTCCACAGAGGATAGTTACAGAGATGGTCATGTGGGGCTACGTAAGACAGGCGTAATATACCTACTACAACCTTTATGTCCTAGTACTGTGGGGAAGATAGATAGGTATATGGATGGATAGATTAAACTGTATATATACTGTATGGCATAGGTTGCTTGTTATTGCTGTGGTCTAGACGTTTAAATCTGAGAAACCAGCCTCGCAAACTTATGTAGCCGCGGGCAGGTTCGAACTTATGCATACATTTAGCACATGAGTAACAGCACTTTATGGACAACGTTTCGCATTTAGATTATCCAGGTTAATCACGAAACGTTGCCATTCAAGTGCTCCTCCTGACAACACGTTTATATCCATTCATTCCATTATTGCAGGTCACATATCAGGAAGGAGGCGGCAACAATGAAAACTGCACAATCTGTCATACTACCTGCACACCCAGACAGACTGAACTGTACAATTTCCGATTATCAGGTCGAATTTAATGTAAGTCAACCCGCAGAAGAAGTGATATAATGTGGGTGAGGCGATACTAGGAAGAGGGACGTATGAATATATTCCATAAAGTAAAGGCGGAGTTACATGAGCCTCTTTATTCAACAATTTCTTTCAGTAATTCTAGGTTGGCAGTTGTTGAATCAGTACTTCATAAAAATTAACACTTCATATAAGAATAAAAACTTCACAGGAATTTAACTACCTTATATTATCTACCTTGTTAACATATTAACAACATGTTGATCATATTATCTGGGGAAAAGGATTGCAAATGCATCCAGCGTTTTCTTAAATTATCATGAATATTTTGTCCTTGAAACATTATGGGGATATTTAACGATGGTACCGGAAAGTAAGTTTAAATCAGATTATTATAGATACCTGACATTCTATAGCCTATATCTTGAGCTCAGATGCTGCCTGCCTAGAGTTACCAGGAATTATTTAGCTATGAAAGTATCCGTGTGAATGAGCCTCAACAATACGGGAACATAAAGGGATGAGGCGATACTAGGAAGATTCGGGTATTTATATATTCTATAAATAAGAGTACTTTTACGGGGCCTCCAGTCAATGGTTCCAGGAGGGCCAAATATAAGTTAACAAAGAGAGTACCCTGAGAGAGAGTGAGAGTCAGTGTGTGAGAGAGAGAGAGAGAGTCTGTGTGTATGAGTGAGTGGGAGCGAGAGAGTGAGAGTGAGTGAGAGAGAAGAAGAATATATATATATATACCGGTATATCACAAATATACGTGAGCTAATAAATGTTTAGATACCCCCAGCCGGGATTGAACCTCCGACATTCAGAACGAGTGTCCAAGTTTTTAATCCACTATACCACGGCGTGATAAATTAATCTTAACCTTTTCCTATATATATTAAGGAGAAGGGAAATCCTACTTGGAGAATGTATTTAAATGTATTTCTCTGCATGCCAAAATTCAGCTCAGGGCCTTAACAAATACAATGTAAACACTATATTTATCTACAGCCTATCTATGAAGTCTCCCATCCCCCACCGTCACATAAGAAAACAATAACAAAATCAACTTTTAAGTCAATCAGTCATAGGGCTGTAATTTTAAACAGTTTGGGAAATGTACCACATAGTCTATATCGAACAAAGTGCTTTATATAGAATAGAAATTGATATCACACAACTAATTAATGGTAGCAATTACTTACACTAATTAAGTAGTCAAGTCGAAAGATATGAATATGATGACGTATTTTATATTATATGCAGGGTAACATCAATCATGTTTATTCATATTATTAAATGCACCTCTGGGAGTAAAGAGGCCTTCACATTCAGTTAAGGGGGATGACCTGCTTTTTGTTCTCTCCTTTTCTCTCTTTCTCTGGCTTGTATCCATTCAGCACCATTCAGCCTACTGTGTTAAGACGTTTATCCCCATCCAGGTGTCGATATTTTTCCTGGCGATCGGTAGCGAGCCAGCATATTTAAAACCATGTTTTTGATAACAGGCTAAATTTGTACATTTTTCGATAGAAAAATTTCTCCGGCGAAGCCGGATTTCTACATATATTGCAGACTCGCTATCGCTCGCCAGGAAGAAATTTACACCTGGATGGGGATAAACGTCTTAAAACAGTAGGTTGAATGGGGCCAAATGAATACAAGCCAGAGTAGGCCCAAGCGAGAAAAGGAGAGCACAAAGGCAGGTCACCCCCTTAAAAATAGGGATGTGCCCCAAGTATCCTACTGTGTGTGTCGTACAAGTGGAGAGGGGTGGTGGATGGTGAACATTAGGGATGTGCCCCAAGTATCCTACTGTGTGTGTCGTACAAGTGGAGAGTGGTGGTGGATGGTGAACATTAGGGATGTGCCCCAAGTATCCTACTGTGTGTGTCGTACAAGTGGAGAGGGGTGGTGGATGGTGAACATTAGGGATGTGCCCCAAGTATCCTACTGTGTGTCGTACAAGTGGAGAGTGGTGGTGGATGGTGAACATTAGGGATGTGCCCCAAGTATCCTACTGTGTGTGTCGTACAAGTGGAGAGGGGTGGTGGATGGTGAACATTAGGGATGTGCCCCAAGTATCCTACTGTGTGTGTCGTACAAGTGGAGAGGGGTGGTGGATGGTGAACATTTATAACAATGGTCATCCTATCCAGTTAAGTCTTGCTGTGACACTAACTTGTAACAATGTTGAGGTTGATGATGTGCAGATAGGTGCAACAGAGAGACTTTATTAAGTCTTGCCGAAGCACTGTTGGCACAGCATTAACAACATAATGGCAGGACTATAGTGTTATACAACTCAATTATCAAAAGACAACTCAGACAAGCCATTACAATGTAATGGAACAGGGCATTCAAACATTGCATGTACTGTATGTACGCTATTATATATGGAACCAAGGGTATTACATTGCAACTCTCCTTCGTTGTACTGTATGTATGTATGTACGCTATTATATGTACTGTATGTATGTATGTACGCTATTATATATGTATCATACACAAGGGTATTAATAACATTGCAAGTAACTCCTTCAGTAATATTATTGTACTGTATGTATGTATGTACGCTATTATATGTACTGTATGTATGTATGTACGCTATTATATATGTATCATACACAAGGGTATTAATAACATTGCAAATAACTCCTTCAGTAATATTATTTATTGTTTCCTTATTATGGATAACATAAGATTATATTACTTATGGGTAGGTATTTAGTTTGTTCCCTAGACCTCCATCAACCTTAAAATTACACCCCCTCGAGTCCCTTTCAAGATAAATTTGTACATTTTTCGGTAGAAAAATGTCCCCGCCGAAGGCCGGTTCCTCTTAAATTACAGGCTCGCTATCGCTCGCCAGGATAAAATAGACACCTGAAGTGCACGAAAGGTCTTAATATGGGGTGAAAGTTCTTAAAATCGCTAAACTAATGGGGCAAACGTTTTAAAATATCAAAAGCAATGGGGCTAAACATGAGGGAGAAAGGGGTCAAGAAAAGAATCCCTCAAGTGGAGACCTCCCCTTCATTCAGGGAGGGAATCGTGAGGTAATGGGATTAAGAATATGGTCACTATATCGCCTCACATGCTTCCAAGTCAAACACAAAGGGAAACAGCAAGAAACAAACCCCTTGAGAGTAGATAACATTATTGCTGTTCCCGAACTCACAATAATTAAGACTAGCCTAGAATACAGAAAACGGGAGCTTGGTCTCTCGCGTTTCAGACTTAACAAATTGCGGGGCTAGGGTCTTTGTGCTGCCTGGGGGGGAAGGAGGGGAGGGGGGGGGGGAGGGTGGACTGTAATGATTTTTGTGCTCTACGACGGAGTGTACAGGGAGGGAGAGGAGGGCAAGAGGGAGAATATGGTAGGGAGGAGAGGGAGCAAATAGGGGGAGAGAGGAGGAGTTATAGGGAGGGAATGAGAGAGGGACGGGGGGGGGGGAGGGGGGGGACATAAAACAAGTGAGGTATACAGGGATATAGATAGGGGGGAGGATAAGAGTGATTGAGGGTGGAAAGGTGGAAGAGTGGAGAGAAGGGAGAGATCACTAGGTAGATGGAACAATAATAGGAGGGTAGGTAGAGATGGAAAGAGGCTGAGAGAGAGAGAGAGAGAGAGAGAGAGAGAGAGAGAGAGAGAGAGAGAGAGAGAGAGAGAGAGAGAGAGAGAAATACGTGCTTACAATTATAGGAACAAACACATAAAAGTAAATCAACTTTAACCAACTGTCGGTTAAGTTATGTGGTTAGTTTAAGTACGGCCAGATTAGGTTAAAAAATATCAGATGAGATGAGGCACGGTTATTATATTTGATTATATTTAGGTTATCTCAGGGCATATATATACTGTACAGTAGTAGTGGCATATGTGAGATTTCATAGGCTTAGAATAGGTCAGATTGCTTTGGTTATGGCCCGTTAGATTACGTAAAATGGATTTTATTAGCTCTGTCCAGTTTACAGTATTTATAAAATAATAAAACAAGTAACAATACGCAGGGTTTGATAAGGTTAAATTAAATTAGCGTTGTTAAGTCCTGGTCAGATTGTCGTACGTTACATGAGATTTGGCTCTTTAAGATTACGGTACGTAAGATTACTGTATGATAGATTAAAATATATTTTGCCATTTCATAATAAAACATATGAGATTAGCTTACGGCAGGTTAGATTAAGTTATATACAATTCCTCGAGTTAGGTCATGTCAGATTTTAAAAATCGGGATTAGGTAGGTTAGGCTTAGCCTTTGAATTAAACACTATATTATAATATTAAATAAGGTTAGTCAATTTATCAGGAATGGTTACGAAAAGTGGGTTGACATGACCGGAGACTTGAGTCACCATCATCAGGTGGTTAGGGACATTCAAGTCCCCGAATAATTTGAGCTGGTTTTCGTTGTGCTACTAGAGACATCTAGACTAACCAATGAATTAAAATGTGATATTTATTAATTGCCAAATGTACTTATTTAATATAATGAATTAAAATGTGATATTTATTAATTGCCAAATGTACTTATTTAATATAATGAATTAAAATGTGATATTTATTAATTGCCAAATGTACTTATTTAATATAATGAATTAAAATGTGATATTTATTAATTGCCAAATGTACTTATTTGTACTTACAAAGAGAATATGTGAGTCAGGTACAAGGGGAGATAGAAGGGCAGGAAGACCCCCATTGAGATGGAGAGACTGTGTAAGAAAGGCTTTGGATGATAGAGGAATGACTATAGATCAGGCAGGGGAAGTGGTGGTGGACAGGAGTGAATGGAGAATGCTTGTGAATAGTTGAGTGAACACGTGGTCATTTGGAGTAAGGGGTCGGGCGCAAGTTCGACTAGATAATAGTCCATCAGGCGCCTGGCCTGGGGGGACGATTAATATGAAGGGTGTGCCTGGAAGTGTGGTGGGAGGGCTTGTGGCTTTGGCTCCGCTGCATGTCTGCCTGCCGAGATCGGAACCTCTCCGGGTGGTCAGGGGCCGGGGGAGTGCTGGAGCGACCTTGGTAACCCTGGTCTCTGGGTCTTCTCCTGGGTGACCTGGATGTGTGTGAGTTTGTGTTTTTTATCTGTGTTTATTTTTTGTTTTTATGTTGTTTTTGTGTTTTCCCTGTTCTTGCTCTGTCTTGAGTCGGCTACCCCCAAAATGGGGATTGGGCCTGAGCATATAGATAGATAGATAGACTTATTTAATATAAGTATATACATTTAACTTGATCATTAATATTTCACTCCGCAAACCAATACGTGCATAGTGCAAAACAATGTGCAGTATGTAGGTCTTAAGGGGAGATTTCCACTTGAGGGATTTTTTTCTTGACTACTATCTCCCACATGTTTAGCCCCATTGTTTTTTCTAATTTTAAGACGTTTGCCCCATTATTTTGACGATTTTAAGAACCTTCAACCCTTTTCTGTCCATTTTAAGACCTTTCGTGCCATTTAGGTGTCGATTTTATCCTGGCGAGCGATAGCGAGCCTGTAATTTAAGAGGAACCGGCTTTGAGCCGGGAAATTTTTCTACCGAAAAATGTACACATTTATCTTGAAAGGGGCTCAAGGGGGTGTAATCTTAAGCTTGAAGGATATCTAGGGACCAAACTAAAAACCTCCCCTTAAAACAATTATGAGTGAATGTTCCCATGAAAGGACTGACTTACTGGCAAGTTAGACAACTGAACATTTGATTGTGCAAGGCTTGATCTGGTATACTTAAATGAGACCTTAAGAAGAATACATGTAAAACAAGGTAAAATAATGGGAATAAGAGGAGCTAACTAAGAGAGAGAGAGAGAGAGAGAGAGAGAGAGAGAATGGGGGGGGGGAGGGAGAGAGAGAGAGATGGGGAGAGGAAGAGGGTGGAAATGATAGAAAACGAGGTTAACATGCAAATAATAAAACACGTAAATAAAAGCGAAATTCGTGGGAGGGAAAATAAATACAGGGCCTGAAATATTGTCGGAATTTTCAGCAGCTAAATGTAAACAGGATATAAACTAAACATAAAAAATATATATATATAAATACTGCTTTAAACATTAGTAAACAAATACCATATCTACTCAATATAAAAGTAGATATACAGACAAATGGATAGATAGATATAGATAGATAGATAAATAGATATATAGATAGATAGAGAGCTCTCACACAGAGAGAAAGAGTAATACATGCAAAGATATAGTAAATATTTAACGCAAACTGAGAGAGAGAGAACTGGATGAAGAAGTGCGGGAGAGGGTACAACAGGGGAAGAGGGTTGTAGGAACGCTAAAAGCAGTAACAAGAAATAGGGTGGTCAGTATGGAAGTGAAGAAGTCCTTGCATGACAGTGTGGTAATCCCGACACTGACTTACGGAAGCGAAGCATGGACGTTGGTTGAGAGACTCAGACCAAGAGTGAGAGCAGTGGAAATGAATTACTTAAGGAGTGCGTGCGGAGTTACATGGAGGGATAGACAGACTAATGAGGAAGTAAGAAGGAGGTGTGGTGTGGAGGTAGATGTGCTGGAAAGTGTGAAAAGGAACAACTTGAGATGGTTCGGCCATCTGGAACGTATGGAAAGCGAGAGAATGACTAAGAGGGTGTACGAGAGCGAGGTGGAGGGACAGAGGGGGAGAGGTAGACCGAATATGAGGTGGAAGGATGGAGTGAGGAACTACATGAACGAAGGCGGTGCTGGTTTGGGGGAGGGGCGTCGACTGACTGGGGACAGAGGTGCATGGGGGCGGTTCGTTCGTGGCCACCCCTTCGGGGATCACGGCGTCAGGCAATAGATAGATAGATAGATAGATAGAGAGAGAGAGAGAGAGAGAGAGAGAGAGAGAGAGAGAGAGAGAGAGAGAGAGAGTAGGCGGGTGGAGGAAATTAAAGAGAATGAGGTGAGCAGTCAAAAATAAAAGGCGACCAATATAACCGAACCCAATGGAAGGGAAGATAAACTAAACACGGGAGGTATGGTAGGGTTATAATGTGAAGCCATGTGGAAGAGGGCTTATACAGGGAGAAGAAATATATACTGGACAAATACGATATAGAGAGATTAATACGCGCGATAAAGATGATGGATAGATTGTCTGTTAAATGGGTATATAGAGATAAATACATAGATAGATGGAGAGATAGAGATAGATAGATAGGGATTGATAGAAATAGATAGATAAAGATACATAGATAGATGAATAATTAGATAGTTGTATAGAAACAAGGATGATTAGATGGTTGGATGGATAGATAAAAGGAATGGCTTGCAACAACATGGGATAAATAAAACTAAAATTTAAGAATAAAGAGAGAGAGAGAGAGAGAGAGAGAGAGAGAGAGAGAGAGAGAGAGAGAGAGAGATTAATGCTTACAGATATATGTAAAACACATAACGCTGAGCTAAGAGAGAGAGAGAGCGAAAGAGAGAGAGAGCTGGAGTGCCTTTGTTTACATCTCCGTTTTCTGTTGGCCCAGTGTCCTTTGTGTTCTAGAGGGGGGAGGGGAGGGGGTGGGGGGTTAGCGGGAAGAAGAGGAGGGTGTGAGGGGGCGATTCTCCCCTATATTTCCCCCGAAAACGATTTAAGAGTTATAACTTTGTGTTGTTTTTAGCCGGAACCATACAAACAGTTCTAGAGGCGGATTGTATTCTAGACCGGCATCCTCGTTATTTATTTATTTTCCCAGAGACTTTGGCGTGATCTGTGTTAATAACGTATTTCAACTGTTAGTTACTTTGAGAGGCAACTTATTAATGATTTACTTTTCTTTGATAATCCATGATTATGAGCTACATGACTCGAAACCTTATTATACAGTATATATTTTATATAAATCATCAGAAATTTTACTTCCTTACACATTTTTACTGGCTCGGATTCAGTGAACAATCAAGTCACTTCAACTCCACCAAGTCAGCTTTTAATTTTCCAAAGACAAAATGGGTTATAGCTCTTTCTATAAAACAACGATTATATATTTATACTTTAAAATACGTAAATGTTGTACAGCTTAAGGCGGAGTTAAGCAGGATTTACAAAGAGTTCTTTTCCGGCAACTTTGTGCTGATAATCTAGTACGGTAGTAGCGGGGGAAAAATGCATATGGATTACGTCACCCAGTTTTGTATAGTCGTTGATCTCGGTGCTAAATACTCTATACATGTTAGCAGAATACATTAATACTCTATACATGTTAGCAGAATACATTAATACTCTATACATGTTAGCAGAATACATTAATACTCTATACATGTTAGCAGAATACATTAAGTTAACGGACGCTATTTTCTTTTCGCTTTGATTCTAAGGTCTATCCGAAGCTGAATACAATCATCTGGAAGTGACAAGGGTTTATAGTATATGAATCGTCTTGCGAATGAAAGGGTTAGATTGATCGACACATATGATTATGATCTTTTCCAATGGTTGCAAATAGAATATACAAACAAGTAATGGCTACATTTTCTTTTTCAGCTGAATAAAATCGTCTGATAGTACCTACAGCATAAGAGTACATTAATTATCTGATTGAAAGGGCTAAATACGGGAAAATATACAGAAATTTAGAAGATGGAATTATCGATCATACTTTCCCGTAATATTGCGTTTTCTGATTTTTTGTGTTTTTTTTTTTTGTATAGGGGATGGCTTAGCACACACACACACACACACACACACACACACACACACACACACACACACACACACACACACACACACACACACACACACACAAACACACACACACACACACACACACACACACACGTGCGTAAAAATAATGAGGTTACTCACATACAGTATATTTTTTCACCTCCACAATACTTTTTTTATGTATCATTCATTGTATTACCCCCTATCAGTCACCTACCCACCACTATAACTATCTAGGAACAAATTTGTGTGTGTGTGTGTGTGTGTGTGTGTGTGTGTGTGTGTGTGTGTGTGTAGTGTGTGTGTGTATGTGTGTGTGTGTAGTGTGTGTACTGTGTAGTGTGTGTACTGTGTGTGTGTGTGTGTGTGTGTGTGTGTGTGTGTGTGTGTGTGTGTGTGTGTGTAGTGGGTGTGTGTATGTGTAGTGTGTAGTGTGTGTACTGTGTGTGTGTGTGTGTGTGTGTGTGTTTGTGTGTGTGTGTGTGTGTGTGTGTGTGTGTGTGTGTGTGTGCAGTGTGACTGTGTGTATGTGTGTGTGTGTGTGTGCAGTGTGATTGTGTGTGTGCGCGCCATAATCACACGTTCCCAGAACCACGGAATACAGCAGTGACGGACGGCAGCCAATCAGGAGACACAATATAACTAAATGTACAGTCGGACATAATTTATGATTCAGGTAATACTTTAGAGGAATACGTAAAAAAACAGAAGAAAACAAAATACCACTTTATAAAACCCATTTCAATATTCAGTTTCTTATGTGCATTCTATACTTAACCCTTTCTGTACCAGCAACGTCTGCTATAATTAATTTTAGCTATATTTAGACGATTGCTTGCAGCTTAGGAAGGATCTGTGGTGGTTAAAATGGTTGATTGAGATAGTTCGAAGCCTCATAATTGCTAGACATCCTTCCTAAACTGAATAAAATTTATTAGTAGTAGCCAGAATAAAATACAGTACAAAGGATATCGAAGGTACAGAAGGTGCTAACACTGTACTAATGGGGGCCATACACAATGCTAATATTTAAGGTTAGTTACTTATGAGGCCACTGAAATTACAGAATTAATTTGGCAATATTACTGCTAGTCATGTGACCGTTAATATTACGGCACTTTTATACGAGGGTACCTATTTGTGAGAAAATAGCATTTGTTACTTACCAAACCCAATTAATGTATTGCCGGAAAGTATCTCAATTACTGTTTGTACATTAACACACCTTTATCAATATCTGGCCGACAATTAACCCTTTCAGTATACCATGATGATAATTGTGATGATGATGATTTTTTTTTTTTTTTCTTATGATGGTGATAACGATGCTGTGGTTACGATGGGAATGGTTGTAGTCATCCTCAAACGAAATATAAACATCTGGCAGACATTACTACAGTGCGAAGCGAGCCAAACGTAGTCCCCACTGTGACATAATACAGTATGCTCGACCAACTGGAGGTAAACGTCGTGTGAATGAGGTGTGATGGGGGTGCGATTAAAAAAAAATGGTGGTAGTGGATATCTCAAGCTTGTATCACACTAAGGATTTTATAGTCAACATTCGATGATCAATATTTTTCTGGCAACATTTTGGAATATTTTGCACTGGTATCGGAAACTAGACTGATGATAGATGAGTTTAGGTAATAGAAAAATATTACATGTTTACCTCATAAACTGCCAGACCAGTGTTGAGGATAAATGTTGAGTGAAAAAGCGCTCGTGTGATACCGGCTTAAGTGAGAACGAAGGTGGAGAGGGTGGAGTATTGTTCGCATACAAGTGGGAGTGGAGGTGGTGGGGGATTTGAGGGAGAATAGTGGTGGGGATTTGATGGTTGGTATAGTCTGTTTATTTTCAGCTGCGAGTAAAGCTGCCGTCACACGAGCGATATTTCCGTAAATTTTCCATGAGCAAGTTCGTTCTAGTTATATTTAGGGACTTGTTTGCACTGGTATCGGTAACTAGACTGAAGGTAGAGTATGGTAGGCGGTTGAATTCTGATAAAGTGTAATATTTGAAACGGCCAGACCATAATTACCCGTAATAATTGCTCGAAAAACGGCTCGTGTGACTCCGGCTTAAATTGACATGTCCTCATCATGATTTATCGGCTATGACGAACTTGAAGTGAAATATGTTGTTAATTATGAAAACCTGATATTTATGTGATGTAGTGACACAGTAGTTCCATGGAGTATCGATAAATTAGCTGCTAAGGCATGTAATTTAACATCAGCTGGACAAAAACGGACTTTAGTAAGTAGTGAAGGCGGTGCTAGTAGTAATGATAATGATTGTGGTGGTGGTGATGATGGTGGTGGATTTGTAGTGGTGTAATAATGGGGTGATGGTTGAGGAAATACGAGAGAATGGTG
The DNA here is from genome assembly GCA_032716605.1 of Paralithodes platypus. Taxonomy (NCBI): domain Eukaryota; kingdom Metazoa; phylum Arthropoda; class Malacostraca; order Decapoda; family Lithodidae; genus Paralithodes; species Paralithodes platypus. The sequence continues at coordinate 39,237,833 of CM064508.1, forward strand.
GAAGGAGGAGGTAAGATAATGGAGGGGAAAGTGGAATGAGGGGAAAATAGGTAAGGTGGGGTAAAAAACGTCGGAGAGTAGTAAGAAAGGGAAAGAAGGGCTAGGAAACATAGCGGAGAGGTAACATAAAGTAAGGAAGGATAGAAGATGTGGGAGAGGGTAAAAAACGGTGGGGAGGGATATGGATAAACATTGTGGGGGAGGGGTAGAAGACGGAGGGGAGGGTAGAAAACGTTGGGGAGGGGTAAAAATCGTGGAGGGTAGAAAACGTTGGGAGGGGTAAAAATCGTGGAGGGTAAATACGGTGGGGAAGGTAGAAAACGTTGGGAGGGGTAAAAATCGTGGGGGAGGGGTAGAAAACTTTGGGGGAGGGGGTGGTAGAAAACGTTGGGGAGGGGTAAAACACGTGGAGGGATGTGGGAAGGTAGAAACGTTGGGGAGGGGTAGAAAACGTTGGGGAGGGGTAGAACACGTTGGAGAGGGGTAGAACACGTTGGGGAGGGGTAGAACACGTTGGGGAGGGGTAAAAAACCTGGAGGAGGGTATAAAACGTGGGAGAGGGGTAAAAATATTGGGGACAGGTAGGAACCTTGGAGGAGGGTAGAACAAGTGGGGGAGGGATTGACACTGAGAGGGAGGAGTAGAAGACGGGGAAGAGGGGTAGACAAAGTGGCGGACGGGTAGCAGACGAGGGAGAAGAACACAAAACGTGGGGAAAGGGTATAAAACAAGGGGAGAGGCAGAAATTAAACGTGAGGAAGGGAGTAAAGACATAGGAGGAAGGGAAGAAAAAAAAGAGTGGAAGGGTAGAAATATTGGAGGAAGGGTAAAGTAAGAGGGCGGGTAGATAAACAGACGAGAATAGAGATACAAAAAAGGTAAGGGACAAGGTAAGGGCCAGAAAACGGGATGCAAGGGTAGGTTGAAAAAGAGGGGTAGGATAAAAGGGTACAGCAAATCAAATGTGGAGATAGGGAGAAGATGGAAAACGGCAGAAAAAAAAAGGAAGGGATAGTATAAATATTTGGGAAGGGAGGGAGAATAGGTTACAGGGTACAGGAGGCGTAGAGAAGGAGTGTGAGGAGGAAGCAATATGGGAGAGGGGAAAGAAAACGGAGAATGGGGAAGAAAAATGGGATAATTGGTCTAAAACTAGGAGAAGGGAAAGATAATAAAAAAAAAGGGGTGAGAGAATATGTAGAAAGAAGGGGGACAAAGGGTATACAGAAGAGGGAGTGTGTATACGTATGTGTGTTTATAAGAGAGAGAGAGAGAGAGAGAGAGAGAGAGAGAGAGAGAGAGAGAGAGAGAGATGAGGAGGGGTGTGATGGGGTGCAGAAATAAAAGAGGGGAGGGAAGAGAGAGAAAGGGAGGGAGGGAACAAACCAAACCGCTTCATGTAATATTTAGCGAGTGTCAGACCGCTGGACACACCCCGCCATTACTGACTCTTTCCCCTCGCTCTCGCTCGCGCTCTCGCTCGCGCTCTCTCTCTCTCTCTCTCTCTCTCTCTCTCTCTCATTGCTGATATTGTAAGAGATCTCTTGGTGTTTGTTGCAGTGCTTGTTGTGGATGTTGGAGGACGTGATTATGTGGTTGTCATTTGTGGTGTAGGATTGGTCTCCATAGAAGATGATTATTTATGGTAGACTGTCCTGTTCACCTCTCCTCCATCTCTATATATTTATCTCACTGTATTCACTTAACTCTTCTATTCTTCCACTGATACTAAACCTCTCTCTCTCTCTCTCTCTCTCTCTCTCGTCAGTAATCCCCTATACATGGACTCCCCTCACCACTGCGGCCCCTACACTTGTCAATCACCACCCTCACCACTTACGCTCAAGAATTTTACCTAGTATTTTCTGCGTTTCTATCTTTATCAATACATCTGTCGGTCTGTTGTCCTTTCTTTATTTTTATTTCTATCTATCTAGTTAGTTAGCTAGTATCTATTTATAAGCTCTTTATTATCAACTCATTTATTCTCACTCTCTTTCTATCTATCTATCTAGGTATCTACCTACCTATATTTATGTCCTTCTTTCTTGCTTTCTTACTTATTTTGTACATATAATTATGTCTGTTTCTTTTTATCTACCAATGTGACTGTGTATGTATTAGTCTCTTATCAACCACCACGGTACCCTCACTACGGCACTCACTTCCCCCACCTCCAACCTTGCATAATTATACCTAATATGTTCTACCTCCATTAAAACCCAGGAACCGTCAGTAGAGTTCTGAAATCCAAAGCGATCAACTGCAGATTCACCAGTTAAAAACAAAATAATAATAATGATAAATACAAATAAATAAATAAAATATAAATACAAAAATAAAGTAGATATATATAGTAGATATATATAGTAGATATATACAGTATAGGTGGGCGAACAGATGTGACGCAATTCAGACAAATTAATTACACTACGAATGTTTTCTCTCTCCCTCTCACCAACTATTTTTCTAAATCCCATCCCCTCACACAATCTTGTCCTTGTTTGTCCTCCCTTCTCATCCCCTTCCTTCTTGTCCTCTCCCCTCCCCTTCTCTTCCCCCTTTCATTCCCCTGCCTCCCCTTCCTAATCCGATTCCCTTCCGTTTCATCCCTCGTCCATTCCCCTCCTTTATCCCCTCATCCCCTCCCTTTGCCACCAACTTACTTACCGGTATCTCCCCTCCCCTTCTATTCCTTATCGTTTCCTCCCCTCAATACCCCTGTCTTTTCCTTATCCTCCCTTCCTTTCCCCTCACTTCCCTTCCTTTCTCCTTGCTTTCCCCTCACCTCTCTTTCCTCTCCCTCTACTCCAATTTTCCTTCCCTCCCCATCCCTTCCTACCCGTGATTTATTTGACCATAACCCCTCCACCCATCCCTTGCTCTGCCTTTCCTCTCTCCTCCCTCTTTTTCCCTTCCCTCCACTCCACTCTCTTATCCTCTCCTCCCATATAGTTTACTGTGTAGGTTTTATCGCCTGAATTTGTCATAACAATTGCCCCCCCCCCAAAACACATGGAAACATAACAAAATCAATGTTAATATCGATTTATAATGACAAGGCCATAAATAACAGCAGTTGTCAAGTTTGTGCTTAAGTCTATAATTATATACAGACGTTCCCCTTCCTTATAGTGCTATCTATAAGTGGTAATTGAGACACTGTTATGTCATGTGTGTATTAATGGTTACAATTATGTCTTATTGTGGGTAATATTTCACTTGTACGTACTCTCTCTCTCTCTCCATCTCTCTCTCTCTCTGATAGGGCATTGTGTACGTTTAACATGTGCTTTTAACATACTGCAGCATATTTATTTACCTTGACATCCTCAAATACCTGGAACACCCTTCCATGCAGCTTGTGTACAGGGTTTTATATACGGTACCACGGATTTAACCTATCGAAAAAGAAAAAAGAAAACAGTAAAAGTCTTTAACCCTTTCCGTACCGGTAACATGTTTGTATTAAATTTTGGTTACTATTAGACGGTTTTGTTCAGTTTAGGAAGGACGTCTACCTATAAAAAGGCTACAGATTATCTCAATTAATCGTTTTAGCTACCCAATATCCTTCCCCGCTTCATAAAATCGTCAAAATGTAGCTGAAATCTAAATAAAAAGACGTCGCCGGTACAGAAGGGGTTAAGGATGAGCTGGGAGGGGTCGGGTGGTAATTGAGACACGCAGGACAAGCAATCAAGCACAAATCAGGGCTGCCTCACGCTTGATTGCCTATACCGTTCAAGCGGACTTTCACGCCTGCCTGCCTGCCTGCATCTCTGTTCTAACGACACGCGGGAGGTTGCTAGCGCGTGTGACTGCAGTAGCGCGCGTGGGTTCCTGCACGTGCAACCTGATCACCGACCGCGCTCTCTGATTTGGCCATAACTGATTTAAGAGTCATGGGAAGCTAGGTTGCAGACAAAGAGTTATGTAAAGTTGTTAATGTGACGACGTGGGAGGTACTGAAGCAATGAATATAATCACTGATACTTTACTACATATATGAATAATAACTAAGCAGAAGTGTTGAGAAGTGTTGAGAAGTGTTGGGGGGGTCTGGACCCCCTTCGTCGTCATCTTTAGTAACATTATTTTGACATTTTAAGACGTTCGTCACATTATTCTGGCCATTTTAAGACCTTTCGTCCCATTGTCTGCCAATGTTTAAGACCTATCGTGCCATGTAGGTGTCGATTTCTTTCTGGCGAGCGATAGCGAACCTATAATTTTAAAATGAACCAGTCTTTGGCTGGGGCATTTTTCTACCGACAAATTTACAAATTTATCTCGAAGCGGGGTCTTGGGGATATTTCATCAAGCTTGATGTAGGTCAAGAAAGTAAACTAAAATATAGACAGTATATACTGTATATATGTATAATATATATATATACGGTATATATATATATAAATACATGAGTTATTATATAAGATAAACTCCCCTCAACCCGGCCAAACATTTTATCCATTTACAGCCGATCACCTGAGACTAGATTGCAGAATAAATAAAACTACTTATATACAAGCTCTGCTTCATGTCATATTAACTGCTCGTTTTCATAATTGACGATACATTCCAGTATATAAATCAAGTTACAGTTCAGTAATCAAGATAAGGGCATGCCATATTTTGTTTAGCATTTTAGCACGATGGCGTGATTTTCGCTTTAATCTGGTTGCCATTAGATTTTATTTAACTTATAATATACTTATAGGACTCAAACGGGGTAGGTTTTATCCCAATAAACCATCTGAAAAACTTAAGGCCTTCTTAAGTAGAAAATTATCCCCTTCACCACGATGACAATGACACATTTTTATTTTATTCTGGCAAATATTGGACGATTTTATGCAGTTTACGAAGGACCTATGATAATCAGAAGAATTATTGAGATATTGTTTACGCCTCGAGTCCTAGAGGCTATTAAAAAGCATCTAATGGTAACCAGAATTGGATGAAATTTACGTCATTGTGCTGAAGGGATTAACACCATCTATCAAAGAACGGTTAGGCTACTTGACTTGACTAATGCTAATGCCAGGTAGCTTTATTCCGCTTAGAAAGGTCATCTATGAAGAAAAACTTTAAATCTACCGAAAGTAATCCCTTATCATATCGGAGTTAACTGAAATCATACTCTCCCCCCCCCCCCCCCTCTCTCCTCTATCTCTCTCTCTCTCTCTCTCTCTCACATACACACACACACACAACAAGCCTGCACTCCGCTCTCTCCGCTCTCTTCCTCCCTCTCTCTCACACACACACACACACACACACACACACACACACACACACACACACACACACACACACACACACACACGAACAAGCACTCCCTTCGCTCTCTCCCTCCCTCCCTCTCTCTCTCACGGCCGCCTCCTCATCTCCATATGAAACACATAACTGACATAATTACTCTCCGCTCCCGAATATTTCATTGCAGTTGCTTGAATCCCTCAACCACCCTTTCCCTTCCCGAGATTATTTAATGCAACCAAATTTTGACCACACGTACAGTCGATTACAGTGAAAAATGGCACATATTTTGCTAAACAATTATGACACCGATTAAATATTTTGAAACATTATCATTTAAAACATACCCAAGATAGCGTTCTCATTATTCAATGTTCACTGTATCTCAAGTTTATCATATGATAATGGACCAGGTATTTGTACAGGCAATTATACACTCGACTGCATAAGTAATTGCTACACTAATGCAAGATACGTTTGAGACAGTGAGCATTGGTGGAAGGGAAACACTAACTTTGAAGTGAATACAAGTGAATAAGGTACAGTGGGCCAAATCAGTGATATATCAGCTGTCATTGTGTTTGGTTAGCTGCTCTGTATTGTATTAATGTCTGCCTGATGCTGAGTAAGGTGTGTAAGTGTAGGTGTCGTAAGTGTGCATCTCCCTCGTATTTAAAACATCAAGTCTCATTTTTGCTGAATACTAATTTTTGATCAATACATATTTGGTGCTAAGAACACTTATTTTGGCGACTATAAATCTGTAGGCCGAGGTCTTTAGTATCAATAAACCTTAACATAGGCTGGGAGATGGGCGCATTTATTTGCTTGTATATTTATCTTTCTATATGTTTATTTTCAGTTTCCTCCCTAGACCTCCATCAAGCATAAACAAAAAACACCCCCTAGACCCCCATTCAAGACAAATATGTTTGTTTTTGTTTTCGATAACAAAAAAATCAGGATCATTACTCCACAATTGTACATACCGGAACCTAAATACTACAACACACGAAGCACTGTTACCAATATGGAATCTACATGGGAACAAAAATGGCGAAGTTGTCCATAAACCCCTTGTAATTAACACCCAGCTCGCAGCCTTATCTTCTCCCCATCATTACGACATAATTGCCACACACTCTTGAAAAGGATCTGACACACGGCAAAATTTACGACGAGAGAAATGTATGACTGAGAAATACGAAGGCGAAATTAGACGTAATTACCCTTCTATTAAATTGCACGAGTAATTTCAGTTCACTTATTGAAAGTCAAATATTTAGTAAGGGTTTAATGTCAATATCGAGGATTGCTTTCAATAGCAGGGGTTATATAAATACGTAGCTAAAAGCGCATGTTTGGGATGATGGGAAAGGTTAATGACCAATAAGTGCCTATTTATCTATTCAATTATTTTGTGTTATTTATCTCAGCCTCTATCTCTCTTGCTATCTATCAAGCAATATATCTATTTATTTATCCGTGTATTAATTTATCTTTCCATCTATCTACATGTATCTTTCGAATCTAATAAATAGATTAAATTAAATTAAATTCACCTTTTGGTCGATTTTTTCATTTACATATAATTTATCTTATTTCCTCGCTAAACCTTCATAAAAAAAAGGATCCCCTTTTAAGATATATGTGTAAATTTTTCGGTAGAAAACTGTCCCGGTTAAAGGCCGATACCTCCTAAATTACAGGCTCGCTATCGCTCACCAGGTAATATTCGACACTTAAATGACACGAAAAGTCTTAATATTGATATAGAAAAGGGGCGAAAGGTCTTAAAATCGCCAAACTAAAGGGGATAAGCATAGGGAGAAGTGTGTCCATACAAACGACCCATTTCCATTTAAGAGGTTATATTTTCATAGTCTAGAAAGATCAATAAGTCAAACTTTAAAATCGTGAACATTAGAATGTAAATACGAACAAAAAAACTATATAGAAAGAATGATATGCAAAGTTAAATGAGCAAATTACAATTTGAAATTAATAATACAAATATTGTGTAAGCTAATCTATATATCGCTCTTACTAGA
>CM064508.1:39245245-39297745 GCA_032716605.1 Paralithodes platypus
CTGTTTTACAAGATCAAAAACATAAAAAGCACTTTCATCTTTCCAAGCGTTTCGTCTTACCAAAGAAATCGTCATTAGTGATATCAGTCTGTGGAGGAATCGTCTCAGTCCCATCTTATTTGAAACAAACGTGCTTAAGAGACGAAATTGTAAATATATATTTATATAACTTTGAATGTTGCTTCTGTTTGTTCTCTGTCTCGAGTCGGCCACTCATAGATATGAGGTTAACTTACGTTAACAAACGTTAACTTAAAACTACTAACAAAGTTTCCACGATAACTATTAGTAACCATTGATATTACTTTAACAGACGGTCAAACCAGAATGATCACCTTTATCACATTCAGGATAAAGTTTGAGTAATATGTTCAGGGTTTACACAAATTGCTTCATATAACATTGTTCAATATATTATACTGACCTGCAGGTATATGATAGCTCGGAATAATATCAGTACTGGAAATAGTAGTCATATTATTATCACAAAAATACAATACTACTTTTATAACTAGGCATACTATTACTACTACTACTGCTGCTAACAACAACAACAACAACAACAACAACAACAAGAGTAAAAAGTAAACACAAATATTTGTATTCAATAAGATTAAACAAATACAAACACAATATTCCAATCCTTAAAAACTAAAGGAAAGAATAAAAGCAAAAAACAATCAGAAAATCCCATCCCTCCAACTCTTCCTTTGTCTTACGTGTAATTCAATAAGCAGTTATAATGGATAGGAACATGAGAACTCCACAAATGTCGCAGTAAAGATGGTTTATATACTCCGGGTCGCACGGATTATTTGAATTATTTCGTTTTATGTTCTACTTACTCCTGCACTTCTAAAACTTTCTTCTCTCAAACCTCTGCGAATATTTTTGGTTCCTTAATTTTACCCATCCTCAGAATCAAGCGAACATATTTCTTCTGGCAGAATATAATCGACATGTTTTGTTAATATTTTGGGTTAATTTTGAACTTGTATTGGTGACTCAGCTGATGTTATATATTAGTATGGGTGAGACTATTATCACAATAGATAAAGACAAAAACAATTATGTGAATATGTCTTGAGCTGAGAGAGAGAGAGAGAGAGAGAGAGAGAGAGAGAGAGAGAGAGAGAGAGAGAGAGAGAGAGAGAGAGAGAGAGAGAGAGAGAGAGAGAGAGAGAGAGAGAGAGAGAGAGAGAGAGAGAGAGAGCAGTAACCTCCAGATATAATAGGCTTCAGATTTCCCAGTGATGCTATTTGTACAATGTAGTGGCAATTTTGACAGAGAGAGGTGAGGGGAGAGGGGAGGGGGTGAATTGGTTGGTAGGAAAAGATGCTGGGGGTATTGAGGAAGAGATTGTGTGTGTGGGTGGGTGTATGTGTGTGGGTGTATGTGTGTGTGTGTGTGTGTGTGTGTGTGTGTGTGTTTTGTGTGTGTAGAAGAGAGGGTACGGAAGGGGATGACATGGTTTGGTAGGATAAAATGTTGATGGTATTGAGGAAAATAGTGTGTGTGTGTGTGTGTGTGTGTGTAGAAGAGAGGGTACGGAAGGGGGTGAAATGGTTTGGTAGGATAAAATGTTCATGGTATTAAGAAAGATAGTGTGTGTGTGTGTGAGTGTGAGTGTGAGTGTGAGTGTGTGTGTTAAACAAATAAGAAATACAAAGAGTGGGTAAACACGGAAATCATATAACGTGAAATAATATAAATTCTGAGGAACAACGAAGTAAAAGAATATAAACAAATGTAAGGAGACCACTCTGGATGGAAAACAGTAGACAACACAAATAATATAATACCCTAGGGAACCAGATGAAAACAACAATGTAAGTAATCTAGGAGACCAACCAAGACAAAAATACGACAACAGTGAATGAAAACAAGATAGTAAAAGAAATACTGCAGAGCAAGCTAGATGGAAAACTGGTAAAAAAAAAAAAAAAAAAAAATCTGAATATTAACATTTAAATAATCAAGATGTAACAGCAGTAATAAAAACTTGAAACCAGTAAAATATAATAAAACAATTATTATTAATGCTAGTAGAGTGAAGCAAGTACAACATATACAATTAAGTAATGGTGGTGAACAGAGTGAATATCGAGTATAATTATATTGTTCATGGGCATGAGTGGGGGGTGGCAGAAGAACAACAGGCGGGGGGAGTGGGGGGGGGGGGGGGGGGTGTCATCCAATATTAGCCATAACAATTCTAAAGTATGGATCACCTAGTTGGGATAACCTTGTTTGAGTGGCTTATATAGTAATGTAAATAGGTGTATATTCTGGTACTAAATGAACGTGTTGATCAAGTTTCGCCAAAACCATTCCATTCATGCTCGAGATATTTACAAAAAAAAAAAAAAAAAAAAAAAAAACACACACACACACACACATAAACACACGAGTGGAAACAATACCTCTGTGCTCTACACTTCCGGCGGCGCTCAGGATAAGAAATAAAGAGAAAAGGTCCAGAATAGTGATGAAATACATTCACATAATCAACACCAGAAAAAAAAATACAATTATAGAAACAATAATAAGACTAGACATTCAGAATCCAGAGTATATTACAAGAACAGATACTTAAATCTTAAAACCAATAAATACCTACTGTTATAAATAGGAAATTAACAAAATCGAGAATAGTAAAGAATGTAATAGAAAACAGAAAAACCAAAAATATAAACCTTTAGATCCAATAAGATTTTTTTTAAATCCTATGGTTCAACCATGGTTCAACCAATTAAAAAACTCACTCGGTAGACATAAATAATGGAGAAAACTAATATGAAAAATATAATTAAATTCCTTTGTCGCAATTAAGACCAATATAATCCCTACAAGGATGGAGACTAATTGGAAGGAGGAAGTTTCTAAAGATAAGAACAGTAAGTACAGCCACAAAGATAACATTAGATAAAGTCAAATGGGCTATTCTGGTCAGGCAGGGCTATTAAACGCATTAGAAAAAAAGAACATCTGAGGAGGAGGATACAAACCCAGTGTGCTGTTAATGGGGCCGAGCTAGATCAGTAGAGCACACATTTTCAGCATGCATTTTTGGTTTTTCTATGTGAAAGAGGGAGACAAAAGGCATAACTGCCTGCAGCGAGTGCCTTCCCCAGATTTGAAAGAGTGACAGGGCCAAAATCAAGGGACGGTCGTGCTAAAATGCCTGGACACACGGAGTTTGAAGCAATTTAAGTCATAGGAAGAGGGAAAGACTGATTTTGGGAGAGAGTTCCAGAGCTCAGCAGTTGAATAGAAGAAAGTCTGAGAATAGCGTTTCACTCTTGAGTTGGAGAGTTGCACAGTGCAGTGCTTGGTCTGAGAAAAAAACTATTTGCATGATTTGGCTAATTTTGACTCAGTACTGGGGAGCGGGACGAATTATCAAAAGGTATTGACATGTACTCCTGAACGTAATGTAGGTACTGACCTAGATTAGTTCAATTATGTTTGTGTTAGACCTTTTGCAAGCAGAGACAAGAGACACATGCATACAGTATGTATCATACAGAAGGACGGCCAGAAAGTACCGATTGCAAAAGTTAAATAATCAGGCATGCACATCGGCCAAACAATGTACCGTACCAAGTGTTCTGTACTTCCTTAAATAAGATATGAGGGTCACGATCCCCACTTCCATGTTATCATCATAAACAAAATTGTGAAGCCAGTGATTAACTAGCAAGAGTTACCTTATATAACGTGCATATAAGAATAAATAAATATAAATACAAAATTAAGGAATGTCATGTTTTGGGTTCCAATAAGGGGGTTGTCTGGAAGCAGAGGTATCATCCAATAATAACCAAAAATTAATGGGATCTGTTTAGGTATCAAAGGAAGGTAGGCTACCTAAACAGTTCTTCAAAATCCAATCATTACACTCAGCACGGAGCGTAAGGTTATTTACCTTCACAATTTCTAAGCAATAATTGAACAAAGCGACTGAGATCTTATATATTATTCTGTGCATTACAGCAAGGTTGTGTGTAATAGCCGCACTCGTCGGGAACGGACCCATTTGACGATACCCAGTCAAGTTGTTACCGTATAACCATATATACAAAAGACTCTACAACTATAAATGAGACGGTTATAGGGGGCTAGACCACTATGGAGAGAGAGAGATGGTTATATGTAGTAGAAGAGCAGACAGATAGACTGACAAGAGAGACAGATAGATAGACTGATAAGAAGTGATAGATATATTAGGGGGCTGGAGAACTGAGACTCTAATACGAGGGAAGAGGAGGCAGATAGACGTGTAAGAGGATAGATAGATAGTAGATAAGAGGAGAGAGAGAGAGAGAGAGAGAGAGAGAGAGAGAGAGAGAGAGAGAGAGAAAGAGAGAGAGAGAAAGAGAGAGAGAGAGAGATCCTATTTAACTACCAAATATTAAAGACACACGCAACTCAACACACGCGCAACAAAACACACACACACATACACACTATCAACGTACACACGACACGACACTACACAGCATATGACAGCACAGCACAGATACACACACACACACACACACACACACAAACACACAAACAAACAGGGGCCAATAACCTCCCCCAAAGCCCACCACTTAATACTCTATCAGCACTAATTGCCCACTTCATTACTACCGCCCCTACATGACGTAACAACCACCGCTAGGGATTAAACTCTTGCACAACCGGTTTAATAGGCCAGGCAGGGATGAACACAATGGGAATGCGATATTAATGTAAGTCGTGGAAGAGTTGGATCACATGATGTTAGTTGCTGATATAGGAACATGGTATAAAGTAGAAGTGCCGATTTGCCCACAATCAAATTAGTAAATGGTATAAGTGCGAATCAATATCATACACCATTACTAACAAAATTATCAAACAAATTAAGCCAATAATTTAACTTCCTAATAATAACGAATGTTGTGTGATCAAAGAACAATTTCACAGGACATATACCAGTTTCATGTCCAAGCAGTTGTACAGTCACCTGTACTAGCATGTAGTACCGTACATAACTGCATAGGCTGTGAGAGGTGGGCCTGGCCGAAGTGCATGGTTATTGTATGCAACCAAGATAACATATTTCGAACATATGGCAACGCTTATACTACTTTGTAAACCTAACATAAACCCTAACATGGAATACTAAGTTTAGCCAACCTATCAACTAGCAACTATATAAACGTTAGTCATATTACAAAGACAAGGCTTTACCACCTGCACAAATGGTCAAATAAAGTTGCACAACAAATATGAGGCCGGGGTTGGTTCGCCTTTCCATATTCACACAAATGGCCCGAGTGAAGTGTGGTGGGTATAACCAAGATATATAGACTAAACTGTAATCTATAATATATTTAGGGAATAACGTAGTTTGTGAAATGTGATGTGTGAAGTGTGGTGGTTGTCGTAAAACAGGTGACAGGCAACAGCCACACCCATTCTCATTTTCTTTCTAAAAACAACTTCGTCGCCTACTCCACATCAACACCAATAAGAAGAAGAAGAGTGAGGCGAGGGCACACTAATCTCCAATCACTTTCACGACGAAGGTATAAACGTCATCATACTGAACGGTATACATTTCTCCCACTATCATCAAAGGCTCGCGCAGAGGAACCAACATATGGGGCAGCAAAAAGTGTATCACTGATTAGTTATTGGAGTATTTATGCCATACCTGTCCACAAAATGCGCTCGTTATTTATTTCCACATAAACATTTGCTAGCTTGGTTACTTAAGGGGAGGGAGACCATTTTTCTGGACCCCCTTCTCCCTAATGGTTAGCCCCACTAGTTTTGAGATTATAAGACGTTCGGCCCATTAGTTTGGCGATTTGAACACCTTTCGCCCCATTTCGTTGTCAATTTTAAGACCTTTCGTGCCATTTACAGTAGGTGTCGATTTTTTTCCTGGCGAGCGATAGCGAGCCTGCTATTTTAAGAGGAACCGGCCTTTGGCCGGGACATTTTCTACCGAAAAATGTACAAATTTATCTTGAAGGGGGGTCTAGGGGATGTTTTTCTAAGCTTGATTTAGGTCTAGGGAGGAAACTAAAAAAAACACATGAATTAATAGACCAAACAAACGGCCAGTCTCCCCTTAATTATGTATAACTGCCTTGTATTACCTTCTGTATATGTACATTTCCGTGTGCGTTTATTTATTGCCATATCACTTACTTTTCACTCGCGTTGTGTTCGTCGGCGGTGCTTACATATCAAAGAGTGACGGGAAGGAAGGACCATATGGGGGCCTTGCCTATACCTTCTCTTGTTTAGCTCATCAACCCTACACAAAGACCAGGGAGGGGAGGGGGAGAGGGCGCTAGTGAGGGGAAGAATGGGGGAGAAAAGAGGGGAGAAGATATGGTAGAGAAGAGAGTATATATGGAATATTGGAGAGGAGGGTAAATGGGAGGTGTGGTGCAGAAGGAAGGAGAAATAGGGAAGAGAGAAGGCGTGGGGGGAACAAAGGAAAAGGAGAAGCATGCAATATTACAGCCTAATAAAAGATGTGAAAATGCGTTTGGAAATACAGCGAAATGTAAAAGAAATAAGGAATACGAGAGAGGTAAAAGGCAAGAGTAAGAGGAGCATAAACACCAACAGGACACAATTAATTAGTCAAATACTGTCATTAAATCAGCTGGCATGTTAAGTTGTATTTATTATCACCTCCACATTAATTATTGACAAGTTTCCGCCTTGGTAAACTAATCAATTTGTTTTGCCAAAGTTTGATATAGCTCAAGATCTTCATAACAAGGCAGGAGTTAGCAGCAGTTTATCTGAAGAGAGAGAGAGAGAGAGAGAGAGAGAGAGAGAGAGAGAGAGAGAGAGAGAGAGAGAGAGAGAGAGAGAGAGAGAGAGAGAGAGAGAGACAGAGACAGAGACAGAGACAGAGAGAGAGAGAGAGAGAGAGAGAGAGAGAGAGAGAGAGAAGACGTAGCAGTAACTGACAAAGACAAATAAACACTGACAAGTTAACCCATGTCCAAATATACAAGCTTTCCGTTTATTTTCCTTACACCTCCCTCCTCGTTTCAGTGTTAATACTCACTCTCTCTCTCTCTCTCTCTGCAGCGTACTGTATATTCAGTGCATAATAAACATATCAACCAATCCCCCTCTCTCTTCTATATTAATAAATACAATATGTACAATGTCTATGAGCTAAAGAAACATATTGTCATAGAACCTATCTTCAAATCTCTCTCTCTCTCTCTCTCTCTCTCTCTCTCTCCCCCCCCCCCCCCCCCAGCCTGCCTCTTATCTAGCACCAAGCCCCCACTAAAACTGGGTAATGTGACAATTTTCATACACTCCCCGGGACCCTAATGTGAACCTTATTTTTTGTGGCCACTTGACAGAATGACGCTCTTGCACTGGTTCTTAAGGAGAGAGAGAGAGAGAGAGAGAGAGAGAGAGCGCGCATATACATTCTGATAGTCCTAGTTGTCTTAAAACTTACTCAATAATGACAACAATGTTGGATAAATATGGTCTTTAGTTGTAATTAATGAGATGTACTGGGTATATGCCTGGTGTGTGCCTGGTGTGTGCGTGCGTGCGTGCGTACATGCGTGCGTGCGTGTGTGTGTGACCGTGCCGTGTGCGTGTAGAAGTAGACGTTCATTGATATATACCGGTACTGTATGCATATATCCCAATAAGTCAGCGTGTCAGACTGTACGAATGAACGTCTGTGGGTCCGCATATACCTCATAGTAGCCTCCCCCCCCCCCCCCCCCCCCCCCCACACCCCCCCCCCCCCCCCCCCCCCCCCCCACACCCCCCCCCCCACACACACAACACACACGTCTAACACTTCCCACTAAAAAGCCCCGTAAACAAAATAGTATCCCCTCCCCGTGCCTTCCCCCAGCACTCCAAACCAGGGTGACAATAAACACGTCGGAGTATAAGAGTGATTCGTCGTGTGTCAGGGAGGGGGAGTGATCGTGACCCTACAGACGTGTTCAGGGAGAATTGAGCTACTTTTGTATTACAGCTAGTTAGTCGTCCCTAACCTACCAAGATATTGTGCAGTTGGTTGAATATGTTACTTCACAACACAAATTACCTATATAATAAGAGGGCCAACAGAACTAATATGAAAACGGAAAAGGGGTGATAATACTAAACAAAACAAAAAAAAAAATGTGTCGGGTGTCTGTGTACAACAATGGATGGCAACAGAATACACAAGATATAAGACATACTGCTTATTAACAAAAGAAACAAGGTAGCAGAAATCTCCTTTTAGATAGGTATACGATCGTGACCCGGGTGGCGACACACAGCATCAATTACCAATGTTCGGGACAAGCTGTTGACCCTAGCTGCCTCTCACGCGATATCGCAAATATTTTTTTACAAAGGATCACAATGGAAAGCAAACGACATAACATTTAATGCTCCGTCCTATGGTCGGTTTTATTTAAAATAACGGTAAATAAAATGATGTAGCAACAGAGTATTCGGTAATTAAGAGAGACACATATGACTACTGTGTCATATTAATGCCAAGTTTTCATAATTAACAACACATTTCACTTCAAAATCTTCGCAATAGCTGAGTAATGAAGATGGGCCTTGATAATTTGCTTTCAGCTGCAAACAAACATACTATAGGTTGGTAACAGGGAGAGGAAGGGCTGCCACAGAAAGCAACTGGAGGGTTACAAATCTCAAGACCAGTGGGGGTAAAAACAAAAACAATTACTTGGACACAAATGCAGCCAGTTGGGAATTCAAGGCTAGGTATTTATAAGTGACATGAAAATGTTTGGCAATCTATTTCACCAGATAAACATTCAGTTAAAGAAAAGTTAAAACAGTAAAGAAGGTACGATGAGATGGGAACAGAGAAGAGACTAGAAGGACAGAGAAGAGAAGAAAACAGTAGAGGAAAAAATAAGAAATTCAGAGGAGTTGGGAAGGGATAATAAAAGAGAATGAAAAGTATGAGAATAAAGATTGGAGTAATGATAATCAGAGGATGAGAACAGAGAAGACAAGAAAAGGAAAGATAAAAGAAAAGAATGGTAGAGGAAACAAATAAGAGGAGGCAAGGCAAGGAAAAAGAAGAGAAGAAACGTACAAGAAGAGGTTATAGAAATACGATCATAGGAAAAACAAAACAAAAAAATCTTATGGGGAGATGGGCCTTTTTACTGCCCCCCCCCCCACCCCCTTCTCTCCTTCTTCCTCATGTTTAGCCCCATTAGTTTTAATATTTTAAGATGTTTGCCCCATTAGTTTGTCGGTTTTAAGACCTTTCGCCCCATTTCTATGTCAATATTATGACCTTTTGTGCTATTTAGATGTCGATTTTTTCCCTGGCGAACGATAGTGGGCCTGTAATGTTGGAAGAATGGCCGGGACAATTTTCTACCGAAAAATGTAGGCTACAAATTAATCTAGAAGGGATCTAATGGATTTTTTTTTTTTTTTTTTAATTTGATGGAGGTCTAGGGAGGAAACTAAAAATATAATATATATAAGAAATAATCGACCAAAAAATATACCCTTCCCCCTTAAAAACCAATTTCCACCCTCAGACGACAATCTTAGCACTTGACACCTCTCACCATGCTTTAACAGAATCAATCATACCTTTCACCATATCGCTTAACGGTCAATCAAACATAGGAAAGAACAGTATAGTTATCCCCAAAAAACTGTCGCCAAAACCAACATAGACCTTGGTGACAACTTGTTAAGCCATTTCAGCAATAGATATAACTCCTTTGATATCTAGAGGTTAGTACTATGCTGAATAAAGTCGTCGGGTTACTAACCAGAATATAATGAAAATTTGGCCTCGTACTGAAAGGGGTAATGTGTACAGCTGCTGGATGGGGTATAAACTAAAATAATGTATTTATATACTATAGCATTTCTAATGGGAATAACAAAGACGGCAGAAGGTTAGCATTGATCACCTTTGTTTTACTACTGGATAACTAAACACATTATGCAAGTTATAAACTACTGAACTATTGCTTGCACTAATATACTAATAAATACTTGTCTTCCCTTTTGTTCTTATTACCTTAAACATGTTTTCTCTATATTACTTCCCAGTTTATCATATCTTACTTTTCTCCATTTGTCTTATGTTATCACCTCCTAACCTTTCATTTTGTCTTGCCATATGATGAAATTGTTATAGTCATAATCAAGTATTCCATACTCGAGTCGACTCTAACTTGCCTCACGACTTATAAATTTACATTGACCAGCATATCAAACTTCAACAACTCAAATATATCCCTGATCCTTTGTCATATCCAATTCCCACAAGGAGAGAGAAAAAAAATCTATGACTACTAACCCCCACGTCCCCTTCTTCCTAATACCCAGGTGGGGCTCCAAGTTGGTCCCCATATCCGTCTTATTTTGGCGGCAGTTGGGTGGAGATTACTATATTTTCCCGGGTTCGATTGACCGCTTAGATTTATTTTGAACGGTCGGGAACACGGTGATTGGGGTGCGGGGGTCAGGTAAATTGTTTTGTGCGATGGTTACTTCCCTGTATTCGTACTTGTAAAATTGGTATCACGCGAGAACTTTTTCCTTCAATTATTCTCGACAACATTTGGTCCGGCAGCTTTTGAGGTAAACTTTTAACATAGATCTGTCACGTAAATTAATCAGTCTTCAGCACAGTTTCCAATATCAGCGCAAAGACCCCAGAATTGCTACCGGAAATATATTGACCATCAACAATTAACGATAAATGCTTAGTTTACCTTTCCTGTATGCTTTTATCAACGCTCTTTTCTTTTAGTTGCTTTTATCCTGAACTAGTCTTCTATTGTTGTTGTTATAATTCAGTTCACCCATCTATATTTCGTTTCTATATATTCCATTTTAATTTTTCTCTTCTCTGTATTCTGCATAATTCTCTCCCCAAAGCTTTGTCTGCCATATCCGTCTTAGTTTGTGGACAGTGTTGGTGGACTAACTATATATTTTCCCATGTATGATTGAGCGTTTGAGGATTATGGTGACAGGTGTGAAGCACGAGGATTGGCGTTTGAGCACGGATTTTTTTTTAGGGTTGCTTTGCTTCTCTATACTCGTATATATATATATATATAGCATATATGTCTTTTCTGAGCTGTGTTTATATTTGAGTCGCTAAGCCATGTAATTTGATAATGAAGTGATTAAGTAGTCCTTGCTAATGTATGTTAAACATCCTCTGCTTTAATTTGTGAAAAATTACTTACCTGAAGCCTTACCTGAAGCTATATGTTATAAATTACTTACCTGAAGCTATATGTTATAAAGTTGTAATCAATGTAATTGCATAATATTAGTAAATATAAACAATAAAATATGAGTACAATTATGAAAATTATATAAAACGTTGCAACGCACCGATGGCCTCCGTCGAACGCTATCAATCACCTAGCCGTTTCAAACCCTTCTCCTTCCTATTATCTCTCCCCCCTGACAACTCTTTCGTCTGAACAACAACAACAACAACAACAACAAGAGTGAATGAGTGGTAATAAACCAGTCGTCGGCTACCGACGAAAGCAAAAAGTAAATAATTTGCTATTTATATTTAATTTCATAATATAGTCATAAAATCAAGTATAGTTATATAATCTGTCAACAGTATTTACGTCAAATTTTTCTTGAATTATTAAAAATTATAGGAAAATATTACCAATTATACCAAACGAAGATGATTTAACTCGTAGAAACTTCTTTGGCGCCCACTTTTTTCATGTTTATCTAAATTTAGAAGTAGTTTTATTTAGTTTGTTTTTTATAAATAGTATTATTATTTGTTCCATAATTTTACTGTATGGGTAGGTATGTGGCCGGCAACCAACTTGATACCTTTAAGTTATAATTACCGGGGATAGTTAATTACATTTGAAGATGATTGATGTTAAGAACTAATATTAATTAAGAATATAAGTTAGACCAAATCTGGACCATTATATCATAAAGGGATCATGACATAGGATTTCGTTGTCAAATTACATAGAATAGGACAGTAATGCAAATTACCTTAAAACGAGTGTCTGGCAAAGAGGCTGCTCCGAGTCCATTTTGAAAGCAGAGACAGGGGTTAAAAGTTGATAAAATGGTGAACATTTGAGTAAATTCAATTAGGAAATAATATATATAATCATACCCCCCCCAAAAACTATCCTACATTTATAGTGGACCCTTTGAATATTCCCATGAACAACAATAAAAGGTCCTTAGCATCCATGAACACCCACTGGTCTAGTAATCGTACTGACTGGAATTTTATCGTTGGTATATACAGGAGATATATTATAGGGAATCATTTCGTTTCTGTACGATGTTCATTCAAACACTAACATATGGTAGTGAAGGCTTTTGCAGAAAAAGGACAAATTCAAGGTTGATAGAAGTGGTTATAAGTAATCTGAGTGGAGATTGTGGAGTCAGGTAGAGATATAAAGGAACAAATGCAGAAGTCCGGGAACGTGGTGGCGTTAGTGTGGATGTATCTTTAGCAACTAGGTAGTAACAATGACAAAACTCCAAGAGCAAATTATTATATGAGAAGGGATTACAATGATGTGCTAGTTTTGGATAATTAACATATTAACTATACTCTGTTTATTTTCAGCTGACGATAAAGTGAATCCCTGAGCAGCTAATTTCTCGATACTTAAGGTTGGACAAATATGAAACTACTATGTCTGTGCATCATAATAAGACCAAGTTTATATAATTAGCACTACATTTCACTACAAAATCTTCAAAATAACTGAGAAATCTTGATGGGAACTTTGCAATTTACCGTCAGTTGAAAAGAAACAGAATATAGTATGTAAATTTGACTATTAACCCCTTCTTTACCGACTACATCTTCTTCACTTTATTTTGGCTACCATGAGACGACTTTATTCAGCTTTGGAAGGACGTCTACCAATTAAAAGCTACAGACTATCTCAATTTATCCTTTTAGCTACCATATATCCTTCCTAAGCTTCATAAAACCGCCTAAATGTAGCTGAAATAAAATACAAAAGACGTCGCCGGTAGAGAAGGGGTTACCAACATAATAGGTCTACTATTAATATGGTGACAACATTAGTATCACCAACTAATTGATAAACTTTGTACCTACCTTAGCATTGACAGGACCATGAACGTGAAGAGATGGGTTGGATGTGAAAGAGATCTGCCATGTGTAGATCATTCGGCTTTCTGCAGACTCCCGTTTTCTTATGTTCCGCGATGAAGGAAGGGTTTGGAAGACTCCCATCGCAGCACAGACCCTACAAAATCTCCGGCTACTATCCGATACAGGGGCCACATTTACAAAACAAACACCTTAATTTCTCAAAGCTTAACATTCGGATTCTTGAGAGATTGTAATTTTAGCCTGTCACAAAACGAACATCTTAATTGTCCAAAGCTTCAGATTCGAACTCTTGATGGAGAGATTAGGAACTTTAGTCTGTCACAAAACGAACACCTGAATTTCCCAAAGCTTGATTTTCGGATATTTGATGGAGAGATTTGGAACTTTAGTCTGTCACAAAACGAACACCTTAATTGTCCAAAGCTTCAGATTCTAACACTTGATGGAGAGATTGGAACTTTAGCTTTTCACTGTGTCAAGATGCAGATCCTAAATAGCAAGATTATAAGCTTCTTCATATCAATTGTAGAGATGTGGATACTTGTTAGAAATGTCGGAAACTTCTGCAAATCGCCTTGTCTAGATCTTTTAGTCCTCCTCTTATTCTTACTTTTGATCTTTAATTTATGGTTTTCACTGCTTCCTCTTCATATATTTATTCCTTCGTCTTTTCTTCTTCTACTTCTTCTCTTGTTCTGGTCTTCTTGTCATTCTTCTCTCTTGAGTAACTTAAGTAATATCTCACATATACTGGATCTAACTATTATTGAATCTTATTACTGCAGCATGTCATTATCTCGCTTAGTAAAGTCCTCTCATATATAAGCTTAAAGTAGAGTAAATATTGGCGAACACTGTCTATCAGTCATTAGGCTTAGGAAAGATCTCTCATCACAAATAATCAACTCCAGAGCTAAAAACAAGGCCAGTTCCATAAATTCGGCTTAGCAAAGATCTCTCACCAATAATCAACTCCACAGGGTATAAAATCAAGGAGAGTTCCATAAATTCGGCTTAGGAAGGATCTCTCACAAATATAATAAGGTGCGTTTTATCAATCCGGCAGTCACATAAACCGAGTTCATACGAGGGGAGGGTTTTGCAGGGCCTGTGCTCCTCCGGCCAGACTTACCATTGGTTTCCTTCATTTGTTTCCGTATTTTTCTTTGTCTTTTTGGATTTTCCATTCTTGCCAATGCCATCTGGAAATACACAGAAAATATGGGTAATAATAATGATAATAGTAATAGTAATAATAATAATAGTAATACAAATAATAATAATAAAGTAGTGATAAAATAATAATAATAATAATAATAATAATAATAATAATAATGTTAAAAATTATCTTCAGGTCTTTAAAAATGGGGATATTTGTATTTCTTTGTTAATTTATTTAAACAATATCACGTGCAAAGAGAAGAAAATATGAACATACATAGATAACAGGAGAATAATATTTATTCCGCAGGAAGTCACATAATAGTGAAAACAATGGAATAGTCACCTCACTGATATAATTTTAAGGGAAGGATGTATTATCCGGGTGTACGGTCCAACGGTAGTCGTGTTTACATAGGTCGATCGCTCGCGGTTAAGTTCCCGTATATTTTTTCTGTTATTTGACCCCTGCTCGCAATATGTATGATGATGACAATAAGCCCAGTAACTACATTCTTGCCAAATTTTAATATAAGTTTGGCTTACTGAAATGAGGAAATTGATAAAAATACAACTTTGTGCAATCTGCCTGTAGATTAGAATACCATGTTTTGTACACTATGGTTATTCTCTCAGACCCCTATGTACCCCCTGAGAAGTGCAAATGTACCCCTGGGGGTACATGTACCCCAAGTTGGGAACCCTTGGACTATACCCTGTTCTAAATAGTTAGGCCAGACATCGTGTACGATCGGGGGTATTAAGCGTGGTCATAGATTCCAGTGGTTTTCGCTCAACAAGTGTTATTGGTATCTTTATAGTTACTGGGAAAAGTGCTTATCCCTCAGAGTATTAGTCGTGTCCGAAACTTTGTGAAATATCTGACAACACTTATTAACCTCGATTGTACCTAACTTCTGCAATTAAAAAAAGGCTATAAAAAATGGGCTGTAAATGTCCACGCCTATTTCCTGGCTGACCCTTCCCAAATGGTAGACATAATAGCTCGATTCTAGTTGTTAGTGAGTTATAGAGGTTAATGTTCAAGAGTTTTGGCCTTATTATTTGGAACAGGGTATATAAAAGGATGGGTATCACCCCAACCCAAATATAAAGCCGGCATCAGTATGGGTCAATAGGCTCTTGGCATGTTTGTATGTGTGAATGTACAGTACACAGTGTAATACCGGTACCCAAAGTGGCATTGCGTGTCATATATAGAGAGCTATGGTGGTAACGAGTGGCTTGGTAGCATCATCTATAGGTAGTTTTTTAATCGAATTCACAGGCTAGACCCTTTAAAGGTTTGGAGGGATTACTAATATAAAAATGCTGTGTTTTGGGTTGTAGACTAGTATTTATTTGTACATCCAGAAAGACGGACAGAGTTAAAAAAGAAAGAGACGGGGAAGTAAGTGGTGTTTGGTTAATATGAGGAGAGAGAAAGAGAGAGAGAGAGGACACCATAGGAGTAAAGGCGAGCGAGAAGGCGTGTGGTTGCAATAAAGATAGCCCGTGTAATCTTAATTGTTGGGTTATTGGTACCAGGTGCTTGTTACTCACTCTCACTCTCTCTCTCTCTCTCTCTCTCTGTGTCTCTCTCTGTGTCTCTCTCTCTCTCTCTCTCCTCAAATTAGCCGCGCGCCTCTTAATTTCTCCACTTTATTACCCCCTCAGCTCTGTCTGTAGGTCAGCATGACTATCCCTATATTTGTTTGTATCTGCTTGTTTACCTATCTGTTTGATTGTCTGTCTGTATACCGATACGTACACTCGGTCAAAAAAGTATCTGCACCCCTACAATGATCATCTTGTGTGTACACTGCACAGCTCGGTAGGGTTGGCATGTCTGCCTGCAGCTATATCCATTTATATTACTACCTACCTATGCTACCTAAGACCTACTATCAGATGATCAGCGCAGGGGTGCATATACTGTTTTGACCGAGTGTACATATAGCTATCTGAACCTGCCAACTAAATGCTTAAAGTCGCACAAGGCTAAATTTATGATGGCGGCCTTATTATGAGAGTTTGCGATAGATGTACAAAGCCAAGTGTATGGCATTCACACCAAGTTGTGCAGCCTTCTCAAGCTTAATAGTGGTCATCCTGAGCTTGATAGATCTTTTCAGGATAATATCTATGCTACTGTTTCGGGTTCAGCGCTGAGGCAACAGCTAAATATTGATTCACTTTAATCATTAGCTGTTCATCATTCCCCCTCACTTTTGTGTTATTCCATGTTTACCTTTGATTTTACCCTACCACAAGCAGCCTCTTGAGAATTAACCGGTAATAATCTCTCTCTCGCTCTCGATCTCTGTTATCTCCCCACACCCCCAATTAGCTAACCTGCCCATCTTTTTCTCCTTACCTTTCCCGCCTTCTCTGATTTCCCTCTTCACAAATTGTCTCCCTCCATCCCTCCTTCGTGGGGTTCGCCTCACTCTTCTCTTTAATCTTAATCACGTCTCCCCACCCAACTCACTCTCACTCTCTCTCTCTCTCTCTCTCTCATACCTCTCTCCTTCTCTCTCATATTCTTCTCTCTCTCTCTCTCTCTCTCTCTCTCTCTCTCTCTCTCTCTCTCTCTCTCTCTCTCTCTCTCTCTCTCAACGTGACCCCCCTACGGCCCCCCATCCCAAGACCCAGATTACCGTGGCCCCAATAATGACTATATACCACCAACTTGAAGGGTCTCGCCGTGCATAGAAACCTCGTAAGATGGTTACTGGTGGTGATAAGGATGGTGAAATACTGTGGAGTGTACATTTGGCCTAATAAGTTATGCTACAGGAGAGAGAGAGAGAGAGAGAGAGAGAGAGAGAGAGAGAGAGAGAGAGAGAGAGAGAGAGAGAGAGAGAGAGAGATCTAATGTCCTTTTTTTGTATTAACCCATTCAAGCTCCAATACGGGTTTCTTTTCTGGTTTCTGGCTATTATTGGACGATTTTGTTCAGATTAGGAAGGATATATGGACGTCAAAGGGTTAATTGGGATAGTCTTCACCTTCTTTAGCTCTATAGATCCTTCCTAAGCTGTATAAAATCGTCTACTGAGAGCCAGAATAAACTGTCAAAACGCGGCATGATCCTCAAAGGGTAAATAATGTAGCAGTAGCTCCCTGTGTTTCACGTACATTAAGTGATTTACCCATCACAGGCGCTAAATGGCAAGATCAAGTAGAGATGAGCGTCGAGGCAACGTGCAGGTTAGGTTGCGCAAATTTAAACTATACCTTTACGATACATTTGGTGTCGTACAATAGTGCTTAACACCAGACCTCCCCGCTGTGTGGTCTGTGTGTCTACAATTATATACATCTCTAATTTAAGGGGAGATCTCCACTCGAGGGATTTTTTTCTTGACCCCTTTCTCCCTCATGTTTAGTCCCATTGCTTTTGATATTATAAAACGTTTGCCCCATTAGTTTAGCGATTTTAAGAACTTTCACCCCATATTAAGACCTTTCGTACAATTCAGGTGTCGATTTTATCCTGGCGAGCGATAGCGAGCCTGTAATTTAAGAGGAACCGGCCTTCGGCCGGGACATTTTTCTACCGAAAAATGTACAAATTTATCTTGAAAGGGAACTCAAGGGGGTGTAATTTTAAGCTTGATGGAGGCCTAGGGAACAAACTAAATACCTCCCCTTAAGAGACAGTTGTACATCATGCTTCACGCCTTCTACACAGTAGCAATGTACATTACGTTAGGCATTATTTAAGTGAATGTATATCAATAGACAATTGAATTAAGCCTTCGTATGAATTAACTAAATGACGTAACCAATTGACACTATGTTTAACTACGTTTGCTTTGCAGAAATGTCTGAAGAATGTTGAATAAGAGTTACAATACTATAAAAAGAGGCGCGTGAAAGAATCCCTTGTTATGTACATGGCGTTTGGAATATCCCGCATGCCATTATATTATTACAAATAGTTGATGGCCCTGTAAAGTTCGTTACTGGCTTGTTGTACAGTTGGTCAAATAAGTCGTGTCGCCACTGGCATTACGTTTTGCTCGCTGTATTAAGGGGAGGAAGACCGTTTTTCTGGACCCCCTTCTTCCTAATGTTTAGCCCCACTAGTTTTGATATTATAAGACGTTCGGCCCATTAGTTTGGCGATTTTAACACCTTTCGCCCCATTTCGTTGTCAATTTTAAGATATTTCGTGCCATTTAGATGTCGATTTTTCCCTGGCGAGCGTAAGCGAGCCTGCAATTTTAAGAGGAACCGGCCTTCGGCCGGGACATTTTTCTACCGAGAAATGTACAAATTTATCTTGAAGGGGAGTCTAGGGGGTGTTTTTCTAAGCTTGATGGAGGTCTAGGGAGGAAAGTAAAAAAAATATGAATACATGAATTAATAAACAAAACAAATGGCCAGTCTTCATGTCTGTCAGATGTTGACTAGGGTGTGTAAAGATAGGAACATGTTTGTATACCTCACTGGAAACGATGAAGTAATGCTTGGAGATAGTGCTGACCACCAATTATTGCTCGAGAAATATATATACTTGGTACCGCGACATGAGTTATTTGGCCGACTGTACTGACTGTTATCTCTGAGCGCTGTCATAAACTGCTTTGTGTGTTTGTCACTAATGGTTTTTAAGGGGCTATAACACCTATGTTTTATTTGGAGGGATCCGATTACAAACGACAAGATGCTAAGATTATTCACTGACATATCGCTGCTATTTATTATACCCGGTACAGACGTTTGTATAACCTATATTAATTAGGCACACACGTAGATAAAGTGAAACGTTAAGTGAAATTGTTAATATATATATATATATATATATATATATATATATATATATATATATATATATATATGGGGGGGTTTTGTTTTTTGTGGTTTTTGTTTTGTTTTTTGTTGGTTTGGGGTTTTTTTTTTTTTTTTTTTTGGTGGGTTGGGTTTTTTTTGTTTATGGTGGTTAAGGGGGGTTTTTGTTATTGTTTTTTTTTTTTTGTGGTGTGGGTTGGGTATTGGTGTGTGTTGGGTTTTTTTTTTGTTTTTTTTGTTTTTTTGTTGTTTTTGTTGTTTTTTGTTGTGGTTAGGGGGGTTTGGGTTTGGGGGGGGGGTTTTGGTGGGGTGTTTGGGTTTTTGTTTTGTTTTGTGTTGTTGTGTTTTAGGGGGTTTGGTGTTTGTTTGGGGGTGGTGTTGTAGGGGGTTGGTGGAACAGAGAGAAAGAGAGAGAGAGAGAGAGAGAGAGAGAGAGAGAGAGAGAGAGAGAGAGAGAGAGAGAGAGAGAGAGAGTGTGTGAGAGTGTGTGAGTGTGTGAGAGTGAGAGAGAGCACACACATACACACACCACATAGTACAAAAACGTTCGTACTCCCATTACTTTTAAATATTCATGGGATTCCTTTACGCTTATTGTACCGGCAATCCATGTACAGTCAGAACCAAAAGATGTCCTCCACCCTCACAAATCCAACTATTATCCTCTCTTGATTCACAGTATATAGAGCACTTAAGGGGAGATCTCCACTCGAGGGATTTTTTGTCTTGACCCATTTCTCCCTCATGTTTAGCCCCATTGCTTTTGATATTATAAAAAGTTTGCCCCATTAGTTTAGCAATTTTAAGAACTTTCACCCCATATTAAGACCTTTCGTGCCATTCAGGTGTCAATATTATCCTGGCGAGCGATAGCGAGCCTGTAATTTAAGAGGAACCGGCCTTCGGCCGACATTTTTCTACCAAAAAATGTACAAATTTATCTTGAAAGGGACTCAAGGGGGTGTAATTTTAAGCTTGATGGAGGTCTAGGGAACAAACTAAATACCTCCCCTTAACAATACCTTGAATGTATCAGCTTTGTTTATGTGTGTTAGCGATTATCTTGTTTACAAATAGAGGAATAACCAAAGTATATATTATGGAGGTAGGCCCCGACTTTTGAGCGTGGGTGTACAATACGGACCCTTATTAACCACTTCAGTGTACGATGACGCCATTGACTTCTTATTCTGGTTACCACTATACGATTATATATACTCGGCATAAGGCAAATCTAAAGGAGTTTGACAGGTAACTGTTTTTACCTCTTAGATACCCATAGATCCTTCTTAAAGTGAATCTAATCGTCAAATTTTAGTTTGATTATAATTAAAGTGACGCAATAGGCGAGCTTACACGTAGCACATGTCCGCATTTCTTTTGTCCGATTCGCTTGATTGACGGCTAGATATATGGACCTTAGTGTGGTGATATATGGACTGTGGGGAGGTGTGGTGGAGTGGTCTTGCCACTGGCCTGGTAATCCAAAGGTCCCGGGTTCAAATCCCGATGTATCAATGGGAAGATATTATTGGGATGGAATTTGTGCTGTACCTAGTATTAGTGCATTACCACAAGCCCACCGAAACGTCAATAAAATACCCTCATTGTTCCCTGATTAAATAGCACTGTATGAATATTCCCATATTCAAAATATGCTACAGGGGTGCAATGCCTGGTGAGTTATCTGCTCAACAGGTGGCGTTGTGTGTGTGTAAGTGTGAGAGTCCGAGTGTAGGGGGTGGGACAGTGAAGCACGGGAACGAGATGGCTTCAGAGATGGGGTCGTTTCGGGCCATGAGTGAGCACCGTGCCTCATGTGAAGGCAAGATGGCAGGTGCTCGTTGTACTCTACGTGCTTCACATCTCTCACTCCCTAGACTGGAACAAGACCTCACGGGCTTCACTGTTCATTGTAAAGCGGTGAATGTTAAGGCTCTCAGCCTATGCCCGAGAGGAAGTAAGTTGGAATATAGAAAAAAAAAAAAAAAAAAAAATAGTGGACACTCCAAAAATCTGGCCAAGTCATATCCATATTATGTAAAGTACTTATCAGTTCTATACCTGTTAATTTTGCATGTCGATAAAGACCAAATGTAAACTTTTGAATAAGGTCAACATGTAGGCCTATCTGTGCCATACAGTAAGGGAAGATGGGTCGTTTTTATGGTCCCTTTCTTCCTCATGTTTAGCCCCATCCATTTACAGATTTTAAGACGCTCCGCCCATTCATTTAACGATTTTAACACCTTTCGCCCCACTTCGTTGTTAATTTTAAGACCCTTCGTGCCATTTAGGTGTCGATTTTTTCCTGGCGAGCGATAGCGAGCTCGTAATCTTAAGAGAAAAAACGTCTGAATTAAAACAGTTGGCTGAATGGGGCCGAATGGATACAAGCCAGGGAAAGAGAGAAAAGGAGAGAAAGCTAAAAAAAAAAAAAAGTGACCCTCCTTAAGGGGAGATATCCACTTGAGAGATTTTTTTCTTGACTCCTTTCTCCCTCATGTTTCGCCCCATTGCTTTTCTAATTTTAAGACGTTCGCCCCATTATTTTGACGATTTTAAAAACTTTCGACCCATTTCTGTCAATTTTAAGACCTTTCGTGCCATGTAGGTGTCGATTTTATCCTGGCGAGCGATAGCGAGCCTGTAATATAAGAGAAACCGGCTTTCAGCCGGGACATTTTTCTACCGAAAAATGTACAAATTTATCTTGAAAGGGGGTCTAGGGGGAGTAATTTTAAGCTTGATGGAAGTCTAGGGAATCAACTAAAAACCTCCCCTTAACTGGTCGACTCCCCTGCATTCCGTCCACCCATACCCTCGTGATTACTCTCATATACATTACCCATATACATTACCCACTCTCATATACATTACCCATATACATTACCCACTCTCATATACATTACCCATAACTACAGTGGCTGTCATGAGGAAATTACCCCTCTCTTTTCCACTCAATACTCTTGGACCGTAAATATTGCAGCGGTTGTAGGGAAAGAAATGGGATAGGATCGTTAGACTTAGTTTGCATAATTGATTGTAACTATATTAATAAGTAACAAGACCCCGTGCTTTAAAATGAATCACCCATTACAAACCCCAATGTACGGTACTTGAATACACTAATGAAAACATATTATGGTCCTCCCGGGACACCACCCACACCCAGAACATAAGCACCTAAACCATTACACCGCCAACACAGTTAAGGGGAGGTTTCTACTTGAGGGATTTTTTTCTGGACCCCTTTCTCCCTCATGTTTAGCCCCATTGCTTTTGAGATTTTAAGACGTTCGCCCTAGTAGTTTTGACATTTTAAGACATGTTGCCCCATTTCTGTCAATTTTAAGACCTTTCGTGCCATTAAGGTGTCGATTTTTTCCTGGCGAGCGATAGCGAGCCTGTATTTTAAGAGCAACCGGCCTCCGGCCGGGACATTTTTCTACCGAAAAATGTACAAATTTATCTTGAAAGGGGGTCTAGGGGGTGTAATTTTAAGCTTGATGAAAACGTAGGGCACAAACTAAATACCTCCCCTTAAAGGTGGCGTACACGATCATGTTAATTATTAGTTACAGTTATACCTTGCATAATCTTCCAACCTCATACGTTTGTCACTCGCTAACTGGCATGTTGATATATATTTCTCATTGTTCACTCAATACTCCTGGGCAACAATAGGTGCGATTATGGAGGAAACAAATATGATAAGATCAGTAAACTTGATGTAACTTATTTGTTTACTTATTGATATTCGATAATCGTACTTGTCGTGTCTTAGCTCAGCATGTGTCTGAATAGCTAACCAAAATTCTGTATTCAAACTTAATGTAATCACCTTGATACATTGCTCATAACTATAGTACCTGTCAGACATAAAATACTACCTCTCTTAACCACCTAACGTTCCACTTTAACGCGCCATAAAATCATGCACGAATGGCTGCACTCAATCACACAAACACGAGCACAATGTGTTAGAAAAACTGTATAATGTTAACTTCGCTTTACAAAAAATAATAACGTGATCACAAAAGTGCCAGCCTGACGGGGAGGGATTGTGGTGCAGTCCCTCCCTGGCTAAAATGCATAAATCTAAGCCGCTTTTACTGTATTAATAGTAGGGGGTTGGATAGACAGAGGAAAAACAGTGTTCTCAAATACATCATGATCAGTGTCCCTATGTAGACCTAATCTGCGTACTTACAGGAACTTTGAAGATTTGATGTGACCCAGTAGTGCAGTTCACACACACACACACACACACACACACACACACACACACACACACACACACACACACATACTAACGTGTTTGTTCAATTCCATATATATAGTAATCCTCCCAGTCAAAATCGACTACTCTCTCTCTCTCTCTCTCTCACACACACACACACACACACACACACACACACACACACACACACACACACACACACACACACACACACACACACACACACTAACGTGTTTGTTCAATTCCAAATATATAGTAATCCTCCCAGTCAAAATCGACTACTCTCTCTCTCTCCCTGGTGATGGGCTGGTCTATCAGAGTGAGAACTGAGCGATCTCTGCCATACCCATAGCTTACTCTGACTGTTCCTTTTACTTATATATTTTCTAGATCTCGAGTGACGGCGTCTCTTCCGTGGATTGACCTCCCAATCTACCAAGATTGGAAGCCAAAGCGTCACATTTTTCCCTTGCCCCTCAACTTTCTCTTCATAATTGCTGAGGGGCACAGGGCCCTGGGTGGTTGGTTTCCCGGGCGTTTCCGCACCCTCCTCGGCTCCCCGCCTTGGAGTGGCTTCGGTCACCCAGGCTTTGTTGTGGTCGGTAGGGAGGGTTCTGTGGGGGCGCTCGGTTATGGCCTTGGCCGTGCTCGGAGCCTTGGGGCTGTTCGGCCAGGCAGCTTGGGGAACAACAACAACAACAACAACTCTCTCTCTCTCTCTCTCTCTCTCTCTCTCTCTCTCTCTCTCTCTCTCTCTCTCACACATACACACACACACACATACATACTAACGTGTTTGTTCAATTCCAAATATATAGTAATCCTCCCAGTCAAAATCGACTACTCTCTCTCTCTCTCTCTCTCTCTCTCTCTCTCTCTCTCTCACACCTCTACAATCCATCAAACCCACCACCACAGCAGTTTTCCAAAGGGGGGGGGGGGGGGGGGGGTATAGCTCGCAGTTTACCGGGCCATAAAAACGGCTCCCATCGTCCAGTTCCGCTAACCCGCCCCTCACACTCTCTTATAACCCGGCTAGGAATATGAAATAGTAGCCTGGGGTGTGATGTACGGTGTGTGGGGTGACGGGGCTGATGTACGGGGGCGAAAATGGAATAACAAGGCTGAATATTAGCTTGAAAGGTGAGGCAATAGGGACAGAAATTGGGAAATACTGTAACTTGACATTTCGCTAGTTATACTGTATGTGAAAATATTTATAAGCGTTAGGCTGGGTAAGTTATTTTAATATATATATATATATGAGAAAACTCAGGAGTATGTGCAAACAAGTTCGGTAATACAGTATATATATGATAATAAGGGAACTTGAGTTAATATTATATTGAAATGTGTGCAAACTGCGGAATATGCATGCCCATAGGTAAAACTATGTAGAAATATGTGAACAGAGAAACCATTACTGAATATGAGCCAAATTGTGTAAGGAATGTATAAACAAACTTCATATATTTCACGTTTTTTTCGTTTTTTTTTCTTCTTCAAATCCACTAAGTCTACATACCGGTAGGTATTGAAAATCAAGAAATATATGGGAAAACAAGATCCATTCTACAGTACAACAGCTGGTGAAATGTAACAAAGCTATGAAGGTTAATTAGGTCTACCTCAGGGTTTGGACAGATAAGGTGATATACCTGATGTGAATAGAGTATACTGGTAGTGGTGACAGTGGTACAAATCTTAGATTGTTAATTTGTATTGAGGACTAGACGTTCACATGCGTGTATCCAACCCACAAACTCGGGTGGCCCCAGAGTGGATTCGAAACTCTGCCACACTATAGGTTGATCTTCACCAGATTAACGTGCAGCGCACTCTACGCTCTCCACTTTTGAGTCACTCATGTGTGAGCGTGTGCAAAAACTAATGCCATCTATTGCCCTACACATTCATTTCTGGGGTCTCCCTTGATTTGCAGGTGTTTGAATGATATGGCCTAGGAATATAGCATACACAAATGAAGCGATAAAGTATTCTTCGCAAAAGGGTTATGTAGCGAAAAATTAATAATCACAAAAAGAGAGTGAACTCCTAGAGTTATACCCCTGTTTTACACACACCTACGATACTTGAATCGTAAATGGAGGTATTATACAAGAGCTGTTATTTTAGCCAATTTGCTATTGCCAAAATGATTCCAGTGATATTTCTGGGATCTTTTGAATTGGTATCGAAAACTAAAGTGAAGGTACAGGTAGTGGTAACAGTAATCATAATAATTTTAGGTCTTCTGTTAACACTTTACCACTATAACCTATGATGGGGCGTCATACATTTTCGTTTTCTAGAATCCTATTCGCTGCTATAGGCGAACAGAGGCATCAGGTGTGACAAAATACCCAAATATCTCCACCTGCCCGGGTTCGAACCTAGGTCTTCTTGGTTGTGAGCCAAGTGCGCTACCTAGTACACCGTAGACCACCATTTACTATAGTATTATAGGGAGCTGAACTATGAAAAACTGTCAGTCCAGAAGTGCTGAAGAAAGTTAAAGGAAAAATCGCTCGTAAAGTACCCGCTTTATTGGGTAGCTGTTTGTGAATACTCCTGATATGACTCTAATGGCCAAGTGGTTAACTCATTGATTACTATACTGCACCTCCTATTAACCCTCTCAGCATACCATGACACTTTCTTCCTATGTATTCTGGCTAGTATTAGACGATTTTATGATGTTCAGGAAGGGTTTAATGTAAGTTTAAGGGAAAATTGGGATAGATTCTTACATACTGTATAAGATATATAAAATCGCTTAGTGTTATCAAGAATGATGTATACAATAACACGATATGTCTGCATAAAATCGTCTTGAGGTACCAACAAAAATACAACAACATACTAAAGTGAATGATTGGTTATAATAAAAAATATATATGGGAGCACATAAAACAAATCTCCAATGATATTCCTGATTTACAATAAAGAGACTGGTGGCACTACAGCGAACCAGCACGACACACACCCCGACTAAATGAAAGGGTGCGAGGAAATATGATCCACTGATAAAAGCCAAACTTGTGATGAATGGCAGTGAATGTGACAAGACTGCTATAATATACAGTACGGGATACAGTACACTACTATAACTGATGGTCGTACACACACAAATACTAATTTATGAGGATACACACAAACAAACACGTATGCATGTACTCTATACATTCACACGCACACACACATATATATGGTTGTTTACAGTCACACACACACACGTATGGCTGTATACACTCACACACATACACACATGTTGTATAGTAAACATACATACATAATTTCACACGGTGGCCGAGAGAACTAAATACTCTACTGTATATTAGAAGTTGTTTGCTTAGGCAGTAAGGGATCGAATCCATCTGTGTACAGGTACTATTTCTTTGACAAATCGTTCTTGGTTGTGCACTGTTAAATTCAAGTGTGCAATATAGGACAAACAATTACAACACAAATAATACGCATAATAAGTGTATAATAGTCGTTTAGTGTAGTCGTTCCAACTTTTTCAGGGTTTTGAACATATAAGTGGTAAAAAATTACGAATGTGTAATATAATGAATTCTAGAAAAATTAAGCTTTTTAAAATATGTTCATATTACCAATCTTAAAATTAGTACGATTCCAGTTTTGTTAGTTATGTGTTCTACTATACACACTTAATATTCTCAGTGTGAAGATTATGTGTGGACGAGCTGGCATCACGCGGTTCATTGTTCACGTCCTACCCCTTGGAGGCTAAGTAGGCTACTATTTGGCAGCTAAGGTCAATCTGTTGACCACTTACGATAAGATAGGTTAGGGAATTGTGTACCATATGTTCAGCCTCATTGGCTGTCTGCTCGAACAAAAATAATTCATTATTTGTATAATAATATTTGTATATACACATAGACCTACAAACATACAAACACACACAAGTAAATATATATGCATTCCGCTCTATTAGCATCTAACACCCATGCCGGTAACCGAATGAACAATGGCTTGCTTTGTTCGCCATTAAATGTCTTTGGAGGCTGACAGGACCCGGCCTTTATTGCACAGCTAACACTTGCACAGCAAGCCGAGCAAGCAAGAGCTCACTTTGTTCACCTGTAACGTACGGCCACGAAGGCCAATGGAAATCGGCATATGTCCCTCCCCGGGTCGAGTGACACCCAAATTAGCTGGTACCCCTTTCCCCAATCCTACACTCCTTGGAGTGGGCACAGGCAACAGGGGCCGCCAGGCCCTGACCTAGGTTACTTCACAATTCGAGTAACCCCCAAAGCTCCCAAGATCTCCTATCCTAGAATCTTTGGCATGAGCACAGGTAACACCTGACAATAGGGGAGGTGTGGCGGAGTGGTCTTGCCACTGGACTGGTAATCCAATGGACCCGGGTTCGAATCCCAATATGTCAATGGGAAGATATTATTGAGATGGAATTTGTGCTGTACCTAGTATCAGTACATTACCACAGCACACCGAAATGCCAAAAAAATACCCTCATTGTTCCCTGATCAAATAGAATTGTATGAATATTCCCATATTCAAAAATATGCTACAGGGGGGCAATGCCTAGTGAGTTAATTGCTCAATAGGTGGCGTTCTGAGAGTGAGGGTCCGAGACTGGGGGATGAGACTGTGAAGCACGGAGGCGAGGCAGCTTCAGAGATGAAGTTGCTTCGAGCTGTGAAGCTTCGCACGTCTCACTCCCTAGACTGGAGCAAGACCTCACGGGCCTCACTGTATTCAGCGGTAGAGTGTAAAGGCTACCAGCCTATGCCCGAGAGAGAGTAGTTGGAATATAGAGAAAAAAGAATAAAAAAATAAATACAAAAACAAATCTGGCTAGTTTCGAAGCCCGACAGGAATTGGCCTATGTAACTTCCCGGGTCGAGTTATCCCCATACTACCCAGGACCCGACCCATAGACTCTCTGGCCTGAGCGGCTATAGCTTGCAAATAGAGAATCAAACACAACGATAGTCAGACTTATCATCTATATATATATATATATATATATATATATATATATATATATATATATATATATATTCAGGTATATACTGAATCATATAAATTGTTGAATATGATATGACTGAACATGCGTTTGAGAGAGAGAGAGAGAGAGAGATAGAGATAATTGACTTTAGTTACATATCCTGTAATACGTATATCCTAGACAAATATAGCTGTCATCATAGACCTTGGCTGTCATCAGATATTTCCGTAAACAATAATATACGTATCAACTCAAAATAAATCAGACCTCAATCCCATAGGAAATGAGACACACACACGCGCGTACTCTCACTCTCTCTCTCTCTCTCTCTCTCACACACACACACACACACACGTACTCTATCTCTCTCTCTCACACACAATACACACACACACACACACACACACACACACACATACACCAAACACTTCTGAGAAAGGGACCTTGAGAGGGAACGCTCAAGTGAATACGATCATGAAGGTGTGCGTGTGAGTCTGTTTGTGTGTGTAGGTATAAATATTATATGTGTGTGTGTGTGTGTGTGTGTGTGTGTGTGTGTATTTTGTGTATGCATGTAACTTAAATTTGAGTTTATAATATAGTAATTGTTTATATTATTACATACTTATATTCCATATTTACTTACAGTTACATGTGTATTGTGGGCGTGTTTGTCTTGGTAATGTGCGCGTGCGTGAGTGTGAGTGTAAGTGTTGGCATACATTTAAATATTCCACCAAGAATTCTCAGTATTACGAGGCAGACTGTGTGTATGTGTATGTGTATGTGTATGTATGTGTGTGTGTGTGTGTGTGTGTGTGTGGTTGTGTCTGTGTGTGGTTGTGTGTGTGTGTGTGTGGGGGGGGGGGGGGGGGTTGTGTGTGTGTGTGTGTGTGGGGGGGGGGGGGGGGGGGGTGTGTGTGTGTGTGTGTGTGTGTGTGTGTGTGTGTGTGTGTGTGTGTGTGTGTGTGTGTGTGTGTGTGTGTGTGTGTGTGTGTGTGTGTCTGTGTGTGGTTGTGTGTGTGTGTGTGGTTGTGTGTGTGTGGTTGTGTCTTGTGTGTGGTTGTGTCTTGTGTGTGGTTGTGTGTGTGTGTAAAGGAGGAGGTTTGGTCATTAATATTATCATACCACAATATATTACTCCTTTCTTCCTCGCCATCATTAGTCTTACATAATTTCCTCTCTTTTATTCGTTATTCTATTTCCTTACATTCATGTTCCTGTTTTCCTTAGTTTAACTTTATATCAATATTATTATATCACTAAATATATAATGGTTTTCTATTTATCATTAGCCGATTTCACCATTTAGCTCTTTACGAATTGTTACTCTCATTAATTCTATATATAATTTCCTCAGTTTTATTATATACCATTTCATATTGTATATTATATATGCCCTTTTATATCTACATATCTTAATTTTTTCTTTTATTTTTACTATACCCTAATACAATTTTCCTTTTCTGTCCATCACCCATCTTACATTTGAATTTGTTTCTCTCTATTTTATATCATTACATTCAGCTTCATATTAATTTTATTTCTATGCTTATCTCCTCTTCTTGTGATGTATAATAGTCTACCAAAATATAGTTGTCTACACCATTATTTTCGCCTCAGTCCTTTCCTTTTAATCTCTCACATTCATCCATTTTTGTTTGATCTTTGTATTTATTATTTTGATAGTTTTTGTCTTTTCTCGTCATTTTTTCTTTCGCTTATCTTATTTTCTCTATTCATTATTATCGCCATACTTGAACTATATCTCCCGTCTCTTCCCTCCACATCTTAACTAACAATATTATAGCTTTTCCTCTCTCATCCTCTTCCTCTGTTATTCTCTCTCCTAACTCCTATTCGTTTGTTTTTCTTTTGTGTTGTAATAATTGTTCTCTTCCATATTACCTTGTTTTGTTATTGAGGAGGTGTTTATTCTGGACCCCCTTCTCCCTCATGTTTAGCTACAATAGTTTGTTTTATATTTCAAGACACTCGCCCCATTATTTTGGTGATTTTAAGACCTCTAGCCCCATTTCTTTATCAATCGTATATTTCAAGACGCTCGCCCCATTATTTTGGTGATGTTAACCCTTTCGCTGCGGGTGACGTTCTGGAATGTTTTGGCAAGTTACAGAAATTTCCAGGCTTTAAAAGCCTGTAAAAAACTTAAAAATCGAGTCAGTGGGTGGGAGTGTGAGGGACCCACCTCCGACCCTCAGAGCACCGAGCGGCTCACTGAGCTAAGCTGTGTCTCGGGCGAGTCTCTCTCTGTCTCTCTCACCAGTGTAGCCAAGCGAGCGAGTGTTACATAATAGCAGGGTTCCCGCGTTTCACTGGGACCACTGCGGGTGAACCAGACCACGTACACGGTCCGTTCTGGTGTCATTTTGAAGCTATTTTCGCCTAGTTTTTGGCAGAATACACATCATTTAATGCAGATGCTTGATTTATCATTCAGGAGTGCCTGAATATGCTCTAAATAGCCCAAACATAGCCGCAGCCAAAGGGTTAAGACCTCTAGCCCCATTTCTTTATCAATCGTAAGACTTTTCGCGTCATTTAGATGCCGGTTTTTTCCCCTGGCGAACGAAAGTGACCCTGTAATATTATAGGAGGAACTTGTGGATTATTATTATTATTTTTTTTTTTTTTTTTTTTTTTTTTTTTTTTTTTTTTTTTTTTACAGCTTGATGGAGGTCTAGTGGGCAAACTAAAAAGTAGTTATAGTAATAATAAATAAATTAATATATACCGGGTACAGAAAATAAAACTATAAACCTCCCCTTTATAATTTCACACTATAATATTTGTTCTTGTTTCTTCCTCCCTACCATTAGTCTCACACCATTCCTGTTTGACCATCATCAGTATTTCTTCTATTTCCTTTCCTTTCATCTTCTTCTCCTTTGCCATAATACTAATAACTTACTTGTTAACTCTTAGAAGATACGATGACCCGTTTATTTTCTGCTTGCTGGTTATTAATAGACGATTTTATTCAGATTAGGAAGGGTATATGGAAGTCAGAGGGTTAAGTGGGATAGTCTTTACCTTTATAATTCCCACAAATCCTTCCCAAATTGCATAAAATCGTCTAATGATAGCCAGAATACACTGTCAAAAAGCGTCATAATCTTCAATGGCTTATTTTCCTCTTTGCTATTAATGTCATCACACCATTGTATTTCCCCCTCTTTACTCGTACATACACCTGTTCCCGTGTATATTCCAGGCTTCCTTCTCTTTTCAATTTTACTCCATTTATTAATATCTGTCTTTCGTTTGCTTTTATTTCTCTTCTTTCCTTTATTACAAATTATAGAAGACACACATAAACAAATATAAAGAAGTGTCCAAAGAAAAGGAGAAACGAAGAAAAGAAGACCAATTTAATACAAAAATGAAGGAGACAGAAAGGGAATGGACAAAAACAAAGGGAGTGGAAGAATAAAGGAGCAAAACAGAAGAAGTGATAAATTATGTGAGAGCACCAAGGAGATGGAGACAGAATATATGGGAGGAGGAGAGGGAAGAAAGAGGAGGAAATGAGAGGGGAGAGAGAGATATTCAGAAAAGTAGACACACACACACATATATAAACAGATAGAGAGATATGGACAGATAGCTAGCTAGCTAGATAAATAGATATATACAAAGGAATACAAAGGCAGGCAAGCAACAACAGACCTAAAGGTAGACAATTATAGATGGGCATCGAAAACAAACAAGTGAAGATAGATAGAGATACAACTACTATCTACCCAATATTCTATTAACTGTTCTGACAAACTATTTGGAACATAGATAGAAATTTTTTCCAGGTAGAATAGATCTTAAGAGAACAAATGTCCACATACTTTCGTGTTAAACCTCATTATGTCAAACTTTGAACCTTGGTTGAGTGTGCTACACTGTATATATTGAGAGTAAATACTTTAATTTATTATACATTTCAGAGCCAATAATAATGTTAATTTGTGTATTAACTTCACTTCGCAATCTATGAGTTTATAATGAAGGGATGTCTACAAATCTCAACCGACTCTCGTAACATAGTCTCCGAATTGATATACGGTAATATGTTTTGCAGTTCTATCTTCTATATTGATATACGGTAATATGTTTTGCAGTTCTATCTTCTATATTGATATACGGTAATATGTTTTGCAGTTCTATCTTCTATATTGATATACGGTAATATGTTTTGCAGTTCTATCTTCTATATTTCCCAGGTTGTTGGAGGCACAGTAATTGCACAGTAAATTCCTGAAGTGGTTGAATTAGAACATTATAAAGCGTATGAACTTTCTGTATATACCTATGTCCAAAGAGTCTCACAATATAGTCGATGTTGAGCTATCTTAATTTAGGAGCATTGATGGTGAACTTTAGATCTCTGCTAATCATAACACAAAAGAACATTCATAGGTCGATTGTTTCAGCTGTAGAGGTTTTTGTTAATAGTCAATATTATGAGTTACACTTCGTTTGACCGATAAAAATCACCTTTCAAAAGCTCATCTGCATATGTCATACGTCACGCCTCAACTCACTACCTAATGTCACCTACTTGTAGGTGACATTAGGTAGTGAGTTGAGACGTGACATGTGAAAGGGTTGCTCACATTTACTTAAAGTATCATGCCATCTGCAAACATTACACCACATTCAAAAAAGCAACATCAATGTCACTGACATTTTACTCAATGTGTTATCTAATTTTGCCCTTTCCCTATATAATGAGAAAATATGTTTAAAGATATACAGTACAGTACAGTATATACTGTATATATATTTACAGTGCAGTATATACTGTATATATATTTATTTGTTATTATTCAATAATAATCTAAGGCACTTCCCTTGTCACAGTCCCTTAACCCTTTCAATATGATCCAGCAAATTGTGTTTCAAGCTAGATAATTTCATACGATATTATTAAACTTGGAAAGGACCTGTCAGGGTGAAAAGTATTATGGAAACAGTAATTAAATTGTATTAATATTAGAGGTCTTCCTTAATATGAGCAAAATCGTCTATCAGTAGCATTAATAAAGTAGTTAATGAGTAATCTAATTGAAAGGGGTACCATCCATCTCTCTCTCTCTCTCTCTCTCTCTCTCTCTCTCTCTCTCTCTCTCTCTCTCTCTCTCTCTAAAGACAGTAAAGTATGTCTCTCAGTGGGCAACCTTGACACAAGCTAAGGAGGGGAGGACCTTCCATGACATAGTGCCCTTGGTTTATACTCGCACACACCCTTAGTTCTCGTATCTTCCCCTCTCATCCTCCATTTTCCCCTCTTTCTTCGCATTTTGTTTCTATTGCTCTTCTTCCTTATCGCTCTATTTTATTCCTGTTCTTATCTCGTCCTCTTCATTCTATATGCTTCATTTTTCATGGTTGCATTTCCTTATATACTTCCATTCTATGTTTCGCCTTGGCCTCTACTCCCACTGTTCTCCCCTCTCTTTTCTTCCTTCTCTTTTCATCTTTCCTCTCCTCACTTTTCCTCTCTTTCTCTCCCCCCTTTTCAATTTCCCTTCCTCACTTTAAGTTACAGAAGTGTGTCTCAGTGGGTAACCTAGACACAACCTCAGGAGGGCAGGTCATTGTAAATAATACACTGCCCTTGATCTTCACTCTCTGCTTTACCCTTGGTTAACATTACCCCCCTCACCCCTTTCCCCATTCTGCTTACCCGTCTGTTTTTATCTTCTTCGTGTTTTTATATACGTTACTCCTACTTCTTGTTTTACTATCTACAACATCTTTTCATTCCTCCTTCCCTTCTTCCAGTTTTCCTACGTCTTCCTTCTCAATTTTACCTTTTCCCCTTGTCTGTGTTTCCGTGTCTGTCTTTCTCTGAGGCTTGGTAGAGAGTACAGTATGTCTCTCTGTGGGTAGCCTTGACACAACCTAAGGAGGGGAGAATCTTACATGACATACTGCCCTTGTTCTGCACTCACATCCATCCTTAGTTAAAACATTTATAAGTCCATCCTCCTATAACGCGACTATATGGGCGGCAGAGCCCGTCGCGCCGTAGGAATTCGCGTTATAGGAATAACACTTTATATGGAGATAATTCTATATGGGTCTGCACTCCCCAATTCTGACCCTTTTTTCCGGATTTCTTGCTAAGTCAACACCTATATAACCTACCAGATATCATTAAACCATTAACAAGTATTAAAAGACATCACTTACTTTAAAACTAATGAAGAAAAAGATGATAGTAGAGGGCCGATCCTACCCTCGCACTACATGAAATTCGCACTATGTGATCGCATATAATACGGCGGCGGCAATACGGCGGTAAATAAAAGTGACCGATCGGTCCTAGGAAAACCCTAGAATATATCAAAATATGAATAAATAATAGAGAAATTAGTTAGGGAATGATTGAATCTACAATATCATGGCCACAATTAATAAAATATAACTAGGGACCCCCCCCCCCTCTCGTGTTAAAGGAGGATCGCGTTGTAGGAATTCGTGTTATAGGAGGATAGACTGGTACTGTTTTCTTCATTCTCTTCCATATCTTCATTTTTTGTCTCTTCTACTCTTCCTCTTTCTCGCTTTCTTTTATTCCCATTACTCTCCCGTCCTACCCCCATGACTTAGATAGATAGATAGATATAGATAGGCAGAGAGACTAAAGTTAGAGACTGTAAAGTATGTCTCTCAGTGGGTAATTTTGAC
Organism: Paralithodes platypus; assembly: GCA_032716605.1. Lineage (NCBI taxonomy): Eukaryota > Metazoa > Arthropoda > Malacostraca > Decapoda > Lithodidae > Paralithodes > Paralithodes platypus. The sequence goes on from CM064508.1 coordinate 39,280,329, forward strand.
ACGACCTAAGGAGGGGAGGACCTTACAAAACATAGTGCCCTTGGTCTCCGATCTCACCTACCCTTAGTTAACACATTCTACCCTTTCTCTCTCTTCTGTATCATGCTTTCTTATATGTTACCCCTCCATGTCATTTATTCTATTTACCATTTACAATAATTCTCTCTTCCTCTTTCTCTCCTCTCTTTCCCTTCTTCTTTCAGTGTTCCTACCTCATCCTTCTCAATTTTCCCCTTTACCCGTGTCTGTTTCCATGTTTTGTCTTTCTCAGAGGCTAGATAGACAGTAGTCTCTCTCTCTCTCACACACTCTCTCTCTCTCACTCTCACTCTCACACTTTCTCTCTCTCTCTCTCTGGGTATCCTTAAGACAACCTTAGGAGGGGAGGACCTTACATGACATACTGCCCTTGGTCTCTTGTCTCACCCACCCTTAGTTAAAACATTGCTCCCTCCCTCTTCCTCCTTCCTTTTCCTTCACTCATATTATGTCCTTCTCATCTTCTCTCTTTAATCATTCTCTTTATCTAGTCTCTCTTCTCTATCTTTCCTTTTCTTTCCCTTTCTTTCTCTCCATCTCTCCGTAGGCCTATTCCGATTATTTTCTCCAACATCATTGTTCTCTCTATTACCTATACTATTTATCCTTAAGGATGTGTGCGTGTGTGTTGTTAATTATATGTGTGTGTGTGTGTGTGTGTGTGTGTGTGTGTGTGTGTGTGTGCGCGTGTGTGTGTGAGGGATACCGGGCTAACTGTACACGTAGCACATTTAATAAAGTGTTTCCTAAAGTGCTTCCTCCCACTCGTTGTGACACTTAACAGGTGGGGGACGGAATATTAAACCGCCCATTATGTCTTATCTCCCGCCCCTGTAAGCACCTTCTAGCATAATACTCTCTCTCTCACAACACACACACACACACACACACACACACACACACACACTTTACCTATCTAATTATCCCTACTTAGTTAATCTATATTCTCATTTATATTGGCCTCCCTCTTTCTCTCCCTCGCTCTCGCTCTCTCATAATTGATGAAGAGGCACAGAGTGAATAGAACTCTTCTTATCTTCAAATCAGTATGTATAATTACTCTATCTAAATGTAATTATCTCAAGTAATTACTAGTCGTTTATACCATTTCCGATTACCTATTAACGAGTACGTGCTCTCTCTCTCTCTCTCACACACACACAAACACACACTCTCTCTCTCTCTCTTTCACACACACACACACTCTCTCTCTCTCTCTCTCTCTCTCTCTCTCTTTCACTTAACACACACAAACTCTCTCTCTCTCTCTCTCTCTCTCTCTCTCTCTCTCTCTCTCTCTCTCTCTCTCTCTCTCTCTCTCTCTCTCTCTCCGGGCCAGTCTTTGTGCCACCGTGTCTACTGGTGTGTTTCTCATAAATCTCTAGGATCCGCCCGGGACCAACTAACGATTTATGTCTTTCCTTCCTTCCTTCCTACTTTCAAACTTTTTCCCTTTCTCCTTTCTTCCTCCTCTTCTGCTTCTTAATAATTATCATGTGTGTTTTCTTTCTTCTCTTCTTTATGGCAAATTTTTCACGTCTCCATTCATCCTCACCTTTCTTATCTCCTTGCTTCGTGATCTTAAATACCCATTCAGTATTTAGGACGCTATTTTAATTTGTATTCATGTTATCATTAGATTAATTTAGGCCCATATATACACACAATCAAACAGATACAACAAATGACCCTCTGACTTCCACAACTCTTCACAAATTGAATAATACCCTACAGATAGCAAACATATAATACATAAGTACGTCATGGAGTACTGAGAGGATTAAGGGGAGAATGTGTTATAATTAATTACGTTTTTTCCTATTATTTTTTCCTCTCTACAATAAATACCCCCAAAGACCGCCCTTCGAGACAAATTTGTAACATTTTTCGGTAGAAAATGGTTCCTCCTAAATCTCGCTGTTGCTCGCCAGGAAAAAAATTACACCTAAATGTCACGAAAGGTCTTAAAATTGACAACGGTGTGGGGGCGAAAGGTCTTAAAATAGACAAACTAATGGGCCGACCGTCTTAAAATTTCAAAAGAAATGGGGCTAAACATGAGGAAATCAGGGGTTAAGAAAACACCCCTTTAATTATTTTGTTCTCATTTGTTATTTTTACCAGCCGGCCCTTTACCTCTTCATTCAGATTACATTATATTGGTGTCATTGTTTGTTCTTCCTTCCTTCCTTCCTTCCTTCCTTTCTATCTTCCTTCCTTCCTTCCCTTTCTTCCTTCTTTCCTGTCTTTCCTTCTTTCCTTATTTCCTTCCTTCCTTCTTTCCTGTCTTTCCTTCCTTCCTTGCTCGTTAAAATCCAACTGTTTCCTTTCTCTTTTCTTCCTGTTTTTTTTTTTTTCGTGTTTTTTTAATTATCAGGTATAACTCTCTACTTCCTTAATGCACTTTCTATATATTTTTTTTTTTACTGATGTCAGTTTTCTTTTGCTTTAATACTTTATTTATCCCATTTCCCTTTCTCCTGTCTTGAGGATCCTTTCAAATAATTATCCTGTTTTCCCTCTATACGTCTTTTTCTTTCCTGTTTTCATATATCTATAGACAAGTATTCATCACTAACCCCTACGACTATTTGTTTTGTTCTGGGGGGTGGGGTGGGGGGATTAGAGTGTGTATTGTTTATCTATTATTGAGAGGTTTGACTACATTTGCCATTTTCGAGCACTACATATTTAGTTTTCCCCCTATACAGTAATAACGCCTCCCTGGACCCCTTTTCAAGCTAAATAGTTTATAGAGAAATGTCCCGGCCTATTTCCTCTAATTTGCTGGCTCACTATTGGTCGCCCACAAATATAACTATCAATACCTGAATGGAGCACATGTCTTAAACTCGCCAAACTAATGAATCAAACTGTCTTAAAATCACACTGAATGGGAGAGGAGGAGGGGGGGGGGGGGAATCGATAGAATATTACACATCTATCTAATCAAAATATATATGTCTTTATGTCTACCAATTTACAATTATAATTTGCATTGCTTTACATTTATCTGTTTTGTTTAATAATAATATATTCCTCTTCATATCACATTAATCTGATACGTCACTCATTCCTTTCTCATGTCATGTATTCTTTATCATGATTAACACATTTTCTCTCTCCTATCTCTTTCAATAAAAATATAAAAAAATATGTAAATAATTATAATACTTTCTTTGTTAAGTATTAGTATAGGTGTTTCATTCATTCTACCTTTCTTCATTTCATCGCTTCGTTTACTCCCATATCTCATGTCCTATTTCTTTACCCTTTCTTTCTCCCTGGTTAGTTTTCCAATTACCAAAACTTTCGTCCCAAAGTTTTCCTTTTTCTTTCTCCCGCCTTTCGTTCGTTTTACTAATAATATATCATAGTTTACCTTTCCTGTCACCACACTGAGCTGATTACTAGTATCGGTCGGCTAAGCTAGTCGACCGATTAATCAGCTAATTAAACAGTTACTTTAACAAAATATATATACTGTATAAATATATCTATCTATCCATTAATCAGCCAATATTCTAGAAAAAAACGACATACAGTAAGTTGTCTACCGAGTTTCTTTTACCAAAATAATAAACTTTCCCCTTATCTCATCGCACTCTTTTGTATCCATTAATATCATTCTTTCATGTGTTCCTATTTTGTCACAACTTTCAATACAGTTTCTCAATTTATTATTTGTCTCTGTATCTTCTGGCTACGAAATTCTACTATATATTTATATATATGTACAAAAACAGTAAGTATATTAGCGTGTATTTCTATGTATAACGGTCAGATATATATGCAAAGTGCTAATGCTTCTGAGGGCGTACAAGCGTGTGTGTATGTGTCTATGTCTGTAGCTGTGTGTGTGTGTGTGTGTGTGTGTGTGTGTGTGTGTGTGTGTGTGTGTGTGTGTGTGTGTGTGTGTGTGTGTGTGTGTGTGTATGATTCATAAAAATTTCGTGAAAGTGTGTATGTCCAGTATGTATGTGAAATGCTGGGTGCGAAGGGAATTTAACCCTCCCGAAAATCCCTGGGCCTGACGCGGTTTCGAACACTGGTCGGTGAACACAAGTCCAAACGGACTATAGGTCCATGCGGCCGTGTTTACTCAGAGGAGGGACGAGCAGGACGAAATAAATATAGGGCTCCGTTACGGCCTAAAGAATCAATCAGATTATACACGTAGGCAGTTGCATTACATTTGATTGATTTATACCCAAGAAATAGCCAATTTTTCTAATGGGTTTTTACTCTGTGTGAGGGACCTAATTTCTCATTTCATTACTACAGCCTACCTATTTTCAGCTATTGGTAAATTGGATCCTTTAGCATCTGATTTCTCTATTCTATATGGAAAAATATGATAATGCTACAGTATGTCTACGTCATATTATTGCCAATTTCCGTAATCTTGGTTTACCCACGCTTGATCTACTATTGTCCGCAATAAGGAGGAAGCATTCAAACGGTACCGTCGCCTTCAAACTCAAGAATCTCATACTTCCTATGTTTCTGCCCGGAATCAAGACAAATCTGTTCTTGGCCTCGCCTAACATTCTTTCATCAATAATAAATGCACTGAACTATCCAACCCTAGCTCTTCCCAAGCCTTCTGGCATTTAGCCAAAATCCTCTCCAAAAATTGTTCTTCCTTGTCTTGCCCTCCTCTTTTCCACTCTGACGGCACCACCGTCACTTCTTCCTCTGACAAAGCTGAACTCTTCTCTAACACATTAGCTAAAGACTCCACTTTGGATGATTCCAGTGCTATTCCTCCCTCTCCACCCCCCTCTCTCCTACTTATGTCTAACATCATAATCTCTTCCAAGGATGTACTTTCCACCATATCTGGGCTTAATATTAAGAAGGCGTACGGACCGGATGGGTGTTCCTCCTACAGTACTCAAAAACTGTGCTTCTGTGCTGACTCCCTGCATAGGCAAATTCTCCCATCTCTGTCTCTCCTCTAACGTCATTCCTTCTTGCTGGAAGTTTGCCCTCATTCAACCTGTCCCAAAGAAGGGTGACCACTCTCAACCTTCCAACTATCGTCCAATTGCTCTCATTTTTTGCATCTCTAAACTTTTTGAAACTATTCTTGCCTCAAAATTTCTTAAGCATTTATCTTCCCATACCCTACTCTCAGACCGCCTTAAGGGCCGCTCTACTGGTGATCTTCTTTTTTTATCTTACTAACTCTTGGTCATCCTCCATTATGGACTTCGATAAGACTTTTCTGTTGCGCTAGACATATCGAAGGCCTTCGATAGAGCCTGGCACAAATCCCTTATTTCCAAACTACCCTCCTACGGTTTATAACCCTCCATCTGTGCTTTTGTCTCTAATTTCCGTTCTGGCCGTTCCATAGCTGCGGTTGTGGACGGCCACCTTTCACTTCCTCAACCTATCAACTCCGTGTCCCTCAAGGTTCTGTCCTATCTCCAATTCTCTTCCTATTATTCATTAACGACCTTCTCAACTGCATCTCCAGCCCCATTCACTCCAAAACTCACTAAAGAGGCCATAAAACACCTACTATCTATAAATGGGGCAGAGAAAACCTTGTTACTTTCAATGCTTCCAAAACTCAAGTTCTCCATCTGTCTACTCATCGCTCCCTTCCAGAAAACTATGACCTACTTTTCAACAACATACAAATTAACCCTTCATATTCTCTTAATATTCTTGGTGTCTCTTTGTTTTCTGATCTCTCTTGGAAAGATCATATTCCCACTCTAGCTAAAACAGCTTCCCAGAAGCTGGATATGCTCAACCACCTCCAGGGGTTCTTTACCCCTGGACAGCTTCTTGCTCTGTACAGGGGCACAGTGCATCCATGTTTTGAATATTGTACACACGTGTGGGGAGGATCCCCTCACACAGCACGTCTAGACAAAGTAGAAAAGAAAGCCTTCCGTCTCATTTACTCAAGTCCACTCAACAATTCTCTGCAGTCTCTCTCTCTTCACCGCAATGTTGCATCTCTCTCACTATTCTACCGCAATTACAATAATCACTGTTCCTCAGAGGTTTTCTGTGTATACCACCCCCTCTTCGTAGAGCATGTAGCACCCGTCTTGCCACACAATCCCACCCCTACTCTGTGCAACTCTCCAACCCAAGAGTGAAATGTTATTCTGTCTTTCTTCTATGCAACAGCTGAGCTCTGGAACTCTCTCTCTGAATCAGTCTTTCCCTCTTCCTATGACTTAAATTGCTTCAAACTCCGCGTGTCCAGGCATTTTGGCTCGAACGTCCCTTGATTTTGGCCCTGTCACTCTTTCAACTCTTTGGGAGGCACTCGCTGCAGGCAGTTCTGCCTTTTGTCTCCCTCACTCATATAGAAAAGATAAATATAAATAAAATATTTCGCTACAAAATGTTGGTAATCGAGTAATCATGATGGCGACATATCAATTTACCATTAGCTGGATAAAACAGAGCATACCTCAGAAGAGGCCAATTTGAGGGGAAAAGGGCTCCGTTAAGGCCTAGAGAATATATTCGAGTATATAGCCTACGTGTGTATACTCATAATATTTGGTTCAGTAATAACCGAAAAAACAGCAAATTTTGATAAGCGTCACACTACTGCAAGAGGAGGCTATTTGAGGGGTGCCCTGGCAGGAATTGAAACAAAGGGCCCAGTTACGGCCTAGTGGATAGATCATTTATATGCATGTGTAAGGTCATTAAATTTGGTTTAGTAATAACCGAGAAATAGCAATTATTTATAGACCTCGCCCTATTGTAGAAGGTGGCGATTTGAGGGGCGCCCAGGCCGAAATTTGAAAAAAGGGCTCTGTTACGGCCTAGAGGATAGATCAGCGTATATGCATGTAAGAAATAATTAAATTTGGTTCAGTAATAACCAAGATATAGCCCTTTTTAATAATGATCGCCCTAACAACAACAAGAACAACAACAACGACATGGGTGGCGACTAGAAGTCCTCGCTTCTACCTAACAAGGGTCCTGAGTAGGCATGCCAGACTCGCACGCTACCGACTGTACTACCAGGGACGTACAATAGGATAGCAACCTTAGTTCTCCTTGAAAGAACCAGGTGATAGTCTCGTGGTGATTCACGAGGTGGGTTTCTTAGACTTCGCCACCACCATCGATGGATGGAACACAGAAAGATGGAGAAAGGGAATGCAAGAAAAATCAACACTAAACATCTACAGAAGATTCAAGATGCATATAGAGGAGGAGAAGTGAATAGAAAACAATCAAGAAAGTACTTTGCTGACCAGAGCTCGAACAAATACTCTGAAACTCAAATGGAGAAATCAATTTCTAGGGGAAGATGTGACCTTCCCAGCCTGTGAGGAGCAGCGAGAGAGTTTGGAGCACTTCGTCCTACATTGCAAAGCATACAGCAACATCAGAAGACTTTATCAAGGCCTGCAGCAACCCTACCAAGAAGACACCGGAGCCCTACTTGGAAGAATTCTATTCTTCGAGAAAAATCAAAATACCAACGTTGAAGAAGCCAAAACCTACATAAAGTTAATATGGAATAAACGGAACAAAATAATATATTCAAAGCTGACACAACAGTGAAGAAAATACAGCGGGAGTCGATATAAAGATATATCCCACAACTACTACTGGACTGGACTGGACCAACGACTCTTTTTACGCTACCCCAGACGTCAACTCGGATAGTTTCTTGGTTGCAGGATTTTGCAGGTACAGGGTATTACGGTATGTATGTATGTATGTATGTATGTATGTATGTATGGAAGGCTGTAACATGTGAATACGTATGTGTGAGTGTCGCAGCGTCTTGTCAACATTTTGTTATGTAGATATGCGTACGTGTGAAAGTAAATATACCGGTATGTATAAAAGTGTGTGTGTGTGTGTCAATGAATATGCATGAACATGTTATGTAAACATGCGTATGTGTGAAAGTAGCGTATGCATTTATGTATGTGTGTTTGTATGTCCGTGCACGTGTGTGTGAATTTCCCCGCACACAGGGTTGAGTGCTCACATGTAAATCTGCAAATTAAGCGACATTTGTATCTTTATATTCTTTTTATCTGCCTTTGTTGAGGGGAGGCCTCTCTCTCTCTCTCTCTCTCTCTCTCTCTCTCTCTCATCGTACTAATTAACTATCAATCCGTTTTTTCTAATAATCGCACAATCATATATATAATTACAATAAGTAATCCTTATTCATCTATTTCTTAAATACGGTTATAATCTTTGCTACATGCGGTAAATAGCTATCGGTAAGCACAAACATCTAGCCTATCATTAAATTAAAGTTTGAATACCCTTACTTTCTAACCATGATATTATTATAGTCCGACAGCTTCCTAATTATAGTTCTATACAAATACGATTTCTTAAAACCAGAAGTCTAGTTATCAATACCAATGCAATATGATAATGAAATGTTGAAGGAAAAAGTTGCCGATCGAAACACTCCAGAAAAGCATCGCTCGTGTGACTTGGATTAAGAGTCTTTTTCATCAATTGTTTCTTTTATGTAAACTTTAAGTTCCATTACAGTATCCATTAATTGCAGTAAACATACGGAAACGAAATAGAAACACTCTCATTGTTATCAAATGTGGCTCACAGGCATATTGATACAGGGGGTTTTTGTTTACGTTTTCGTAGCTATGGGAATAATATGGTCATACGGGTGTGCATGCATATACTCTTACAAGCACAGCAGATCCTCTCCTCAACAGTATTTCGAGTACGGTATATTTGAATGTCCTCAAGTCAAAATAAATGTATGTGTGTATATGTGTCGAACAATGCAGGAAGAGGTATATTTCTTTATCCGTAAGCCTATAACGTTTGTTTCACATATTTCCCCAAGTTGATAATTATTAGGGCACGATATAGCCAAAACATGCCCTCTTCTCAATTATAATAATTAATATTATTATATGTGTTCAGTACATGTTGCGATTAATACACTACAACTGCATCTTTTTATTCTATATACAGTATAGGGTTTATCCCTCAAAAAAATATAAAACCACAAAGGAGTTGGCTCCGTAGGCCTAATTGTGTGAATAAACATTAGGTCCCAACCAATATATAAACATATTCCTTGGTTTATTCCTAAGCCTATAACATTTGTTCACTAGATATTTTTTTTAGTCAATAAATCTGCGAGCACTAAAACCCGGTAAGCAGGTCCTCTCCTCAGCCTTCCTGTCCCTGCTTCCCCTCACAGATTTATGCCGCCTGGCCTACCACAAAGATTTATGGCGGGGATCCTACTCTTCCTATTGTTCCTCTTAATGTCTTAGCTTGAGGAATAACAGAAGGATGATCGCGAGCAGCATGGTATGAGGGAAGCTAAGGGTTATGGAAAAGATGAGAATTCGGATTAAAAAATGTAAGGTTTGATCAACCTAGCGTTAAAATAATTAACAGTGTCACTGTTAACTACCGGTATATGAGATAAAATCCTATTCACATATTGAATTCCATCAAAAGAAAAAAATTGTGCCCTTGATGTAGTCTTGATAATGGTAACGTTGTTATGGTATTGCTTTAAATTTAGACTTTACCATTAGCATGGTGGATGTTGACAATTATTGTGTATGTGAAATTATTTTCTTTCTGTCCAATATCCTTAACTCTTTTTACTCACTCTCTCTCTCTCTCTCTCTCTCTCTCTCTCTTCACATAAATCTCTGGCCGACACTAACCACCAACAACAACCACAAAATCCCCAGCCTTCAAGAACTCCACCACATCTATCAGGATTTTAACACTTGCAAGAACGACTGCGGATTCTCGAGTTTTCAAATATCGCAAATACTCCCCCTTTCATTTTCAAAACTATAATACAAAGGATTTTAATATATTTACAACTAACCTTTTTATTAATGAGTGTCTGATTATTAGACAATTGTAAAGTTAAAATAATCTGCCTGGTACTATATGGAAAAATTTCAACGTGAGAAAATGTGTTTATGACTCGTAAAGGTAGCTACTTTATAATGTTAATGTATATCTATTTAAAATATCTTAACCATAATAACATCAAATTATATTGACAACCAAATAATATACTAATTACCTATGCACTTCTCAGTCATCTACTTAACACCAATAGGCAAAATCTGCACATGCTGATATGTGTGCACTAACACTTTTCCTCCCATTTAGGAAACAATATATTCCAAGCTCAATGACAAGTTATCTATTCCTCCCAATCGCCAAACAATTTAATCTATTAATTCCAAAGTCAATGGAAGGAAAGTTTAGGAATAAAGTTCATTTCAGCAATATATCTTGGCGGAGTCGACAGAAAACGAAGACTATTTTGATGGGAGACTTCCTCGCTTTTTCTGGCCTTGATTTACCGCTCTTGGTGTCATGGCGGGGACCTTGAAAATACAGTTTATGGACAACTTTTCATTATGTAGCCATTTCAGGAAGTTGGACACAGTATTTGAAGCTAATACAATATAGCTAATACAATATAACATAATATTAAAAACACTATAGAGTCTATACAAACGCAGCATCACTATACTGTAATAACAAGAATTCATTGGGGCTCATCAAAGCCATTCTAATCCCTCGTGAGTATAATGGGAATGTAAAGCCAGTGTCACACGATCACTTTTTCAATCATCATTTATCGTTAACATTGGTCCAGCAACTTACGATGAAAACATGCTAAATTATTTTGCCACCTAAATGTTGCCAGAATTTGTTTTGACCATCAACAATCGATGGTAAAACGTCTCGTGTAACACCCCTTAAGTTATGCCCATAGCCTACACCCTACGGGCCTACAGCCTCCACACCTCACCTATCGTATAACTATCCTGGAATACCAACCGTCATAAAATACATAATCAAACATATTCACAGATTACATAAAAAAGGTATCACAATTAAAAATAAAACTATTTACCTGGTGTTACAGTTAAAGAAAAACAACGCCGAAAATTACTTGATTTCAACATTATCTTATCGATAATCTACAATATTGTTCATTCCAATAAAACCAGAACAAATACTGCCAAAAGTATAACCTCTTAAACCAGAACCATTATACCCAACAACAGAGTTTTTGATAACCTGAAATTTAACTTTAATATATCGATAGATAAGAACCTCAGACACACTGTAGAAGAGGTACCGGTAGTTTGCATTGCTAATAAAGTGAAAGTTAAAGTTGACAAATTACTTAAATATTTGCCTACAGTCAATATTTTATAGGTTGAGCCCTGTCAATTATCTCTTTATTTTCCAAAGTTTTCAGGTCTTCATTTACTTTATCAAATTGTATATATTATTAAATTAATTATGTTATTTATATATATATTTATTTATTTATTCTTATAACAGAAAATAGACAGAAAGTATATTATCTGAAATGGGTGTAATATGATTTAAACAAAAAAATCTTAGAAGCAAGCAGACCATAATTGCCGAAAATAAAACCAGGACATTTGAACATGTGACTCCCCCTAATGAAGTTAATAGGCTATAAGAGTTCATAACATTTTCAATACGATGGTATAATTTAATTTGATTCAGCCTAACATTGGACGATATTACGAAGTATAGAAACAGTATCTAGGAACTGCAGGGTTAAAACAAAAAATAATAATAATAAAATAAAATAAACTCTCTGACACACAGATCCTCCCAAACCTAAAAATATGGCATCATCATATTGGAAGGGTTAACTCTCCCGCACCAAATGTTTACTCCCATAGCCCCAGAACATCATTCATTCTGATAATAGACCCTTGGGTTTCTCATTAAACTAAACTGATCAATTGATGACCTGAAAATTACTTGTATATACACAGACCCAGATTAGGCCTAGTGGAGAGGTAGTGTAGCTGTAAAGAGCGGTAGGCTATATACTGTAAAGAGCGGTAGGCTATATACTGTAAAGAGCGGTAGGCTATATACTGTAAAGAGCGGTAGGCTATATACTGTAAAGAGCGGTAGGCTATATACTGTAAAGAGCGGTAGGCTATATACTGTAAAGAGCGGTAGGCTATATACTGTAAAGAGCGGTAGGCTATATACTGTAAAGAGCGGTAGACTATATACTGTAAAGAGCGGTAGGCTATATACTGTAAAGAGCGGTAGGCTATATAAACAAATTTCACATACAATCTGCCAACACTGTACTCAGAAACCGATACATATAAAGTATAAATTAAAGATAAAGTGTGTGTGTGTGTGTGTGTAAGCGAGTGGAGTAGGTGAGTGAGTGAGAAGAGAACAGAGAAAGAGAAACACAATGAGAAAAAAATAAAAACAAATACATAGACGGAATGGTAAGAAGATTAGAGTAGAGTAGCGTAGAGTAGAGTAGAGCATAAAAACAGTGATTCCTCTACAAAGCTCCCACAAGACCATCTTTCCCCTCTCTCCCTACACTGTTGAGGACCATCATTCTCAACCACTTCTGTCTTCTTTATAACCCACTTTGCCACCCTCAGAGTTGTGTAGTGTGTAGGAGAGAGAGAGAGAGAGAGAGAGAGAGAGAGAGAGAGAGAGAGAGAGAGAGAGAGAGAGAGAGAGAGAGAGAGAGAGAGAGAGAGAGAGAGTATACTGTACAGTATATTAACGTAAATATAGTTTGTATGCTTTCTATTTAAAGTTTACAAAATGCATGTGTGTTTCTGTTCTCTCGTATATTAATGTGGTTTCAAAAATAAATACTTGCGCTTACGCGGCTTAGCCTTTAGTAACAAGTTGTACAGTAACTGAGGGTGAGAAAATAGATAAATAATTTACAATAACATGCATGAACCTGTTACCGGTATACACGTTGATCAAATACAGCCAACCCTCCACACCATTTATTATTTGTTGGAAACTGTGCATACATTTACAAGATAAAACATGCACACCAAAATAGCCGACATACATCCATCACTGTCAAGCTCTGTGTCATGTAAAACACTAATGCACGGGGGCAATCTACCTAATAACCTATGCAAATATTTCAAATCGCATGAGCGTATGGATGCAACTCAGTAATATATTGGCAATCAACAAATTTGTCAGGCTTTTGAAACATTTTTAAAACCTCAATTGATGCGTTATATGTGAAGGTTACATGATGGTGGCGGAGATAGGAAGCATTATGAAAATTTGATGCACCCAACACATGGCATAGGCTACCCTGCGATGTATGGTACTGTGGATTTTACTGTATAAGAATATTATAAACTTTAGAATCTTTGAAAAGCTACGTAATGTAAACGATATTCAATCCGTTGATATGGAGAAATGACGCTTAGAATAACAGAAAACATCAGCTTTCATTATTTTTGTTTTGCGTGTGCCTGCTGAGAACAAAGTACTGGATATTCAATTTGGCACCTGTAAAAAACAAGCAGACGAAATTCTCTCGATAGACGATTCTGATGTCGCATTCTCTGTCGTCTTTGCCACTCGATAAATAATAGCCGTGTATCAGCCAGTTGCAAAACAAGTGGGCTCTTACGTCCCTTCCCATTTTGGCCATCTGTCCTCTCCGGAGATCAAATGCGGAGATATGACAACTTTTCAACATAACGCCATTAAGGGAAGCATAAAAGTTTAAGTGTCCGTCTATAATATGGTGAAGTATTTGACTGTCTCTACACTAGGACACTCGGCCAGTTTTCTAGATATACAATTACATATTGGTAGGTTATGACCCCGAGGATGAAAATGGGTATTCCTTCCTGTTCTTGTAGGTATTACAAATACAGTACTTTGTAAACTTGCAAAACCCCAAGAAAATAAATGTGTTCATATTTCAAGATACACCGATCAAAAACGTTTTATGTTGAGTTGTGAACCTTAGGTTTTTCTCTCAAACTACCGTAATCAGTTAAAATTTAAAGACAAAAACTAAGGACAAGCACGCCTGTGAATTAGCTAAGCCATAAAAGAGTAATTACCTTTCCATTTTCACCATTAAGTACGGGGGGGGGGGGGGGGGGGAGCTAGATGACTAGATAAGGAATAATATCTATGGTAACTCTCCATATCAAACACTTATTATACCCGCATCCCCCGTGCATCATGAAGCTCAATGCATTATCCACATATGTCAGCACATGTCCAGACTGTTTACTGAGGGTCTCTATTAGTCCTCGCTATTCTCTCCTTATCTGCTCATTTCCTCTTTACTCCGCATACTTCCCCCTTCTTCCCCCTTCACTATCACACACTAAGATCAGCTCACCCTTTCACCGGCTATTTGCTTGTGTTTTACACCTCTTTTATCTGTGTTAGCATCTCCTCGACCCTCAACCCTCTCTTACCCAGACTGTAAACACAACAACCTGGCCAGAGTAACCAAACTGACCGATTACCCAGGTGCATAATCTCTCTCTCTGCTTGAACTAGCCTATTACGTTACTATATAGCTAACTTTTCGTATTAACTTACTTTAAGTGGAATGAAAATAAATTACAGTTAATTTGGGTGCACCTACGGTGCTCTATTTAGCACTCGATTTCCGGGTATACCCAAACGATTGAGCAAGTTCATTACATTTAGGCTACAGTAGCCTACGGAGCTGGAAATAGAAATGCAAGTGTAAGTGAACGTTTGTAAAGTCCTGTTTCAAATATATTTAAGGAGCTTCTTTCAATTCATTTTATTGGCATTGACACTGCAAGGCAGTCTATCTTTACAATCCAAAGACACAAATTGCACTCCCAATGTGTCACCCATTGATGGGATAGCGTTCCCACTGTCAAGTATCTTACACATTGAACCTCGGAAAAGCAACTAATTGTGCGAACTTGTAAGTTAACGTTTTAGTTTATCTTGTCTCGCCTAACTGAATTATACAGTACACTGAATGGAAATAATAGCCTAACCAGGCTGACTTGTCTCACCTAACTGAATTATACAGTACATTGAATGGAAATAATAGCCTAACCAGGCTGACTTGTCTCACCTAACTGAATTATACAGTACATTGAATGAAAATAATAGCCTAACCAGGCTGACTTGTCTCACCTAACTGAATTATACAGTACATTGAATGGAAATAATAGCCTAACCAGGCTGACCGACCCTCCACCGAGAAGCATGACGGTATCACCTGTTCACCATTAAATCCCAGTTGCTTCTTATCGTGGCTGGGGGGTGGATGTGTTTATTACTATCTTGGCTTCATCTTGACTCACACTGGCGATAAAAATACCGGCGCCGGAGAGAAAGTAAACAATGACGAAGTGCACACTGTTCGCAAACGCCGGGTTACCCACTAACAGTTGGCCACATGAATGCTGATGCTCTCCGGGATTTCTATGTATGGAAGGAATAATAGTGTGATTGAATTATAAGTGTATTATATTATGTAGTAGTTAAATATTATGACCAATTATCGGTTTTATACCACATTATTGTAAGTCAGCCATAACAGATTTTCTTTCTAATACAATAACAGGGAATGTACACACCTTCATGTGGTCAACTGTACGAAATTACTTCATGGTCAGACCAGCGTTTTTACTTTTTTGTTCTCAGTAATTATGGTGTGCCAGAATTTGAATGGATGTTATAATTCATCCATCCATAATAATTCTCAGTCGATAGCCTATCTTTTCACCTAAGCGGAAGTCAATCAGACCAATATAATATTATTAAGCTAACCTAACATGTTCAAAACAAATATAACATACCAGCAATCAACATAACTTAACCAACCTAAGTAAACCAAAATTACCCACCTTTATCTTACCTAACCATACCCAGCAATCAACATAACTTAACCAACCTAAGTAAACCAAAATTACCCACCTTTATCTTACCTAACCAACCTTCAAAAAGATACAACCATCTAACCAACTTTAACTCAACTTTCCCCCCATGATCGGAGGGATAGCTTGTCATTTAATATGAGTTGTGTTAGAAAAGACACATTAAACAGTGATAAAGACGAAATAATTAAAACCCTGAACTTTTCAAATTCGCCATAAAACCCTTACGTCTAGTTAGTTACATAATAAACCTGGTACCGGTACATGGATTATCGTCACTATTAATAGAAACATCTAACCATTGTTATTTGTTAGGAATAGTTAGGCTAACCAATATATGATATTCTATATTACCTTAGAAGTAGGTAGCTTTGTTCAATGTGCATTGGGCATTGTTATAATTTACCGGTACATTATTTTGATATACCGGTACTCCACATAGTTAACAGCGTCACCCTCGATAATTTTATAGCTAGGATCACCAAACACTGTTCTCCTAATCCTAATCCTCGTCCTTCCTATTAACCCGCACAATCCCAGCACGATACCCGTGCGCAGCCCTCTGCAGGCCCCATACTAAAGCCAAAGAATAGTTAAAAACTGACAAGAATATTGAAAATATTATCACGAGTCTATACGTAGGCCTACTTAGTGTCCCTAATGAATTGTTTCTAATAGTGTCGCGAGACATCTTTAATGATATCAGAAAGTTAACCAGCAACCAAGAGCCAGGGAGAGAAAGAGGAATCCCGGTAACTCCGTGCATCTCCCCGGTCTGCCGTCACCCAAGGTGGTACTACCGTATTTTTACTAACCTATTGTCCCATGAAAGAAAAGGTACGATTTTAATATAGGGGCATGCATTGGACAGGTACCACCGAGGATTTAATACATAATTGTTTTCGGTTTCCACGCATCCAACACCAAGCTACACCCTTTGCTGGTGTACGAAACACTAAAACAAAACAATGGGAACACTTTAATATTAGACGAAATAAAAAGATAACTAGGTGGAAAAGTTGCGTTCGCGGGAGTAACGTCGATCGTTTGTGGAGATAGCGCTCGAGGTTACAGTAGGCTACTTCGCGCATCTAAGTTCCCAATATTGGCTTATTGAGCCGACTGAAAACAGTTACTTGTTACTTATTACCTATTGACTAAGTAACAGAACATTGAAAACAGTTACTTGTTCCAATTAAAATGTAAAACTTGCAAACAAAGTAACTTAGTATTGAAAAGTTACTTATTCGAATAAGTAAGTCTTGAAAACAGTTACTTGTTACTTATTCCAATAAGTAACAGTTACTTATTCGAATAAGTAACAGAGTATTGAAAACAGTTACTTGTTACTTATTCCAATAAGTAAGTTACTTATTCCAATAAGTAACAGTTACTTATTCCAATAAGTAACAGTCTTGAAAAGTTACTAGTTACTTATTCCAATAAGTAACATTTACTTATTCGAACAAGTAATATAGTATTGAAAACAGTTACTTGTTACTTATTCCAATAAGTAAGTTACTTATTCGAATAAGTAACAGAGTATTGAAAAGTTACTTGTTACTTATTCGAATAAGTAAGTCTTGAAAACAGTTACTTGTTACTTATTCCAATAAGGACGGTAACTGTTTTCAATACTTAGTTACTTAT
>CM064508.1:39302745-39312745 GCA_032716605.1 Paralithodes platypus
TAAATTTGACCAATTTTTAGGCCCACTAGGCCTATTGTAAAATTTAAAAAATCCATAGACGAGTTATTTATGTACGGATATTGTTTAAATTTATACCTCAAGTACGCTTTGGCACGCTGAATCGAATGGCGAAAACAGAATTAAAATCGGAGCATTAGTTTAGGATTTCGATTTTGACTTGACCTTGAGGGCCGAAATTACCGTTTTTTGGACTTTAAAAATCCTCTGTAGCCTAAACTATAAGTCCTAGGAGTCTAACACATGCACTAAATTTCCCCTTCACCTTGCCCTCCACTACTTATTCATTTTCCTTTGCCTCCCCCGTTTTGTCTTATTCCATTTTATTGTGTTTCTCTCTTTTCTCAGCCTCTCTAATCCCTCACATTTGATTTACCCTCACCAACAAGTTTTACAAAGCTACAAAGACAACAATGACCTTGACCTTCAAGAACACATACCCGCTGTAAGTATACGAAGAAATACAATTTCAATAGTAGAGGATGATAGCAAAAAAAAAAAAAAAAAAAAAATCCCACAAACCCACCTGTTCCCTATTCACACAGGCATCTGTCAGGTGAAGTATGGATATAAGAATATACAATAAGGGTTTTATGTTGTTCTAAGTTTTAGAACTGATCATTAGCCCACCGACATGACATAGAAAACCCTTGCTGTTTCAAGTACACTGTAAAAGCATCTTCAACACTTAGGAATCCTATGAGATTCAGTTAACTATTAGCTGAGCTTATCCACTCGGTGGCATATACAGTATGATTATTTGTATTTTTTTGTTTTTCAAATAAAACCTCAGCCCTTCACTAAAATGGCTGTTAAATGCCTTGCCCTGAGCTTGAGCGCATGTGTGTGTGTGTGTGTGCTTGTGTGGATAGAGAGAGAGAGATAATCAGATAGGTCCACCCTCTACAGATTAAGAGAGGGACAGCAAGCAGGTAGATATGAGGCAAGTGGCAGGTGTCCATCAGATATATACCTTCTATAGGGAAGCCTCTCCCAATATATGTGCATATAGGCGCCAGGCTTGGTAATTTCGTTCAGAAATTCTTTACCCAAAAGTATTTTCGATTATAAAAAGATCCTTTCGCTACAAACCCTTTCACTTGCAGCTACTCCACTCACAATTTCCACAAGACCTTCAGCCCACAATTAACTCCTTTCCACAAAAACTAATTTCACTCACAAGTAATTTCGCCCTAATGTTTTCACCCAAGTTATAGCTGCTCTGCCTTTACTTTAAAGTCGTAATTACCACCAAAACATACTTATAACTGTGTTTTCTAGGTGTATGAAGGAGACAAAAGGCAGGCTGCCTGTACCGAGTGTCTCCCCCAAAGCTAAAAGAATGACAGAGGGCCAAATTGAAAGACACGAAGTTTAAAGCAGTCTAAGTCATAGGATGAAGGAAATATTAATTGAGGGAGAGAGTTCTTTCATAAGCAGTAAGCAGCACAGTGAGTATCATGACAATTGGCCTAAAATTGATCACTGTCTGTTGAGGGGATGTGGGTGGGGAGGCTGGGCATAATCAAAGCTTTACCCCTTCAGGATTATGACGCGTTTTGACAGTTTGTTCTGGTTATAGTTTGATGAATGTATTAATTTTAGGAAGAACTTGTGAGATTTAGTTGATACCGTTTTTATCCGTTTGATTTCTAGTGATCCTTCTTAAGTTACATAACATTGTCTACTGATAACCAGAATGAAATGTAAAAATAAGTTCTAAAATACTGAAAGAGTTAACCAAGACATTTTTGTCCTTAAGTGGGGATGTTTATGTTTATATGTATATCTTGGTTTAGCCCTACTTTTCAAATCTACTTCTACTACCTACTACTAACCAGCATTCGTAAGTAGATAGTTTGTTTTATGATCCTTACACAATTAGCAATGTTATTTTTCGTTTTTAATAACTGGTTCAAGTTTTCATTCCGTATACTTCTGAATTTGAAATATGTTTGCGGATATGTAGATGAGATGTATGGATAGGTTGATACACAGATAAATACATAGATCGATATAGACAGATAAATAGATAAACAAATATACATATATAAATGAATATAGAGATAGGAAGGGAGAGAAGAGAGCAAAAAGAAGATGGTGGTCGAGATAATGGTATACAGGAGCTACTGATACTATCTCTCTAACTACTGTGTGTAGGCCTTCTTATCAGAGAGAGAGAGAGAGAGAGGAACACCACTACACATTTAAAGAGCACTTATATAATACTCCTCACTCTCACTCTCTCTATCTCTCTCTCGCTCACTCTCACTGTCTCTCTATCTCTCTCTCTCTCTCTCTCACACTCTCACTGTCTCTCTCTCTCTCTCTCTCTCTCTCGCTTCCCTCCACTAAGCCCTCCGTCTCAGGCCTCACAATACTATCTGTTTTGAAATCTCCCTGGAAAGCATCGACGCGCGCTCAGGCCCAATTCTTCTTGACTCCCCGCATTAGGGCTAAATGCTACAGATTGAATCGTTAGCTATGGATCTCCTCTCGCTTACATCTGATACCGAGCGAGAAAGGGAAGAAACTCGGAAGGTAGCACAAAGGAATTGTACACAGGAAAGCAGGTAACAACAGATATATTGAGCCTATTGAGCCCCACGAGCCTTTGGTTAATCTATTTAATCTGTGACCGACACAAAAATAACAACAAAGCAAGAAGGCTTACCCGAAACAAATCCATATATTTAAAACTGATTAAGAAATATGTTAACCCTTTCCGTCCGTATTCAAGGGCGCATTATTCTTTTCATTGTCGCTACCATTAGACGATTTTCTTCAGTTTAGGAATGAACTTTGGAAGTCAGAGGGTTGAACTGAGGTCTACCGTATCCCTTTGATTCCTAGAAGATCTTCAGAAACTGAGTAAAATCGTCTAATGATAGCCAGTAATTATGAAGAAATGAGCTATACTGAAAGGGTTAAAGAATCACCGTTCAGCATGAAGAAGGACAGTAGCGGTATCTAACCCCTTCAATATGATGACGCCTTGTTTATCTTTTATTGATATGATTCTTTACGAGTGAGGGGAAGGGAGGAGGGGGGGGGGGAGGGAGCGTAAAATAGTCACGGTTGAAGTCTACAAAACTCGTGGCGCCACGTGTTCGAAGGCATAGTCCTCCACGAGACTATAACCTGGTTCTTTATGTAAGGACTAAGGTTGCTTTCCTTTTATCCGCTCATGGCCGAGTGGTTACAGTGCCCGACTCTCCTAAATATACCTGGAGTGAGTGAGTTCGAATCCTGGTCAGGATACCTCTATCCCTGCCATTTTGGTGTCGATTTTTTCCTGGCGAGCGATAGCGAGCCTGTAATTATAAGAGGAAAGGGCCTTCGGCCGGGCCATTTTTCTGCCAAAAAATGTAAAATTTGTCTTGAGGGGGTGTCTAGGGGGTGTTTTTCTAAGTTTGATGGAGGTCTAGCGAGGAAACTAAAAAAATAATGAATACATTTATTAATAGACCAAAAACAAACAACCACTAGCCCCATAAACTGGTATGTTCATCTCCACTGAATGAGAAGCTAATACAATTCTCAAGACCAAAGCCTTGATGTAAAATATATTTCGCAGATAAATGGAAGTGAAGACAAGAAAGAGCTTGATTTTTTGTTTTCATATAATCTTTCGAGCTACTCAGAACCCATCTTCATTAAATATCACACTTATTATAAAGGATCAATCATATCCTCATAAAGATTATATTGAAGAGAGAGAGAGAGAGAGAGAGAGAGGTAAACATAGAAGAAAGAAGAAGATTAGGGGGCTAGAAGTGGGGAGGGTCATTTGTAAAGCGGTAACTGATTTGCATATGAACGCTGAGATGATGTAAGGGAGGAAGGAAAGGTGTGGAGGGGGGGGGGGAGGACTAAGTGATGTATTGGAGAGAGAGAGAGAGAGAGGGAGGAAGAGAGAGAGAGAGAGTTTAAGGAGTTACAAAGAATCGATAGTATCTCTAAGACCTTATACGAGATACAAAAGGTGAAACATGTATATTGCATAGTGCAGTACTCTTTGCTAAGTGTGCTTAATACGACTTATTCTTATTTTGTACTGGTCTAAGCTTCTGAAGGTAGTTTGTTCCAGGTAGAACATATCTCATATGTCAAAAGGTTTCTAAATATATTAAATGTGTTATATCTCTTCGGATCCAACTTCCACCCATGGTTGCATGTTGTATTCTAATTGAGGATAAGCATATACTTATACTCCACGTTGTCAAGCCTATTTAGCATGTTAAGGACATCAATGACTTGACCTCGTAGTCTACGGGTTACCAATGAAGAGTAAGTAAGAAAGTGTGTGTGTGCAATCCTAATATATTTTTAATATGGTTCGGCCTTAATCATAAAACATGCACAGTAACCCCGAGTCCCATACCATAATTTGCATCACTGTAATGTTAGAGAGAAAGAGAGAGAGCAGGTGCGAAGTGTCCACATAGAGGATAATAGGAGGTAACAGGTACAATGGGGGAGAAAATAGGGGGGGGGGGGACGGAAACACGAAAAGAAAATGTGTGTGTGCTGTCGGCCAGAGACAAGAAAGTCAACCTGTAAGCTTTCTTGGTATCAACATCGACCGTTTATTATGTGAGCACTCATGTTGAAATATCGTCATGTGCTGTCCTGTAACATTAACCATAAACTGGTGGTGAGGTCTTTTGAATAACTATTGAGAATATAATGACCTAACTAAAGTCTTTAGCTTTCCAGTATATATCTGTAGATTTCTCCTTAACATTGATATTAGTAATTGTTATACCAGACTCCACAAACATTTAGTGGCCCAAATAGTCACTATCAAGTCCCCCATGCCTACACCACGCTCTGTAAAAATGAAGGAAGAAAGATCACCACTGCAGGCAATGACGTCACCAGCCCGGGATGTACAAGCCCTGCCCCCAAGGTCCCGAGGGAGCCCAACTAGAAGTCTGCCTGCCCCTTTAACTTTCATCTCCCCACTGCTGGCGACACCCGGGAAAGGACACAAGATCAGCTTTCCTGAGGGGCAGGTACAAGCCCTTTCAGCCTGCAGGAAGAGCAGGAGAATGAGCATCCTGTTCGGGGACTCAGAAGAGGACAGCTCGCTTGAATGGTTCAGCTCTCCTTTCTGAGGACCTCGAAAGAAACAGCATGAGTACCTACGCACAGCCTAGACACTGCGGCAAGCATGGACATTCCGGCAACTTTAAGTTTGGGTACCCCAACTGATCTGGAGGCTACGACCTGGACACTCCGGTCACCAGCTTGAGTACCTCAGCCAACCTACTTCCTCTCGTCGTGGATCCACGACTCCCAACACCAGGCTCCTGAGCACCTCAGCCCCACCTGTTCTAACAGAGAAAAGTGACAGAAGGAGCGTCCTCACACCTCAATAAGGATGCAACGTAGGATACCCTCGCCCTCAGCTTGCCAGCTGCAGAAATGACAGAGGAGGGACAACCGAAGTACCCCATCATCCCCGAGGCCTGAGAGAAGACGAACACTCCAACCTTTAATGCCTGGAAGGACCATCCCGGACTGGCACCAAAACTAGCTACTACCATCTCTGGCTTCGGAGTCTCTAACATGCCCCATTCTCATTCATATTCTGTAACTTGCTCTCTTGGGTACACCATTTACCTATATATAATTGTATTGTAAATATTTTATTACATTTAGCTATTGATTATTAAAACTGCACTTATTAATTAACTAATTACCGTAACTATAAATTACCTTCAGTACGTATGTCAATTCTTGCCACCAGCGTATAAATATATGCTTTGGCCGTAACCCTACGATGAATTTAAATATTATATGTTCTATTATATAAATATAGCCTTATGGACCCAAGCTTGTGTATTGTGTCTAGACTTAGTCTCCCAGTTAATATAAAGACCTATTGTTTGGAGGATTTGAACGACTTGAATTCTCTATGGAAATATGAAATTTGGGATGATCTCCGAAATGCATTTCATAGCAGCTCTGATCAAATGTTCTTATTTATAACTAGAATTGCAGCTGACACCAAAACGTATAGCTTGGATTAATAAAATGACAATGTTAAATTAACAAACTGCTACACAAGTTGGTAACCGAAGAGATTGAAAATGTACAAATGCACGTTATCAGATGATGTAAATAACTTACAGGTCAATTAGTAGAAACATAATAATGTAAATATACATCAATAAAACCACAAAGATGGGTTCCTGATGACTGTATCGTACTTCTAAGCCAAATGTGATGGATCTGTGGCCCTTTACCGTATGGTCAAGGCTGAACACCTGGTATCTTATGTCTCCAGTAAGATGAATGTGTCAGACAAAGATCGCTTACCTCCACCTATACCAACACAGTCCATTATTCGATTAGGCTACTTCCCAATTACTGAAGAGGAAATGAAACAGCAGTTGAAGGAAGTGGAATCTGAGAAAGCTTCAGCATCATATAACATAACTTTGTACATACAAATGCCTTGTGCATCACATCTCTGATAATCCCTTACTTTATTTTATATTGTTTTTTAATTGGCTCAACACACAACATTGACCCGAAATGTGGAAACAAGTAAGAGTTGTAGTTATCAACAATAAAAAAAGCAAATCAGTCCCCACGAATTACACATCTATGTATATCCTATCAATCCCTGTAAATAAATAGAAAATATTAGAATAACTTCTCACCCGAAACAGTTTATCCAAGGAGAAACATACATTGTGGAGCCCAGTCATATATCATTAGGAAGGATTACAATGTGATCGTCATATTTGTTTTCAAATACCTTCGAAAGACGGTACATTCAAAATACAAACTAGTCACATGAACTTGAATATATTTGTTATCACCAGTGTCTAAAATTAGTGGAATTGGGTTGTTAGTGTGACTAGAATCACTAGATATTCGGTCAGAAACACTACATTTTAATAACCACAACAACTTTTATCCCATCGTTTGAATCAAATCGACATATATTCTTGCTAACATGACATATCTATATCTTGTCATTTTAGATACCTCTGCTATATGATTTGTATAAAGTTGGTATTTTTGAGCGGCGTAGAATGGCATGAGCTTGTGGCATGTCTATAATAGTCATCGAATACAACACCGCTAAGACGGGTTGCACAGATTGCAGAGGTATGCGATTTAACCCCTTCAGAATACAATGACGCGGGGTTTTTTCTTACTATTATAACCTGGCTATTATTAGACGAAATGTTGTGCAGTTTACGAAAGACCTCTAGGATCAAAGGGATAAAACTATCATAATTAACCATCTGGAATCCAAAATTCCTTGTTAAACTGAATAAAATCGTCTAATGATAGCCAAAGTAAAATGAATAAACCCGTTCTCAACTACTGAAGGATTTTCGAAGCACTCTTACTTTAATATCCATATGTATAAAATGCGCATAACTGTTCAAAAACTAATTTTTATATTTCCATTGCGTATAAATAGACCTAGTTCTATATATGAAAAATGTAAACATAATAGGTACACTAACTTAATGATTTGGTAAATGTCTAAATACATCATAAGGAAAGGAAGAATAGAGACAGATAGAAAGACAAGTATAGGTTGGTAAATAGATAGATAGATACAGAGTGTGTGTAAGGGTGGGGGGGGGGGGAGAGAGAGATATGGGGGAAGACTGGTAGCTCGGAAGATGGAACGAATGGAGGGAATAAAGGAGGAGGGTGGGTTAAATGAAAAATGATTCAATGGTAAGAGTCAAAATATGGTTTATTTGCTGGATATACTCTGAATGGGTAGTAACGATATCTCTTACACTGAATATGAGGGAGAGAGAGAGAGAGAGATAGATAGATAACGAATTTTGGATAGATCAAGTCGTTTTACTTATATGCTATAAAATCAAATCGAAATATCATAAATGAAAAAGATATCCATTAATTTGTAGTGAACATTGTGTGCATACGTTACAATTGAAATTAAAATTAATCTTGTTTTAGGAAAGCTATTCTAGATTATAATTGTTATTTTAACTTTACTAGCATCACATGTACTGTTTATACACACACACACACGGACACACACACACTTCGAGTGCTAATGTTATAGAATTGAATACTTAGTAACGTCACTGAGTGCTATATTATCCAAACTTCCAAATATCCACTCGATGAATATCTTGCGCTGAACTCTCAATTAAGAGCGTTTACAAACGAACAGCTTCCCTTCATACTGTGCTAAAATTTTGTATTTATCTAACACAACCTAGCTAGATTAGCCACAAATATCCTCGTAAAGGTAAACAAATTTGTTGTTGCTTGCTTTCGTGTGTATTCTGTGCATATATAAACACACTCACGCAGAGAGAGAGAGAGAGAGAGAGACTGGCTGGTGTATGGTGATGATTGATGTAGTGAGTCACCACGACCCCTACTCGCACACAAAAACACACCACGTACAAAGGAAGTCTACACAAACGCACACGTGTATGGGAGCAGCCCAGCAGGTGCATGTCATCAAAAGAGAACCGGTGTGTGTGTGTGTGTGTGTGTGTGTGTGTGTGTGTGTGTGTGTGTGTGTGTGTGCATTGATTTATGTTCACGTGCAGCTTTATAGGTTGAAAAGGTAAATAAATATTTAAAATATAATAAATAACTACAGTACAATGCTTACTCTACCGTAAACGAGGTCACACGTGACCCATGGCGACCGACAAGGTGCCAGAGTTCTTAATATATAGAGATGCACATTTTTATACAATCGTGCACCAACGTGTTGGTTAACACACTGATTGTGTGTGTGTGTGTGTGTGTGTGTGTGACCATCAATGAGGACTTTCAATCAGATTTTGAACCACCAGATGTGACCCCTATCACTTAACATGTTAACAGGTACGGGTATAACATTAGCTGGGTTTTCTTACTTCTGACAGTATGAATCCGCGTGTTGAAAAGTCTTTGCATTTTTAATGAGCACATATGTATGTGTAAGACATCCTCACCCCTAAACTTTACCTTCTATATATATAAAGTTGCATAGTTTGTTTGGCTGTCTATAGCCTCCAAACCCTTTGGAACTATGGAGCTGAGGCTTAGCTAGGGTACTCGGGCGGTCCAAGATTAGATTTTTAGTTAAAACACATTAGAAAATAAAAATAGCGCGCATGGAAGTATGTGAACCCCGTAGAATATACTAGAGAAATGCAGCCCTCTCGGGATAATAGGACTATAATTGAAAGTCTCCCATTATGATGGCGGTGGTGGTGTTGAAGAGATGAAGGGTGCGATCACGGTGCGATATAGCGGAAGGACTATATCAAAGCTTAAGGGGAGATGATTCACTTTTTGGTCGATTTTTGCATGTAGGCCTATTCATTATTTTTCTAGTTTCCTCCCTAGACCTCCATCAAATTTGAAGAAAAAAAACATTAGATCCCCCTTCTAAATTCATATGTACATTTTTCGGTAGAAACATCGGTTCTTCCAACATTACAGGCTCACTATCGTTCGACACCTAAATAGCACAAAAGGTCTAAATATTGACGAAGAAATGAGGCAAAAGGTCTTAAAATCGACTAACTAATGGGGCAAACATCTTAACATCTGAAAACTAATGGGGCTAAACATGAGGGAGAAATATGACCAGAAAAACGACCCATGTCCCTTTAAGAGCCTATGCTATGTTATAGGGTGCAAACGTCGTATCAAAATTGGTACTATTGTAGACAAGAGAGAGAGAGAGAGAGATGGTAAGTTATTGATCTCCGTATTTTACAGGATCTTCAGCTACGACAACCAAACATACGCCAGGTGTCTCTGTGCCGAGATAAATAGACGGATTATGGCACACGATAATAGCTTTTATTTACCCCAGTCTATAAGACCCATATTACCGCGATATTATACAGTGAGATACGTTGATAATGTAGGAAGATAAAATGGATCTTAGAGGGGGTGAAAATAGGGGCAATTTTTGAGAACGCGCACACACACACACACACACACACACACACACACA
>CM064508.1:39317745-39352745 GCA_032716605.1 Paralithodes platypus
TTATCTATACATAATAATATACTGTATACAGTATGCCCATGTGTTTGTATGTATGCACAGTTCCCCACATTAATTCGTACCCACATATATCGGTAATTAAATCTACCTATGTGTGTGCATGTATCGGTGTGTATTATTATGTATTCATTAATTCATATGCCAACCCAGTAATAACCTCTCTCTCTCTCTCTCTCTCTCTCTCTCTCTCTCTCTCTCTCTCTCTCTCTCTCTCTCTCTCTCTCTCTCTCTCTCTCTCTCTCTCTCTCACACACACACACACACACACACACTAATCCTGGTATTTTTGTAACCCCCTGGATGACTTCAGAGCTTCCACTGATCACACCAGGGACCCTTTAGTAAGCGCAGAACGGACATTATACTGACATGGGTTTGGATCCCAGATACTCAAAATGCTTACGACGTTCCATCTTATGGCCGTCGTATTGTAGCAGCTGATGTCGTTTCCACTGTCAACTATGCTTCAAACATGTAAATATTGGAACTAAATATCTACAACTGCCTACCTTTGTTCGAATATGGACAAGTTATAACGTTGCAAGAAATAAGCTGGTACGTTATAAGATTGTTATGAGCCTAACCATAATAACTTATGACAGTTTCGAGAATCCGGATCATTTGTTAGGTATAGGATCATGTACACTATTATACAGTATATATGACTGAATAACTGGCATGTGCCTATGTCGTTATGAGCTACGTAAAAAAAAATAATAATAAAAAAATAAAAATAAAAAATAATATTAATTCGTGTCTCCCTCCATACATAAAGTCTTTCTATAACCTATTGATTACGTCAATGGACATGATGAAGTCTAGAAGAATTATTCCAGGTGACGAGTTCTGTAATTTGCTTGCAGTTTGATTTCTCAAATTTACAAAGCCTTGGCTGTCTACCAATATAGCTTCGGCTCCCGTACTTGTTTCACCTCTGTTTTGTCATCCCGGACTTCACACACTCTTACTCCACCTATTGACCTTCTTACAAGAAATTAACCCCCACTGCATAGTTTGAATATAAGAATATTTATACTCTACTAATGTATTGGAAAAAGCAAGTGTGTTTTTATAACGTGTCAGTTTTATCTTAATGGTTGCCCAACGTTGTTGATTAGTTTTGTACCCTTGGTTATAGGAATTGATGCAAATTTAAGTTTTAATGCAGGGGTATTTGCAACGTGCTGAGTTCTGTTTTAGCAATATTGGTGCAGTGATAACACCAAGGCATGTATTTGAAATTATAGTTTCGAATCCCATTGCATTGTTGTTCTTCATGTTTCGCTATGTTTTTATATAATAGGCTACATTACTGAATTTTAAGTTACATAATAATTCCCTGTGCTATGCTATGCTGAGCTCTTGGGGCTCAAAATGGCTTCCTAGTGGCCAGTTAGCCCATTTACTTGTAAAGAAAGCTCTTGTTTCCAATTAAGGTGATTGCTATACTTAAGAATTAAGCTACGGTCTTGTGAGTTACCGGTACTCCAGTATTAGCTATAAATATATACTGGTATACCGGGGTATATATATATATATATATATATATATATATATATATATATATATATATATATATATATATATATATATATAAATATATATATATATATATATATATATATATATATATATATATATATATATATATATATATATATATATATATATATATATATATATATATATATATATATATATATATATATATATATACAGTATATGTGTGTTTATATACTCCCAGCCGGACTCGAACCACCGAATGTCAGGACGAGTGTCGATGCTTTAATCCACTACACCACGGCGTGATAAAAGAAACTTATCCTTTTCCTATTTAAATTAAGAAGGGAAATCCTAGTTGGATATACTTTACCCCGTTTATTCTTAGAGAGCATTAAGAAACTGAGTGAAATCTTTTAATGGTAGCCTGAAAATAATGAAGAAACGTGTGAAGAAACTGAAGGGGTTAATATACTCAATAAGGGTCAATATATAATTAATATAATATAGGGTTAAGGGTTATTATACTGTACACGAGTCCCGTGGATCATATATTGTGTAGAAGAGATATTTGGTGTAATCCTGTTAGCTGGTTTAGTGTTGATAAAGTGTATCCCATTACAGGACTGATACTAACAAGCCTTCATATAGGAGGGGTGGAGAAGCAGGCACACTAACACTTTCATCCGAATTTTCGATCGATAACCTTATTCTTGCAACAGTTAAAGATTCCTTTACGTTGGTATTGGCAACTAGACTAAAGGTAGAATTCTTCAAAGACGTTCATTCAGAAAATGCCAGACCAGAAGATTCGAAATATATAGTTGATAAGTGAAGCGAAAGCGGTGTGAGATTATTCATATGAAAAATGAGCGTGTAACCTATTATTTAGAAAATTAGTATATCGAAAATATATATATAGTAAAATGACGGTTTGTGTGTGCGCATGTATGGGTACTTACAATTAATGCACACACAAATATCTATAAAGAGAGAGAGAGAGAGAGAGAGAGAGAGGTAAGAGGATCACAGTTATAATCAGAGGGACACATAATGGTAAGTCGTCTGTGTCAAAAAAGGGTTATATCAGTTATTAAGGGGCCGCTAAAGAGATTATTAATGCTTAGTAGTTTGTAATATACCGTGAGAGAGAGAGAGAGTAAAATATTGTAGGCTACTAAGTGTGTGAGAATGAAAGTGTGTGTGTGTGTGTGTGTGTGTGTGTGTGTGTGTGTGTGCCATGTTAACGGATGTGTGAATGGGGGGGGGGGAGGCAATAACACAGTGGACATCGTGGTGGACTGCAAACCAAATGGACCTCAGATCCATACCTCGAGTCCACGCCAAACGTCAGGGGTTATTCTGAGGTGATCTGATCGTTCCTGCTATTCTACAAATATCCTGGCTACACCGACACGCCAAGAAAATATCCCCTATATCGTCACCAATTGAAGCGTAGAGAATGCCCGACCATATTCGAGGATGCTGTGAACGATCTCTCCAAATTAAGTGACGTGTATAAATAAAGTGTCATCATCTAGTGTGGCAGAAAGGAAGCAAAGAACACACTGAAGCTCCACTGTGACCATCTAGTGCGGCACACATGAATCACTCAACATTTCGAAGCTTCATTCGATAATCTCAAGGCCTCGCAAGAGTTACAGGCTACTGAACAGCCTACTGTCCCGAGGTTGCGACATAAAATAAAACAAATTGTGCCTATGCTTGTCCGTGTGTATGCGTGTGCTTAGGATATGTGACTTACGGTAAATGCATACTCGTGTGTATGTGACTATGTGTGTACGTGTATATTGGAAGGCAAAGTTTGTAAGCATGTTTGTCTGAGCGTGCGTGCGTGCATACGGGTTTTCGTGTGAGAGAAAGAGATTGTAGGAAGTTTATATAGGAAAAAACAAGTCAATTAAGAGACTCTGATGCACAGAGTAACCACCTGTCCAGACTCCCATAGACACACACGCACTCTCTTTCTCTCTCTCTCAATCATTCACTTACTCTCTTCATATATATTTATATACACTTAAATGTAGGTATCCAATTAATCTAATGCAGTGACCAAATTTAGTATTAAAATATGTGCAGATTTTCAAATACAAAATTAATCAATAGGAGGATGGATAAAACCCGAGGTAATATATATATATATATATATATATATATATATGATATCTATCAGGCCGAAAACAAGTGACATAAGAATGAATGTGACGAGAGGATGTTGCAAGTCAAGATAAAATAAAGAGCCAAAGGCAAAGGAGAGGTTATTCATGGAGACTTTAAATCACTTCGAATATCAGTGGGTCCTTAATGATTACTCTAAGGCAGCGTGTGATGGATTTGGGAATTTAATTTATATGCAAGTAGGGACTCTAAAAACAGAGGCAATATTAACTCAATGTATTAATGGTCACGACGGTGAATATTTTTCCCAGGTGTTGACTAACAGGGATCGCTGGTGTCTTCTCTTTTCTCTCTGTCGACCCAGGGGACCTGGCTTCATACTTGTGCTTCTTCTTTTTCTTCGATTTCACAGGAATGAAAGGGATGCTTATCTCTCCTGAAGACTCGCAGAGGATTCCGAATGAGTTGGAGGCAGAACAGGGGATACCGAATTCTGAAGTAGAGAAGGCATTGTTATACTCTAGGTTTGCCTCACAAGGGTTACTGAACGAGCTTTTCTCGCAAGGGATGATGAGCAAGAGTGCCTCCTAAAGGATACAGAACGAGGGTGCGGCCAAGCAAGTTTGGCTGTTGTTTGTCGCTGGTATGTCTCCCAAGGGAACCTGAGGGAGCCCAAGTTTAGGTGAGGGTGTGAGTGTGACCCTGCCGAATAGTTGCTCCTCATGTTCCTTGTTCATTTTCTTGCTACAGCTGCTTTTGGTAATCTTGAGTGCAGCAACGGTCTTAGTAGTGGGGTTGGGACAGATCTTGTGTCCTTGTGGTGCTGGCCTTACATTTTCCTTCTTTCACTCTGCCCCTTTGGAAGGTGAGGTATCAACTGTGTGTGGCAGTTCCGCAGTGGGCGGTGCTCTGACGTCACAAGTCCTGTGATTGGCTGTGGTAGCATGCAGGAAAGACGGGAAACGGGATGGTTGGTGTCAGGGATAACTGATTTGGAGGGTCCACTGTGTTGTCTTCTTTAATTTGCAGCATCGCTGTAGCTGATGTTGTGTCAGCAAGATGTCTGCTTCTCTCTTTTTCTACTTTTGGCATATCAATTATCTACACTGAACCTCTAAGCATAACCAATCCATTCTAAGCTGAATCAAATCGTCTGGTGAAAGCAGCTCAATTAACACAACTTGCATCATCTGATTGAAAGAGTTAAGAGCAAATTCATCCTTTAATTATGCACACAAATTTGTAGGTACACATCAAGTATAATCTTGATCCAATCATAAACTTTAAGCCCTGTTGATAAACAGAAATAACAGACTAACAAATTAATAGACACTCATCACACCCTCAACCACTTATTTAGTTCTTCCTTTACTCCTTCTGAGACGAATTTAAGTCTTAGTATATGCATGTACAGGATATCTGATTGTTTATATATATCATCAGTATCATCATCATTATCACTATCATCATAATAATCATAATCATAAGATTAATCATACCTGGTTTCAAATTCGTGTTAGTGATGTATACATATAAAATGCGTTTGATGAAAAAGGTTCAGGGTATATGGATATTTATAATGCATATGCGTTTTCTTCGAATTTCGGAAAGTTGCATCTCCCCGCCCAAGAGGACTGCCAACTTTTACAACTGCAAGCATTATTTACATAGCACTTTACGAGCGTACAGACAAAACTTGAGACGACTGAGGTGGAGCAGAAGATTGTGTGGGGTATTCCTGGGTGAGTGAGACATTTTATGTGTGAGAGAGAGAGAGAGAGAGAGAGAGAGAGAGAGAGAGAGAGAGAGAGAGAGAGAGAGCGATAGCGAGAGCGAGAGAGAGAGAGAGAGAGAGAGAGAGAGACAACAATGCGTGTGTGTTTATATATTTATTACCTCCTCCAATGAAGTTAGAATGAGGTTATGTTTTCGTATCTGTCTGTTTTTGTTTTTCTGTAAACAAGATATCTCACAAAGTTATAAACTGATTTTCACGATATCTGGTGGCAAGATAGGATATGCACTATGAACCGATTTTTACGAAATTTGGTTGGTAGATAGGATATGTACCAAGGAAGAAGTGTTTTAGTTTGAGGCGATCCGGAGATGTTCATGAAATTTTATAGACAGATGGGATTATGAGCCAAGGAAGAAGTTATTCAATTTAGGAAGCGATCCGAATCATATCCTGGAACCCAGATCCAGAAGAAAATTTATGCCTATGATACTAATGGTAAAGAACCAGCCAGTGTAGCCGAAGGTATGCACTTTACCGACTGCCCTTCTAGATAAGCATGGGATTGTATAAATAGGCATCAGATGGCATTGTCTGTCCTTCATATTTAAATATTTATCATGCTATGTATCTTATTACCTCTGCCAACGAACTCAGATGGAGGTTATGTTTTTGCATCCATTTGTTTGTCTGTCTGTTTGTTTGTTTGTTTGTTTGTAAGTAAACAAGATATCTCATGAAATGATTTACCTATCCTCACGAAATTTGATGGGCAGATTGGATATGCGCCAAAGAAGAAGTTATTCAATTTAGGAGGTGATCTGTGGATAATGATATTCTTAGTTTATGCCACACTGGTGTCATTGTAGTGTAATTAAGTTTATTTTGTGACAAAGCCAACGTAGGCAGAGGTATGCGCTGTAAGAGCGCCCCTCTAGTTTTATTATAATTTTACTTTGTTGAAGGTATCTATAATTTGCTAGGACCTATTTACGGCTAAAATCAGCCCCCTCTCTGAAGCTGCTTCGCGTCAGTGCTTCACTGTCTCGTTCCCTAGACTCGGGCCCTCACTCTCAGAATGCCACCTATTGAACAATTAACTCACTAGGCATTGCCTCCCTGTAGCATTTTTTGTATCAAGGTGATACAATCAAAGATAAAAAAGATTAACATAGATTTAATAAACAGAGACAGCAAGGGAAAATCTAAAATCAACAAAAGACAGTTGATAACTGAATGATTCAATTAAGACATACATGGTGCATATACAGTGAGTATATATATATATATATATATATATATATATATATATATATATATATATATATATATATATATATATATATATATACCGGTATATATATATATTATATATATATATATATATATATATATATATATATATATATATATATATATATATATATATATATATATATATATATATATACACACACAATACATACAAGTAAGATAGGACAACACATAAATAAAGCAAGGAGACAAATAGACTCCACTTGTTCTGTTCTCAATTTTCTCAGTGTCTCTCCCGCTCGGGTGAACATTTTTAAAGCTTTTCTTCCCTCACGAGTTTTAATTTCCTTTGGGACTTGTTGGAAATTGTTGTGTGTGTATGTGTGTGTGTTAGTGTGTATGTTAGTGTGTGTGTGTGTGTGTATGTATGTGTGTGTGAAAGACTGATAGAAACTTTGAGGGTTTGTATGAGTTTGTGAGACTGTGTGTGTATGTGTGTGTGTGCTTTGTAGTGTGTGTATATTAGTGAGTATATTTGTAATTGTTGATAAAGATTCGGTCACAAGAAGTATTGGTCATAATAAGTACACCATGGGATTGTACTTGTATGTACATAAACAAGCGCAAGCACATACGCGCATGGATACTAAAAACATACACACACCAAACGTCTCTAACCCACACACACACACACACACACACACACACAACTATACCACAAGGACCGTTTCCGGAAAAGGGATAATAGTTTTTTCTCTTGGTACACACAGTTGTTTCCAGTCACTGTGTGTGTGTGTTTGTGTGTGTGTGTGTGTGTTTGTTTGTGTGTGTGTGTGTGTGTGTGTGTGTGTGTGTGTGTGTGTGTGTGTGTGTGTGTGTGTGTTTATATACGTGGGCGTAATTATATAATGTTATCTATATATCATAAATTTCCTTTATAATGTAATCCTCTTTGTTATGTGAACGTACAAGAGTAGTTTGGTTTCATAAATGTGCGTATTTAAGCAAAGCTCAGAATAAATGACCCCATTAGAAGGAAATCCCTTGAAAAATATTGGCCTTGTTTGACATTAACTCTGTACAGTGCATGCTCTCTTTATTTGGGTTTTAAGGGGAGGTTTTTAGTGTGTTTCCTAGACTTCCATCAAGCTTGAAATTACACACCCTTGACCCCCTTTCAAGATAAATTTGTACATGTTTCGGTAGAAAAATTTCCCGGCCGAAGGCCGGTTCCTCTTAAATTACAGGCTCGCTATCGCTCGCCAGGAAAAAATCGACACCTAAATGGGACGAAAGGTCTTAAGTGACATAAATGGGGTGAAACTTCTTAAAATCGCCAAACTAATGGGGCGAACGTCTTAAAACTTCAAAAGCAATGGGGCTAAACATAAGGGAGAAAGGGGTAAAGAAAAAAATCCCTCAAGTGGAAATCTCCCGTTAAATATTATACTGCTTTCATTTATTTCTTGGTTCTTGGTGGCTTTTAAGGAAGCGCAGAACTTTCATATATTTGAAAATATTCAAGTAATTACTTTCAAGCCTTTCTCTCAAATTACTCTAATTGACCACTTGCGAGTTTCAGGCTATAAGGAAGTTGGAGCCGTAGACATCGATAGTAAACAGAAATGAAATAATAATGTAGGTTTCTGATGGATAAAGAGTATGTTGAATTTAATTTGATGTATCTATAAATGAACTACAACCGTATTTTAGCTGGTAATTCTGCTAAATATCGATGTCTACAACTCACACTTCCCTATGGAACGGAACTCGCGAGTGGTTAATGGATGTATTTTGCTCCAGCTGCATGTAAACTATATTATTGAACTTAAGACAAACATGTCAGACTTAGTGAGTTAGATGAGCTAGTCTTCAACCCTTTGATACCTATAGTATAAATTTATTATGTTCCTCCTATGAAGAGTAAAGTCGTCTGCATGTAGCTAGACTCAAACATAAGTGGATTCATCTGACGGAGAGGATTAATATATAATAACTTAATAGCGAGTCAATAAAATATTAT
The DNA here is from genome assembly GCA_032716605.1 of Paralithodes platypus. Lineage (NCBI taxonomy): Eukaryota > Metazoa > Arthropoda > Malacostraca > Decapoda > Lithodidae > Paralithodes > Paralithodes platypus. The sequence goes on from CM064508.1 coordinate 39,326,415, forward strand.
GGAGCCTATCCAGGTTATCAAAAATCCTTATATTATTTAATACCTAACTCAGAATCCTTGGTATCACTTCGTAGTGAGGGCTACTTTGTCATACCTGATCTAACCTATGAATCTATGATGGTTACAAATTGATGATTGCCACAATAAGATATGGGTAAGTTAAACAAAATTAATATAATTAAGATCACCATAGGTCAATCTCTAATACAACGTGCTAAGATAGGTTAGCGTAGAAATCTTGTATGTAATCGCTAACAAAAAATATAATTAAACTCGACTCTTCTCATACACACACACATACATACTGTATATATACAGTATATACCGATATATATATATATATATATATATATATATATATATATATATATATATATATAATATATATATATATATATATATATATATATATATATATATATATATATATATACATATTATATATATATATATATATATATATATATATATATATATATATATGTGTGTGTGTGTGTGTGTGTATTTACTTATTATAATAATGTGTTCCTTGAAACCTAACAGTATCATGTGGTGATTGTGGTGGTGATATTACTGTGACTATAGTGCGTAACATAGTGGTCAGGTCAGGTCAACTTGTCCACCATCTGTTGACCTCATCCCTCTCTCTCTCACCCCTCTACATCTGTCATACTCAAACACCAATTTATTCCCTGCCCTTTCCTCATTTCGTTGATTCATATTCCTGGTTGATTTATCTAATTTGTTTGCTTTTTACTTTCGCCGTTTAATCTTTATCTGTGTTCTTTCCTCTTCTAATATTATTGGCCATTCCCCTCCTCCCACAAGTAATAATATTACAACTAATAGTATTTTTACCTTTTATCAATATTCCCCTTCTCCATGTCATCTCCTTCTTCTGTTATATTTTTCTTTGTCATCTTATATTTCTTCTTCTCCTCTTTCTTCATATTTTCTTCCTCCTCCCTTTCCTCTCTCCACCTCCTGCTCTTCGTCTTCCTCCTTCTTCTCCCATCCCTCCTTCTCCTTCTCAATCTTCCTCCTCCTCATTCTCCTCTTCCTCCTCCTCCATTCTTCTCTCTCCCCCCTCCCCCATCTTCCGTGTTCCCGCTTCGTTGCCCCCCTCTCGCCTCCTCCTTCATTTCATTAACCCTTCCGTTTACACTTCATTTAATACACGATTCCTCATCCATATTTTTACTCGATTTTTCACTCCCAATTCATTTACTTCATAATCCATTTGTTCATGCTACTCTATTTATTCGGGCACAATTATCTAATTTCTTTCCTTATCCAATTTTTCTTTTCCTCTTTATCATGTCTGAATTTGTTTTTGTGTTTATTTACTTTATATTCTCACCTCTTTCCCTTAGTTTGTTCCCCAATGTTCATCTGTTTTTGTTTCTCTCTATTTCTTCCCCTTTCTCTTTGATTATCTATGTACTCCCTTCCCTTATTCCTTCCTACATTGCGCACCTCCATGCCTCCCTTCCTTGATTTGTGTCTGTTATCTTTATTTGTGTTTATCGTCGTTGCCTTTATTTCATCATACTGTAGCGTAGTAGTGTGATCCCTTTCCTCCCCAGTCTTTTGTCAATGTATATTCTTTCACTCACTCTTTCACTTTACTCACTCACCATCTCACACACTCTCTCTCTCTCTCTCTCTCTCTCTCTCTCTCTCTCTCTCTCTCTCTCTCTCTCTCTCTCTCTCTCTCTCTCTCTCTCTCATATCTCTTATAAGTCCTCTATATTCACTTTACCTTTACCCTTAATCCCTCTCCGTATGCATTCTATTTTTCTTTCCTTTTTTCCTTTGTCTCAATCTCCTCTCTTCCTCTTCCTCTCTCTTGCCTATCTGTTTCTCTAGTCAGAATGTAGAGTTGCTAATGTTGGCATAATGATTCTGGGTTTGCTATATGATAAGGACAGGATCTTAGAAGACTTGGATAAGCTTCAGTGGATTTTTGGTCATCTGTATTATGCTATCAGTTTTATTTATCCATCTCCTTTCTCCTTTCACCCCTCCCTTCCTCGCTTCCTTTATTCCCTCCCTTGCTGCCCCTTCTTCCTTATACTGATCTCTTTCTCCATTCACATCACTCCCTTCCTTTCGTCATCATCTCCTGCTCCCCTCCCCCTCCCTGAAACTATTTGTTACATTTCCTTCTTTTCATCCCTCTTCCATATTACTGTCTTGATAGCGTACTGCATAGTGCGCGGAATTTCGATGTGAGTATCCTGGGTTCGAGTCCTCGGAGTGCCACATGTATTTGTTGATTTCATTAATTGAGTTTAGATGTGAAGTTGGTTGGTGTAAATAAAAATAAATAAATAATAATAATTCCTCAATTTCTTTATCTATTCACGAATTCTCAAGGGATTTCGCGAACTTTCTGGTTACACAAAGTCCCTATAACATATATATCTTAACCAAACGAAGTTTTGCGAAGAATATGTGATCGTCGCTGTCTGTCTGTCTTTTTCTTTTTTATTAGATTGTTTGTGTGTTTGTTAGCAAAATTAATCAAACATTGACTCGTCAGAACCTTCATTTGGTACCATAATAGAAGCCATTAACTTTTGGTAACAGCGATGACCCTCCGACCCACCTCGAAATATACCACCCCAGAAATGACCATGAGAAGTATTTAGCTATCTGTACTATACTCACTGTGATATAAACTGGTTACTAAAGGACTCCACACACACACACACACACACACACACACACACACACACACACACACACACACACACACACACACACACATACACGCACAAGCACAGGCACAGGCACACGCACACACACACAAATTGTGATAATTTACTGGTAACAAAAGTTGGGGTTTTTAAATGCTGTTATCTCTAAGAAATACAAGAAAACAAAATTATTGGAATTTGGTAACTGCATTCAGTAGGTTTCAACATATTATTGGCAGATTCGAACTTTCGACCTAATTAAACCGCTAGGCCCAATTCATCTGCTAAACCCAATTTGACCAATCGGAACAACTCGCCTGCTTGGCTACATTTTGTCCACTTACGCGAATTCGACAGTGTTGTCCAGTTTGATCAGTTGATACAATCTCAAGCCAAATTCGCAAAATAGACTAATTCGACTGCCATGTACCAATTTGATCCACCTTAGATAATTTAGACTACCACAGCTCAATTCAACTATAGCTTATCTATCCAATTAGATCACCTCCGACTAATTCAGCAACTTGGCCCAATTCGTCCAGACTGTTCAGCCTAATTTGACATGATTGTTTCGCCCAAATCGACTGGACTCTTTGACTCCATTTGACAGCTAAGCCCATCTCGCCATCGGCTAAATTTGACTGAGACCATTTGGCCCAATCTGACAGCTCAAAACACTTTGCACAAATTTACACGACACTAGCTCAAGTTGACAAGAATGGCAGAGGTACATTATCTACTGTGCACTTGTGTTCTTCCTTTTTAATGCTTCCTCCTTCCCTACCCCTTCCTTTACTCCATTATTTTACTCATTTCCTCCTCTCTCTACCTTTCCTATTTCCTTCCTATTCCTTCTTTCTTCATTTTAATTGTAATCCATTTCCTTCTTTCCCTCCCTCCCCCTTCCTTTGTTCTTCCTTTCCCTTTCATCTTTCCTACCCTTACCTCCCACTCCCCTCTTTCCTTCCCTTTCTATTTCCCCTCCCTCACCACTACCCTCCTCCCCACCCCTCCTCCACCCACCACACCTGGGCTGGTCACCTGGTCATCATCATCAAGAACCGAGCCACTAATTAATTACTAATATTCCTTTTATTGACTCTCCCCTCGATAACTCGGACTTTGTGTGGGTGTATAATGATCTTTATTCCATCACTCTCTCTCTCTCTCTCTCTCTCTCTCTCCACCTAATTATTTAGCTATCTCCCAAACCATCACATACACTCTACACACACTCACACACACACACATAAACACCCTCCCACTGTCATTTGTTATCTCATTCTCAGATCAGATTTAATGAGAGTAGAGATAATGTGATTGAAAAAACAATATCAAAGAGAGAGAGAGAGAGAGAGAGAGAGAGAGAGAGAGAGAGAGAGAGAGAGAGAGAGAGAGAGAGAGAGCAGTGAATGACAGCAACTAATCAGCTTCTCCCCTCTCTGACCTGACCATCTGACCCCTTTTGACCCCTCGTCGTTATCATTGCTCTTGTTTGATCTTCTTACTTTTAGTATTATTAAGGGTTTGGGAAGGGGGGGGGGGGGGGGGGGGGGCTTAAAAAGTTAATGATAATATATTAAAATAAAATATAATGTCAAGAAATCCCAGTATAGACTTTGACCTATGAAACTACAGTATGGCCAAATATACATAGTTTGTATTGGATAAGGGGCCAATTTCTTCCAACAGTATCACGAAGGCTACTATTGGAGGAGGAAATTGGCCTCTTTACCACTAAAAGAGCGTATATTAAGGGGGGTCACCGGCTTTTTTTTCTCCTTCTCTCCTTTTCTCTCTTTCCCTGGCTTGTATCCATTCGGCCCCATTCAGCCAACTGTTTTAAGACATTTATCTCCATCCAGGTGTCGATTTCTTCCTAGCGAGCGATAGCGAGCCAGCATTGTATAGAGAAATCCGGCTTCGCCGGAGAAATTTTTCTATCGAAAATTTACAAATTTAGCTTGCTGTCAAAACAAAAATATATATATGCTGGCTCGCTACCGCTCGTCAGGAAAATATTGACACGTGGATGGGGGTAAACGTCTTAAAACAGTAGGCTGAATGGGGTCGCATGGATACAAACCAAAGAGAGAGAGAGAGAGAGAGAAAGAGCAAACAAGCGAGGTGGGCTCCCTTAAACATGGCATCATTGGCCAAAGTTAATATTGTCATCTCTTGGCATTGACCCTCTTTGCAATCATCCGGAGAACTGGTCCTTCAAGTTTGTTTGGTACGAAATTTGAAAAGGTACGAAACCTTTTACGAAAATTCCCTTTCACATTTTCCATTCATCCCTACTATAGAGGGTATCACACAAGTTTTTCCGTCAATTTTCAGTGGCTACATTTTCCCGGCAACAATTCTAGTATATGATTTCACTGTTATCGGAAACTAGATTAATGTTAGATTAACTTAGGTAACACAATTCATATACATATTTCACTCATAAGCTGCCAGACCAGAGTTGCCGACAAAAAGTAGAGGGAAAAAGTGCTCGTATGATACTGGTATTATGTGAGTTGTCGTGTTTTAGGTATGCTCCCTACTTCCATCAAGCTTAAAAAAACACCCCATTCGAAATATATTTGTACATTTTTCGGTGGAAAAATTTCCCCTAAATTCCTCCTAAATTACAGGCTTGATATGGCTCACCAGGAAAAAAAAGACACCTTAATGTGCAGAAAGGTCTTAAAATTGACAAAGAAATGGGGCAAAAGGTCTTAAAATCGTCAAACTAATGGGACGAACGTCCTAAAACATCAAAACAAATGGGGGTAAACATGAGTTAGAAGGGGGTCTAGAAAAAAAATATCTTCTATCTGCATGGTATTATGCTGGAGAATGTAATCCCATGCATCTCAGTGATCTTGTTTTGTTTTTTCACAACATTATAAATATCATTAGGCAAACTTACGATCTTGGGAAGGATATGTTGAAGTCTAAGGATTAAAAACTATGGGAAGGATCTGTTGAAGTCTAAGGATTAAAAACTATGGGAAGGATCTGTTGAAGTCTAAGGATTAAAAACTATGGGAAGGATCTGTTGAAGTCTAAGGATTAAAAACTATGGGAAGGATCTGTTGAAGTCTAAGGATTAAACACCATCTCTAATATTTCCTACAAATTCACGATGATTTGTTTCTTTTTCTAGTTACAGAAAGACGATGTTAATAACGCAACTGCACGACCCCTAGACCATTCCGTATTATCTCTCTCTCTCTCTCTCTCTCTCTCTCTCTCTCTCTCTCTCTCTCTCTCTCTCTCTCTCTCTCTCTCTCTCTCCGTCAGACCAATCAATCAGCCCACCATCCATCACCCACTCTTCACCCGTTCACCCATTCACCCCTATGTTCCCCTCCCAGGACACAATGTACGCTTAAGGTTGGTGTATTGTATGGTAAAGGGAAGAGGGGGATACAATATTATGACAACATTTCTTTGTACAGTAACGGAATGGGTAACAACATTCCGAAAATGATACGGTAAAAACGGTGTAGGTAACATCTTGCAAGGCGGTAGTGAAATAGTTAAGAGGGGGGGGGGGGGGGGGCCCTTCCTCCTAAATTACAGGCTCGCTATCGCTCACCACGACTAAATTCGAAACCTAAATGGCACGAATCGCTCGCCACAGATAAATTAGAAACCTAAATGGCACTAAAGGTCTTGATATTGGCAAAGAAATAGGGTGAAAGGTTTTTGAAATCGCCAAACTAATGGAGTGAACGTCTTAAAATTTAAAAACTATTGGGGCTAAACATAAAGGAAAAGGGGTTCCAAACAAAAACAATACTCTCCTTAACATCATGGCCATAGTTGAAGCTGGGTACTTGCAGCGGAACTATAACAAATGTATTGCAAGGTAAAATATTCGTCTAAATAAACTTCTCTCAATCAACCCACGACTATTATTTTTTCAATAAACTGCACCTGTTTTGTTTGCAGATAATACTTCTTGTTCAGTTTTGTCAAGATTCACAAATTAGTTCAATTCAATTCAAGTTAATGTAGTAAAATTAATAGTCTGGAACTCGTGATTAAGTCAAATTAGTTAGCCAGACGAATTATTGACTGTACTTGACTAAATGACCTCTTCTGAGTTTGACGCTGGAAGGACGTTCAAGCTACACAAACACTACATTTAGGTTTAATACAGTAATAGTGGGCTTGTAAAGGATAGATTATATGTAGAGGTTTATTATATTTAGTCTTGGGTGTATTACGATCGAAATAAGGCTTCTATCTCATCTAAATACTGATGTCTACTGCTTGAGCGTCCTTATAGCCCAAAATTCGCCAGTGGTCAATTAATCTTGCCTGTGTACGTTATTTGACTTGACTCAGTTTAACGAGGTCAAGAGGTGAAGCAGCTGGGTCATGGGGGGTCAGGATGGGGGCACGAGAGGCGTCTCATTATAAACTATTGACCAGTTTATAACACACGGTAATATTGATCAGTGAGGGATTATACAGGGAGGGAGGGAGGGTGGGGGAGGGGATGATTTGGTTCGGTAAATATTGAATGAGAGAGAGAGAGAGAGAGAGAGAGAGAGAGAGAGAGAGAGAGAGTTACATAGGGTTACATATATACACAGACTACACAGACCTGCGGTCCCGACTAGGCAGTCCGGACTTAATGCTAAAATATAATTTGCTATAAAGTGGAAGGCAAGGAGAGAGAGAGAGAGTGTGTGTGTGTGTGTGTGTGTGTGTGTGTGTGTGTGTGTGTGTGTGTGTGAGAGAGAGAGAGCGCGCTATACCAATCAGCTGGTTATCTTGTTATTGACTCCGTTATGGTGATGTATTGGGTGTGGGAGTCACGTGATCCCCCAAATACCCACTAACTATACACATCAGTATCATTAACACTTTCAATCAAATGACCCAATTTTTAATATTGTCCCGCCTGTTTGCTTAGACCGGAACCATGCTTTTTATGGATTATTATTTTTTGTAATTCCATGAGTATATAATTATGCTATATTAAATTTAGTCTGGTTAAGATTTTATGGTGATTGTATGCAGGAGCTTAGGAAAGATGTAGAGCAGTGACAAGGAGCTAGAGTAATTAGAGAGGTAATAGCCAATCAGTTACCCCTCTAAGTACAAACCATTTCTTTGTAAACTGAGAAACTTTTCTAATAACTGCCATAATAAAATTAAAGATTGCGTCATGGTATACTGAAACAGTCAATGTACTATACACTGTATGTATGCAATGCCAGGCGACTATATTTAACTTAGGAAGGACTTATATAGGAGTCAATAGATTCGCACTACCACTTTATCCATCCTCTCTCTCTCTCTCTCTCTCTCTATATATATATATATATATATATATATATATATACAGTATGTATTCATAGAAGTCCTTCGTAACCTTCACCAGGAAATATTCGACACATACATGGCACGAAAGGTATTAAAATTGACAACGAAATGTGGCGAAAGGTGTTAAAATAGCCAAACTAATGGGTCTAACGTCTTAAAGTCTCAAAAATAATTGAGCTAAACACGAGGGAGAGCAACACGTTACTAGTTGATAAAGCTGATGCCAGTGTCGTGCCGTAGCATTTAAAGTATTGGCTTAGGGGAGTGTCACGCGGGTGTTTATCCTCAATTGTCGATGACCAGGCAAAAATTACAGCTTATAGATGCGGAGATGAGTCAAAATGCTTGTATCTCCAACTACTGCAGGGATGTATATACTGTATGTTTGTTTATCCAACAAATTGTGTATTAAGACTCCTATAATTCATATGTGTTTGGTTGTCGTTTTCATTTTTATAAAGTAACTCACCAAATATGGCCAAAAAATAAGTACTATCTTATCAATAGCCTATCACAGAAAGTCCCAACACCCGCTAAAAAAAAAAATAATAAATAAATTAATTAATTGATTTAAAAAGGCATAAACAAAACTAACCAAACGATTTATTATAATTTTACGTAATTTCGATGCAGCCAAAATCCTCCTGCCGTAAAGAGCACTAAAGTTGTCGCTAAATTAATATCGCCTTCTTGAAAATTGAAGAGGTACGAGAAGCGTACATTTAAAAGTCAAAGTAAAGCCTTCAGACCCATGGAGGTAAAATATAGCTCCATGTCCAGACCAAAGGGGAATGTAAATAGTGGAGTGCAACAGGTATTAGAAATTAGTGAAGCCTCACTTGGAATACGTAGAAAACACACCATATTGCTTAACTCGAGACAATCAAGTCATCAATTCATTAAGTTTGTATATATTATCTTTTAAAATTATATGAGAATACACAGAGGAAGATAGATCTGTTTTTTTTTTTAAAGAAACGAAGGCTAATGGGCAACTTGATGGCAACATTTAATTCATTCTCAGTACAGTTAGTCTAATTACTTCACATTTACCCTTTCACATCATATTGGAAACCATTGGGTAAAGATTGACTAATCCGTTAATTCACTAACTACAAAGTAAGCGGAACATTCTTCATGACTATCATAGATCGGCCTACAGCTAATTCCTCCAAAAAAAGGTTAGAAACTCGTCTTTCAAGAAATGGATAAGTAAAGCATTACAATTCAGGTGGGATGATCTGGTTTGGACGGCAAGGAATTTATCTCTTTATCAATCCTACATTCAATTTATCTGTTCCTAATTTCCACCCCTTGTACCCCCTCCTAGTGTATTGCGTGTGTGTGAGAGAGGTGTGTATGTATGTATGTGTGTTTCTCCTCCTTTTGTGTTTTATTTGTGTTCCCTCTCCTTGTGTGTATGTGTGTCTGTGCATTTCCCCTCCTTGTGTGTTGTATGTATGTGTGTGTTTCCCTTCCTTGTGTGTTGTATGTATGTGTGTGTTTCCCTTCCTTGTGTGTGTTTTCTGTGTGTGTCCCCCTTCCTTGTGTGTTGTATGTATGTATGTGTTTCCCTTCCTTGTGTGTGTCCCCTCCTTGTGTGTTGTATGTATGTATGTGTTTCCCTTCCTTGTGTGTGTTTTCTGTGTGTGTTTCCCTTCCTTGTGTGTGTGTCCCCCCTCCTTGTGTGTTGTATGTATGTATGTGTTTCCCTTCCTTGTGTGTGTTTTCTGTGTGTGTCCCCTCCTTGTGTGTTGTATGTATGTGTGTGTTTCCCTTCCTTGTGTGTGTTTTCTGTGTGTGTCCCCTCCTTGTGTGTTGTATGTACTGTATGTGTTTCCCTTCCTTGTGTGTGTTTTCTGTGTGTGTCCCCCCTCCTTGTGTGTTGTATGTATGTATGTGTTTCCCTTCCTTGTGTGTGTTTTCTGTGTGTGTCCCCCCTCCTTGTGTGTTGTATGTATGTATGTGTTTCCCTCCCTTGTGTGTGTTTTCTGTGTGTATCCCCCCTCCTTGTGTGTTGTATGTATGTGTGTGTGTCCCTTCCTTGTGTGTGTGTCCCCCCTACTTGTGTGTTGTATGTATGTGTGTGTTTCCCTTCCTTGTGTGTGTGTCCCCCCTCCTTGTGTGTTGTATGTATGTGTGTGTTTCCCTTCCTTGTGTGTGTGTCCCCCCTACTTGTGTGTTGTATCTGTGTGTGTTCCCCTTCCTTGTGTGTTGTATGTATGTGTGTGTTTCCCTTCCTTGTGTGTGTTCCCCTTCCTTGTGTGTTGTATGTATGTGTGTGTTTCCCTTCCTTGTGTGTGTGTCCCCCCTCCTTGTGTGTTGTATCTGTGTGTGTTCCCCTTCCGTGTGGGTGTGTGTATTCCCATCCGTGTGTGTTGTATGTATGTGTGTGTCCCCTCCTTGTGTGTTGTGTGTGTGTCCGTGCCTCAGAGAGAATTAATGTGACTTTGATGTGGACACCCAGTATTGACAAATGACCAGTTGGTACGTCTGGAGGGTGGGGGCTGTACTTGTTCATACTGTCCGTGATGGTGATTAATGTTCGGGAGTCTTGTTAGTGCCTGGCTATTATATTTCCACATACCATGGCATAACATACAAGGCTATCACTTATTCTATGAGGGGTATCCATAAATCCCTCGGTGTCACTTGGTATCAATTTGACTTGGAGAAGCTATGGAATAGAGAAAATTTGATTCAAAATAAATGTTTATAATTGCATGCTGTTCTTATCCTAACATAGCATGACATAGCATAACATATTTATAATTACGAAAATATGCACTGGGTACTTTTGCGTTCATTAAACAAAAATAATAATCAATGAAACTTATAATATGATCTACCTGATCTTACAGCGGTCATAAAACCCCAAATTATGATGTTAATGCCCTTGGAACTCTTTATGTATTTTATGGTCATTAATTGTTCACTAATATCTGTATTCCTATAAAGAGTGAGAGAACCAGTAAGGCCTGAAAGTTACAGTACTCTGAACCATGTTTGAGAAAACATACCGGATAATAGGTTTCCCAGGTCCATCAACTAAGAAGGTTGAGAGATATTTGGTAGCAGAAGCAGAAAGGTCAAGCTATGGCAGACAAGGAATGCTCAATCCTTACTTTGATTGGACCAACCCACCAATTGCTGATGTTGAGTAAGCTAATCTTCCGGGATATGTCATGATTTCTTCTATTTAGATTTTCAAAATATAATTTTCTACTGAAATTTGCTTTCTCTTGTAATTGTGCTGTATATTAATTTAATTTTTCCTTGCACCGTTCACATTCTGAAGCTTTGTATTAAGCTGGGAAATTTCTAATGACGTTTCCTAAAACAAATTACCCAAGTGTCCTGTGGTGCTCGAGGGTGAGTAAATATATGAATACTGTATGTACAGAAAATGCTCAAATTATTACAGCAGAGTGTAATAAATAATATTATTTGCTAAAACTACAAAAAATATTACTATTACCAACGTACAAGATATTTAAAGTTGATTCTAAATATATGTTACCAACCTCAATAATGTACACAAGCACAAATAATACACTAATAATGATTCTAGGAACAATGAGTGGATGCGCAAGGGTTAGTTTTTTTTAATTGAATTTAATATACTGTTTTCAGTTTTAATATGAGAACAGGAAAAAGATTAACGAATGAGCTTATTATCATTCCCACCTGTTCTCATGTTCAAGTTGGATAAAACGATTGCAAATTACATACCATAATCACAAATAACGAAGACCTAATTGTGACATCCAGAATTATTAGAAAACACCTGACCCAATCGCATAGCTAACCTAAAACCCATCAATGAAACCGCCCATTCTCCTCTTGAGTTGGTGCAGCCCTATTGAGTACTAAGGCATATTTACTTTAGTCCCCCCTGTGTTGTCTATCAGGCCACCTGCAGTAGTTCAGAGGGGTAATGAGAGTGTGTGTGTGTGTGTGTGTGTGTGTGTGTGTGTGTGTGTGTGTGTGTGTGTGTGTGTGTGTGTGTGTGTGTGTGTGTGTGGATTTGTTACAAGGAATAGTTAGCATGTCGTAGATCTTGTGGACCATTTCCTGACAGATATTCTAGGTAAATGAAAAATGTCAAGTACACTACCTCCATTGCAGAGCGTGCAAAATGCTATCAGTGAGAGAGAGAGAGAGAGAGAGAGAGAGAGAGAGAGAGAGAGAGAGAGAGAGAGAGAGAGAGAGAGCAGTAGAGAGAAGAATAGAGTGATGGGATGATAATTAAATGAAGCAGCTGATTAAATATATCATAATGGGTGGTGGCTGAGAGGGGAGTGAAGAGGGGGGAGGGGAGAGGAGGAGAGAAAAGGGGAGGTAGAGAGGAAAGAGGAGGGAGGGGAGGAGAGGTGAAAAGGGAAGAGAGGAGGGAGGGGAGAGAATATAAGGGGAGGATATTTATTTATAGTTTTAAACATGGGAAAGTGGCCTGTTTCCCTACTGTCTTTTATAACGTGAATATATATTGAGGACATACATACAATACAGTTAAAAGATACAGGAAAACATATCCATTAATTTGTATCATGTACTAGTATCCTGAAATGATATTTTGTAAACAATATTATTTAATATTACGAATTATTATCCTCTCTTACCGTAATATATTTAGAAACAATCTTGTTGTATTGCTGATGTTTATGAAAAAAGGAAAATAAAGACAAGGGTGGTATTGAGGGAGGGGAAGGGGAGAGTGACAGGAAGAAGGGAGTGGAGGGAAGGGACGGTAGGAAGGAGGAAGGAAATGGGAAATAAATGGAAGGGAAGAGAGGAAGAATTGATGGCGAAGAAAATAAATCTAAGAGAAAGATAGGGATGGGAGGGAGAGGAATGGTAAGGAATAGACGAGTGAAGGAAAGGGAGGAACCAAAGAAGAAGAAGGAAAGGGAAGAAATGAAAGGGACGATTAAAGGGATGGAAGGGAGAGGTGGGAGAGGAATGGAAGGGACGAGTGAAGGGAAGGAAACAAAGAAGAAGAGGTAAAGGGAAGGAATGGAATGGATGAATGAAGGAAACGGAGGAACTAGGGAAAAAGAGGGAATAGGAAGGTACGAGTGAAGGGGAGGAAGGAACCAAGGACGAAGAGGGAAAGGGAAGGAATAGAAGAGACGAATGAAAAGAAAGGAAGAACCAAGGAAGAAGAGGGAAAGGAAAGGAATGTAAGGGACGAGTGAAGGGAAGAAAATGGGAGGAAGTAACTAAGGGAGAGAAGGGAACAGACGAAAAGAAGGGGGTGAGTGAAAAGAGAGGGGGGAAGGAAGGGGGAAGAAGGTAAGACATGGAACGGAAAGGAAAACAATTGAAGGGAGAGACGGGAAAGAAACGAAAGGGAGAGAATGAGTGAAAGGGAGGTGATGAGTGAAGGGAAGGGAGAAGGGGGTAACAAATGCAAGGAAAGGGATGAGTGAAGGGGAAAGAAGGAAGGAAGAAGAGAGAGAGAAAGGTAAAGGAGAGAAAATATAAGAAGATAAGAAGGGAAGGGGAGAGAAAAACAGTGAAGGGGAGATGGGGAAATTGAGGGAGAAGAGGAGAGAGCAGAATAAGATGGAATAGGAGGAGAGATAGATAGAGGAAGACACCCATAATAATCACAAGGATTTTCAATATCGCCTTCCCCTCCTGAAAACAACAAATATGGGGAAAGGTATCCTCTTCCCTAAATCATTACCCATCTTCCCTTCAGTAAGCCGAATCTGGACACCTGGTGATAATGTGCTTACTTTTGTTTATTTTGCATAAAAAACATAGCTGGACTAGCAAAGTTAACGATTTGTGTGGTTGTATATTATTTAGTCACGAGTTTCAGATTGAAGAGGAGAGTCACATGAGGGTTTTTCTGCGTGTGTGTTTATGTGTGTGTGTGGGGGGGGGGGGGATTACTATGTGTGTGTTTGTGTGTACAAGTGTGTTTACCTCTGCCCCTGACCTGTGCACATGAGTATCTATAATCCTAAATAACCAGGTTTATAATGACCCCTACCAGCTGCTGTTATACAGGGGATCACTGACGCTCTGTAAACATAATAGATACGCTTGATGAGAGAGAGAGAGAGAGAGAGAGAGAGAGAGAGAGAGAAAGCGAGAGAGAGAGAGAGAGAGAGAGAGAGAGAGTGTGTGTGTGTGTGTGTATGTGACTTTCAATATGTGATCGTATTTGATTTGAGATCATTACATATATCCCTTGCTAAACTAATAGGTAAATTTAGAAAAAAACGTATGTTAGCATCACGATATTTTTAAGTATGTCTGAAGCGTGTTTATATGCATATACTGTCTGTGTTCCTGTGCTGTAATAAGGTAAATAATGCAGTAGGTTGGCCATTGCAGCGGTGATCGTCTCAATCTTAGCACTTTGGAGCATATGGTTGGTGACAATCTCAGTGACAATATAGTGGCATCCACATTACTCATGTTACCACAGTTTACCTTCACAAGCTTCTTATTCACCAATCTTCCCAACACAGTAGGCCAGTTAGCTGAATTGATTGGGTGCGAGTTGTCCAGTCACGGGATTAAGGGGGCCCACCTCGTTTTCATTTTTAGTTTTCTCTCTCTCTCCCTCTTTCTCTTGGTGGTATCCTTTCGGCACCATTCAGCCTACTGTTTTAAGACGTTTATCCCCATCCAGGTGTCGATTGTTTCCTGGCAAGCGGTAGCGAGCCAGCATACTTTGTAAAATATTTGTAACAGCAGGATAAATTTCTACATTTTTTATAGAACAATTTCTCCGGCGAAGCCGGATTTCTCCATACATTGCTGGCTTGCTATCACTCGCCATAAAGAAATCGACACCTGGATGGGTATAAACGTCTTAACACAGTAGGCTGAATGGGGCCGAATGGATACGAGCCAGAAAAGGAAGGAGAAAAAGAGATAAAAAAAAAAGCAGGTGACCCCCCTAAAACACGGCTTACAGAATCTGGGTGGGTAACATTGACCGCTACACCACTACAGCGCACGTGTGTGTGTGTAGGAGATTATAATAGTGCAATTAATCGTTCCCCTCTAGAGACCCCCCCCCCCAATCAACAACACTACCGACACACACACTGCTGGTCATCTTCAACTGACCACACCAACATTGATCAATTAGGTAATGATTCATACACAACCTGCACCCACCTTCCTTCCACTCAACCTGCACCCACCTTCCTTCCACTCAACCTGCACCCACCTTCCTTCCACTCAACCTGCACCCACCTTCCTTCCACTCAACCTGCACCCACCTTCCTTCCACTCAACCTGCACCCACCTTCCTTCCACTCAACCTGCACCCATCTTCCTTTTACTCAACCTGCACCCACCTTCCTTCCACACAACCTGCACCCACCTTCCTTCCACTCAACCTGCACCCACCTTCCTTCCACTCAACCTGCACCCACCTTCCTTCCACTCAACCTGCACCCACCTTCCTTCCACTCAACCTGCACCCACCTTCCTTCCACTCAACCTGCACCCACCTTCCTTCCACTCAACCTGCACCCACCATCCTTCCACTCAACCTGCACCCACCTTCCTTCCACCCAACCTGCACCCACCTTCCTTCCACTCTACACCCCCCCCCCCCCCCCCCCCATGCGTCCCCTCCCCTCCTCTTCCTACAGTACCGACCGCCCGCGTTACGTCATTTACTATTTAACAGGCGTCGACTGCCGTATCAAATAACCGCTGGGAACCTCCACGGGACCTATGCCACTCACGTGATCTCAGATAAGCGATATCGGCGACGTTGGGTCCCGTCACTCAACAGACACAAGGGGAGAGTTGTAGTAAACGTACAATTTCCATAAACTAGTAGCCATGTTGCAATGTGTTATGTATCACCTGTATGTATGTACATTACTTTGTGTCAATAAAGTCTTTTGAATTGAATTGCATTGAATTGTTTGGTCAGAAAGGAATAAATTAGCATTCACTCAGTTCAGTTCAGTACCTTGAGAAACACTCAAAGGGCTGTTCTAGGCTAGCATGTTGTACTTGGCTGTGAAAGAAGGCTTATGGTAGGATCATGAGATTTAGAACTAGTATAAAGTATTTGATCTTACAGAATTAAAGTTTTGGATGACCTTGATAGGCTTTAAGTTATCTATATTGATGGTGTGTTAACTTTCGGTGTCTCTTTAGTTTATACCACGAAATTCTGACCACTGCTATAAAATACTAGAAGGCAGACAGAACAAAAAGACATAAAGCAACGTAAAATAACACAACGCAGTTAAATACGACACAAATTATCTCCCTATCCTATCCATAACTCTCTCACTCAACATTGTAGGTTTAATGATAAAGTCAAGCCTTCTAAGCAATTGCCACCTTAATATTAACACTACCCAGACAACCAGTGTCTCTCAAACCAGTTGGCAGTGCCACCATAATCAGTGTCAAAACAAACATTGCCATCTAATCCAATTCCCCTGCAACCAACATTGAGTCAACCATTGTTAACTTAGGCAAATTGACATGGGATATGATGTTCTACATTGGTTGTCTTGTCCTGGTAAACGCCGCACTTCTAGTTGCCCAAGAGCAGCCTTCTGTGGGTCTCCCAATAAACTGAACTGAACCTAAAGGCTGCAATTCCCCTCACAGACGGAATCCGGTGTCAATCACTCGGTATGAAGGAGTGACTCGAATTTGCATGGGGCGTCTAATTTCACAGTGGCGGCCGTCAGAGAAAACGTAAGGGCTGGCGGGTATTACGGGGAGACTCGTGTGTAATTGACAGACGGGGGAAGGGTAGCATACACGGTCTACTGTCGCATTACGCACACACAAACACACTTATGCCTTCAACAAAACCGAAGAACAGAGTGTTAGTACTTGTATTACATGGTAAACAAAAGCACACAAGGGAAAGGTATAGATAGATTGGTTTCAGGTTAGTTCAGTTCGTTCACTGAAAGTACTGACAGTGATAGTTTAGGAAGGAGCTCACTCTCCCCTTTCCTACTTTAATTGCAATGGAAGATAGGAGTTTCCCATTTGTATAAGACTTTGTGGTTCTTCTCTCTTCCCTCCCTCCCCTTCCATTCCTTCCTCTGCTATCCCCAGTCTTCCCTTCCCTCCGGTTCTCCTCCCCCGTCCCTTCCTTCATCTTCTCCCAGACCTCTCTCCCCTCCCTCTCCTACCCATTCTCCCCTACTTCTCACTTCCCCTTCCCTCTCTCTCTCTCTACCCTTCCCTCTCCCTTCCCTTCTCCCACCCCTGCCTTTTTTATACATTTGCATATCTGTGTAAAGCGTGTAATTAAAGTCCGCTAAGCTGTCCTAACCATCTTGTTCATATCGCAGACACTTGACAGCCAATTTGAATGTTTTACGTTGGATTAATATAAGTGACAGTGGCATACGTTCTTCTTGAGGTTGACATGTGAAACTGATACATTCCATTTCGCTTGTAACTTCTCAACCCCTTCAGAACGGCGACGTCATTTGTGTTTTATTCTGGTTAATACTGAGCGTCTTCACCCACTTAACTCTTTCAGAATTATGGCGACTTTCTTCCTTTATTTCTGGCTATTATTAGACGATTTTTTGCAGCTTAGGAAGAAACTGTGGGAGTCAGAAAGATGAAGAGTTTCTCGATATTAACTCTCCGATTTTCATATATCCTTCCTAAACTGAATATAACGATATAAAAAAATATAAATGATATACTTGGAGGGATTAAAGAAAGACGCCTTATGGTCAACGGGTCTACATCGAGCAAGCCTTCATTGCAATGTACCATATCCTATATTCTTGTATTTTCGTTAACACAGGAAGACCTCTTGCAGTTAAAGAGACAGGGGTTATTTTGGGGGGTATATTTATTCATATATATTTTTTTTCTCCCTAGACCTCCATCAAACTTTCAAAAAAAAACAATCCATTAGATCCCCCTACGAGATTAATTTGTACAATTTTCGGTAGAAAATTGTCACGACCGAAAGCCGGTTCCTCAACAATTACAGGCTCGCTAGCTATCGCTCGCCAGGGAAAAACATCGACACCTAAAGGGCACGAAAGGTCTTAACATTGTCAAAGAAAGGGGGCGAAAGGTTTTAAAATCGACAAACTAATGGAACATACGCCTTAAAATCTGAAAACTAATGGGGCTAAACGTGAGGGAGAAGAGGGTCCAGAAAAATAGGCCATCTCCCCTTAAAGGGTTAAGGCCTGTTAAGTTGATTTGAGCACCGTGTTCACATAGCGGGCATTCAGTAGTCGTTGTAATTTGGCTAACACCAGATAATAGGTTTGCAGCTATGGATATCTCGTAATATATTAATCAATTCGAATAAATAAGAGACAATGGCAGATGATAGTGAGATTGACATGAGAATCTGCGATTCCTTTCATTTGCCTGTTCCTTCAGTGTACAAGTAGTTGGTTGTCTAACGGAAATAATAACACGGGACACATTAACAAATAATAACACGGGACACATTAACAAATAGAAAGTATTATATGGAATAAAATAGTCGTTATGTTCAGTATGTGTGCTATAAGACAATATTTTTCAGAGATGCTACAAAAAAACAAAAAAAAAAACAAAAAAAAAAGCTACACTTAATACAGCTTCGCTCCATCACCCTCGGAAAATATTATACAAATTATTATACTAATTAATTAATCTATTAATTAATCAATACTTTGTAAAAGATAACCGCTAACGTTTCCGTGTCCGCGATTTGTCGAATAGTTGAATATCATTTCTTGGGAACTCGAAGTTCTAATGGTTGCCATCCCCGTGCGTACACTATTAATTAATGTGGTGTGATGATCAAGGAGAGAGAAGCTAACATGAACCCTTCAAAATACTAAGTGCCGTGAAGTGTTAAAATCCATGAAATGTACAGCGGACATAATGTGAGAGCCAACTAGAGGGGCCACTAACTTTGTATAATGTGAATACTGTTATTCATCCTCGTTTATTAAGCTTTGGCGACTTTCATACAGTCCAAGTGTACTGAAAACAGTGAATATAGCTTTATGCTACATCATCGGTATCGTACTGTCACAAAGTATACATCACAGATTATAACTCAATAACATCTGCCACCAGGTAAATAATAAATATACTGACTAAATATAGTTACAACCATTTTTGTTTAGTCTTTGGCCTCTTCTATCACATTAAACGAAATAGTAAAAGTGGATCTAAGCCGCGAACTAGTGGTGCTAGTTCAACACTACAAGTACTGATTCTCCAGCACCCTAGCTGAGTAACGTGGGAACCAGCTACCGGGGCCAATATGTTTATGAATATACTGGTGACGGCAGGCGGGGGAGCGTCTGGTGGCGGAGGCTAATTTGCATGTGGGGGGTAAAGGATGAGTTACAAGGAATTACAAGGAATATTTAATATATTAACAAAAACTTGCGGTCATTCCCAGAGGGAAAATCTGAATGGAAGGAAAAAAGATTGTAAAGTGCATACCTTACACTCATCTGCAGAATTCTATAAACTATTTTTAACTGATTTCCTGAATAATTAGGTGCATGCAATGATTGCAACCTATTTAAAAAAGAATAGATCTTGCAGTATATGTCAAGAAATGTTCACATACACTAATGATAACATTTTGCTGTCTAACATGTTTGTGGGTTGAAATTATAATGTAGCCAACCATTTTATAATAATCAACATCATTAAAAGCATTTTCTATTTTGAAGTAACCTCGCAACCTATGGGCTTCCAATAAATCTGATATAAGTGCTATGGTTCTAGCTTGATGTCTTTCTAATTGTTCTTTTGTCCTTGAGCAAGTGAAATCATCGTAATTCTATACGGATTATTAAGCCATATGTTAGATATTGACCTGAAACTTTGCCAGCATATACAGTAAGGTATGACTACAGGCGTTAGAGGCAAGACGTTACAAACACAGGAAACGCCCATTTGCTATATTCGTCGGCATATATGAGTATTATATGAGTATTATATGAGTATTATATTAACACGGCTTGAAACAAAAAAATTCACTTAAGGGGAGGTATTTAGTTTGTTCCCTAGACCTCCATCAAGCTTAAAATTACACCCCCTTGAGCCCCTTTCAAGATAAATTTGTACATTTTTCGGTAGAAAAATGTCCCGGCCGAAGGCCGGTTCCTCTTAAATTACAGGCTCGCTATCGCTCGCCAGGATAAAATCGACACCTGAATTGTACGAAAGGTCTTAATATGGGGTGAAAGTTCTTAAAATCGTTAAACTAATGGGGCAAACGTTTTATAATATCAAAAGCAATGGGGCTAAACATGAGGGAGAAAGGGGTCAAGAAAAAAAATCCTCAAATGGAGATATCCCCTTAATGTTGCATTTTTCTATTTGTTTAGTTATTTTATACACTACAGAGTATTTCCATATTAAGAAGGATACATATCTATTCGACAAGAATTTAAGAAGTAGATGATTTCAGCGAGTGTGGCACTCCCCGTGATGAATTCTTCACACAATTGAAAGTTGAATAAAAGAATAGAAGCATCTGGTCGGGTATATTTGGGGTTTATGGTTCTCACACCCCATTTGTGAGAGACCAAATATAGGTGATGGATGGATGGATAATGAAATTGTAAAGTGTGGCACTCCACGGGATGAAGCCTTCACTCTCCAGACCTCTCAATAACAGATACCGTCACTTTCATTTGTGTGGAAGTTGTATTGTATATGTGTGTCACTACTATTACATTTTATATATTTATTAGTATTTGGATGAATTAAATAATTGATTTGCTTATTCATCAATTATAAGATAATATTGTGTACATTTTTGTATAAATTAAATGCTGGGTCAATAGTCTTATGTGTATTTGTATATAATATGTACAACAAATAATGTACTAAATGAATTTTATAAATCCATGTCGTTGTGGGAAAAGAGGAATTTAAGTATGTAACGAATAAATTAAAGTTAATGTTTTTTCTGTAATTTATAATAAATAGACTAAATAAAATAACAATAACCAATCCACATCCCTTTGAGAGAAGATTAATTGAAATATGTAAGGTGTTGAATGAATGGATAATTGAATAGTAAAGTGTGGCACTCCACGTGACGAAACTCCCAGACCCCTAGAAACTTGTCCAAGAGTCAGACAACTGGCAGTCTTCAATTTCTTTCATCTCCTTTTACACGAGCATTGGGGGTGTACCGTGGTGTATTGGATAGAGCGTTTGGTTCCCAGCCAAAAGGACCGGGGTTCAAGTCCCCAGCGGAGTGAGCCATTTAGGCAAGTCTCCTCACACTCTGTGCCTCTGTTCACTTAGCAGCATAAATAGGAACCTGGCATTAAAGGAATTTGTGAAGTTCCCTCTGGGGTTGGCGAACTGTCTGGGTAGTAGTTGAGTGGTCACCCCAACCATTTAATCCAGATGTCGCCAACACATACACAGGAGTGACTAGCTTACCAGGATAAAGCCCATGGAGTGTACTAAACACGCTCTCTAACCGTGGTGTTCCGTGTCACTCAAACGATGATGAGGATCTGTGATGTAAATTTCTGTCGCTCAGTGTATTCCAAGGTAAATTTGATTGCTTCTCTCTTTCTTGTATGAATGTCATGTCATGTTACGAGTATTTATACCGGCAGATTTTTATCGGACTTTGGCATCCTTAACCCTTTGGCTGCGGCTATGTTTGGGCTATTTAGGGCATATTCGGGCACTCCTGAATGATAAATCAAGCATCTGCATTAAATGAAGTGTATTCTGCCGAAAACTAGGCGAAAATAGCTTCAAAATGACACCAGAACGGACCGTGTGCGTGGTCTGGTTCACCCGCAGTGGTCCCAGTGAAACGCGGGAACCCCGCTATTATGTAACACTCGCTCGCTTGGCTACACTGGTGAGAGAGACAGAGAGAGACTCGCCCGAGACACAGCTTAGCTCAGTGAGCCGCTCGGTGCTCTGAGGGTCGGAGGTGGGCCCCTCACGCTCTCACCCACTGACACTCGATTTTTACGTTTTTTACAGGATTTTAAAGCCTGGAAATAGCTGTAACTTGCCAAAACATTCCAGAACGTCACCCGCAGCGAAAGGGTTAATTTGTTATCAGATATTATTTACCCTTTCTTTGTGGTGAGCTACATAGCTAAGAATACGCTCTGGCTGGCACTTTCCCTTTTGTTCCGCTCAAAATATGCCGTCCTAGCACCATGTCCGTAGGCCCTGACCGAATTCAAATGAGTTCCACTGATAAGATTGGGCCAAATTCTCCTCATACAAGTCTTTAACATTAATTCTGAGCAACTAGGCCTTGAAATTATGTCCTGGTTCTGGACGTGAATGAGTCCACTCACCAAGCATATAAATTACCATCTAAGTACTTACTATTCCATCTTCATATTTTACGCTTTCCATAACTCAATGAAATAATCTGTTATTTTATCAAGTTTTTTATTTAGAAGACAGTATGAGATATGGCCTGTAACATGAAATGAACCTCACATCCATACTTGGTATACACACATTAATGTATAATTAGCACTGTTTTCAGTGTATTTCAAATTCTAAAATGACTCTTGGTAAAACACATACCCTCCCTACACGAATGCATGGATCAGACTGATATTACTACGGGTGGCAAGCTTAGAACCTAATGGAAGCTTCTGGCAACAAGCAGGGCGGGTTGGTCTAACCAATCCAGCTAGTACTACCAAAGCATATGGGTATGTCGCCCACAGTATAGGTATTTTTTACACAGGACGTACCTGTACGTCGGCCACAGTGATTGAGTTAATTGATTTGTGGTACATGTATGTATATGATCTAAATGTGCATTAGTATCTATTTGTAACACCTCTTTATAATTAATATGTACCATAGCATTTACAGGCACTCACTTATAAGAATTGTATCATATAAGCCCATATGGCAATTATAAGCGAGTGCCTGTAAATGCTATGGTACATAATTATACATGTATATTAATTATAAAGATGTGTTACATATAGATACTAATGCACATATAGATCATATACATACAGTACATATATAGTTTTAACTTTTACTATTCATAATCATGAACAACAAAGTTTAAAATATTGTCATATTGTAAGTGGATATTTTCGAAAGATATGTTTTTCGTATGTATGTTATTTTCTCCGTATACCTAGCCTCAATACTGCTAAAAAGTCCTCGCGCAACTCGAGCTTAGATATACAACTGAATAATTAAAAACTTCGAGAGGTCTTTCCTAAATTAAGCTATACTGTATAATAGATTACACAAAAAAGTTGTTTTATATGAGCAACGTAATTTAAAATAATGTTTGCAAACTGTATGCCTGATTACTGTAATTTAGTGGAGATGTTGTGAAAGATGAAATATAGGATTATATAGTGAAAACAAAAATGCTGATAGTGGAAATTGAATAATATTCACCGGATGCAATTAATGTAAATGGAGACAAATGGAAGCAGGGGGAGAGGGAGGAGGGGAGGGGCAATGAACGGTTTGATCGGGAGGCAAAACCTGAATATAGAAGTAGTGAGTGGATTAGATGAGGAATTATTATTGCTAACAATGATTTATGGAAGTGAAACAATAGTATGGCATATTTATGAATAAAACAAGAGTGAAAACTGCTAATATAGATATAATAAAGAAATTAATATAGAGTTTAAAGACTTGATAGAGTAAAAAATAGGAATAATAGGGAGGTTTGAGATATTATAGATTTATAGATTGAAAAGGGGTTAAAGAAGTTGCTATCAGATGGTATGGCCTCATGACTAGAATGGCTAAAGAAAGAATGGTTATAAGGGTGCATGAAAGAAGAATAGCACGAAGACAATTGTGTGATCTGTTGTCTCAGTGAGCGTGGAAAGGGAATGGATGAAGCAAGAGAATTGGTCAATTACAGGAATAAATGGAAACACTTTATAAGGGGCGATGCTTGAAAGTTCCCTATCTCATTATATTGACAAACTGGAAGGTCTTCACCTCAGAAGTTGCTATAAAATATTTGATAATGCACGAAGCAAATAATTTTAGGGACTGGTAAATGCTAACGTAATAATAATTTTAACGTAATAATAACGTAATAATAATTTTAACGTAATAATAACGTAATAATAATTTTAACGTAATAATAACGTAATAATAATTTTAGCGTAATAATAACGTAATAATAATTTTAACGTAATAATAACGTAATAATAATTTTAGGGACTGGTAAATGCTAACGTAATGAGATGCTGCTTGTACATGATAGATAAACTTCGGTTTGTTGTTTTCTTTCTTTTTGTTCTATCCGATATCCTACAGATTGCCAATCCCGAGTGTTTACACTTTCTTGGGGGATTCCGGGATAGGTTACTAATCCCCTTACTAAAAGATAATAGTCATAAACATGGAGAAGAGGCGCATTATCACCTCCCTGTGTTGTATTCACCATAGGAGAGAGAGAGAGTGATACCCTTCCCATGCTTGAGACTATTGGTCATATTCATAAATATGTTGGAAGGGTGTGTTTACCATGTCGAGCAATCACTATGGAATCAAGTACTGATTTAGGAAAAATAACTTGATATCAGCCAGTTCCATAGAGATTTAGGCTTGTTTCCAACAATGCCTCGGGTTTGACAATGAGGTTTGGTTTGGTTTTTCTACTGTGTTGTGATGCCCATGTTCGGGCTCTGTCTCGAGTCCCCCCCCCCAAAAAAAAAAAAAAAGAAAAACAAGAAAAAAAAAAAGAAGAAGAAGAAAACAAGAAAAAAAAAAAGGAAAAGGGAAAACATGGGGTAAGTGCCAGAGTACATACATACATACATACATACATACATACATACATACATACAAAGTCTAAGAATATGTCCACCTGACCCAAGCAACAGCAACACACCCTGACAACAACAACCAGCCCGGCGCCCTCCATCACTTTCAGCCGGGGTCATGTTTGGGGTTTATGGTCCATTGGTAGAGTTTTCCAGCGGCCAGGTCCCTCCAGTGTAACTCAATATCTCCACCATCTCGCACTGGTTAATGACATTCCTGCACTTTATGACAGATGGACGGATGGAGAGAGAGGGAGGGAGGGAGGGAAGAAAGGGATATTACAGAGAAGGGTTGAGAGAGAGGGTGCGAATTTAACTGTGCAAAATACGAGTTATATTATCTATATATTTACAGCATCAATTCACTCTCGCTCGCTCTCGCTCTCTCTCTCTCTCTCTCTCTCTCTCTCTCTCTCTCTCTCTATATATATATATATATATATATATATATATATATATATATATATATGCATACTGGGTGTATATTTGTGAGTGAGTGAAAGACAGAGCGAGAATGAAAAATAGCATTGAGTAACTGTGAAAGAGCTAAAAGAATAATTGAGGCCCTGCAATGAAGAGCGAGAGTGGGATCGAGCAAATCACATTCGGATGCAGATATTAATAGTGGGACTCTCGGGGCAGGACGCGTGGAAATGACTGATGATAAAGGCACTCACACACAGACACTCTTACAGGCAATACTCGATAGCTAAATTTGAAGGAGAATATCACAAACCCTTTTTCTTGTAATTATCGATCAATAGCTTCAGAAGGGGGTGACACGAGGAGTTTTCCAGGCATTTGTTTATGGCTGAAGATTATATGCAAATACGTAAGTAAAACATGCAAGATGATTAGGCAAGATAAGTAACAATCATTGTAAAGTGTGGGCATATTTATATAACTTTAAACCATTTTTAAGTATTTTCAAGACAATGTTTAAACTGTTGTGCAAGTTATACGAAACAATTAACTTAATAAAATATGTATGAACACTATTTAAATTGTAAGTAAATTGTGCAAATATTTGTGTAAATCGAGAAAATATTTATGCAAATTGTGCGAAATGTGGTGAATCAGCGATCCTCTCTTTCACTGGAGGGGAATTGACAGATTGAAAATTAATCTGACGTGGAAGATAGATAGATAGATAAATAGATAGACATATAGATAGATAGATAGATAGACGGATGGATATAGATAGATAGGTAGATAGATACATAGATAGATAGATAGATAGACAAGAAAGAACTAGAGAGAGAGAGTTGGGGGAGTATAAAGCGTGTGTGTGTGACATGTGTGCATGTGTGTGTTTGGTGTGTGCATGTGTGTGTGTGTGTCCAGTGGCACAGAGCCAGAATAGAATGGAAAGGAAAGTGAATAAAGACATAACAGGAGAGCAAAAACAAACCATCTTACAGAGGAGAGGCGCAGATAGGATACAATGAAACCACAAGAAACGCTAAGATAAAAGAAAGACTTAAGCTTCAAAATATGTACTTACTAACTGCCATGGC